>PYHX02000467.1:31584308-32196839 GCA_004302925.2 Cochliomyia hominivorax | reverse complement strand
CGTCTAACTGTCTGCTTGTTTACCCGTGTAGCATTGAGAACATTATTGGAAATATTTCGATAAAATTTGGTATCTATGATCTTTCTGAGTTAAAATTTATTTTAAAGTGTATAACTTTTAATACATGTTAATGTTATGAAAATATTTCACTCATTTAAGAATTGTATATTGAAAAAATTTAACAGGGATCAGCCCATAATTTTCTATAGATTTCATATAAAAATCACCTCAGATATCATAAATTTCTCATATATGTAAATAGATTTTAAGAAATATGTATTATAAACATGCAAAAATCATTGAATCAAATTCTACGAGGGGCAGGGTAGTAAATTAAGTGTTTATTATATAAGCTTTCTTAACATTTTTACTCTATTTAGAAAAGTTAAATTTAATTAAGTCTTTAATAATCTTAATAAGGAAAATATTCTAGCAGATATTTAAGACTTTAGAAATTTTGTTATAATTTTGATTTACTAAATTTAGAAATGAAAAATATATATAGCAGATTCATAGAATTATTCATAAACACCATTATTATTTAAATGTTTGACAGTTTTATAAAACTTTATCCCCATAAATGAAAATAAAATTTTAAAACTATTTAATAATCTCCCCTCTCCCAGATATAATAATTTAAATCCCAAAAATAATATTTAAAATTTCATCTAATATTTAAATAAAACCGCAATTATTATTGTAACACATTAAATTTCATTATTTTAGTATTTGTTTTTTTATTTTCAAAAGTATAATGACAATCACTTAAATAAATTCCCAAAAATAATCACACCAAAAACACGCTGACAATTAATAAATTCCTCTAATCGTATTTAATAGCGTAGCAAATGGTATGACAAGTCATATTCTCATATATGAATTCATTGGTGGTGGGGTATAACAATCAAATATATGATTTGGATTTTTTTCAAAAATAAAAGCAGCAAGAAATACATTCAAACATGCAACATACATTTATAGCTAAATGTGGCTATAGTGAACGAAAGTGATTGATAAGTTCATCGATCCATAAAAGAGGAGATTGGTAGAAACATTTTCAGAATCTCTTTTTAACATGCTTTCAAATTTTCAACAATCATTGTAAACTTCATATACTGGTGCATATTTCTATGCACACATTTAATTTATTTCTCTATTTTTGTTTTATATTTGTTGTTCTCATCTAAAAGTAAAGATGAAGTTTTTTACTGAGAGGTAACTTAACGGTTCTTCTTAAAAGTAAACAAGATTTTTTGGTCTTGTTGTTTGCTTTACTCATACGATTAAATATTCTTAGTGCCATTTTATGTAGAATATTTCTACAAACGCAGACTTTAACATTAATTATAAAATACCAAAAGATGTTATAAAATTTTTTTCTCTTTTTTTAATTTAAAATATCAAAATTTTATCATGATAATGTTCCAATAGAGAAACTGGCCATAAATTTAACTGATAGCGAGGTTCATAATTTCTTCAATAAATGACTTAATTAAAGATTCGGAGACTTACCAAAAGAATACGAAATTAATAAAATATTTGATAATACACAAATAAGGAACAAACTAAATTTTCCAGAACATTCCAAACACGTAGCTCACATCCTACGAAGAGACGAACACATAACATTGAAAAGGTCAATGCTCAAAAAACAAGATAAGGAAAATTGAATTCTGAAACGTAATTTCAGTGGTGGTAGTGTTATAGTGTGGGCAGCATTTTCTGCAGTCGGCAATTATAAAATTAGTATTGTTCCAACAAATTAAGAAGAGATGAAAGTTACTCTTCTGTATTTTACGGATGCAATTATAGATGAAGATTACATATTCCAGCTAAAAAATGCTGAGGTACATATACTAAAGCAATCTAAATCAAGGTTTAATGATCGCAGCGTACCTCCGTTTGACTGGTCGGCATGCAGTCCTTATTTAAACCCAATGGAAAACTTGTATATGACCAGCAATGTTTATTCATATAATGCGAAATTGATTCCAATCTTCTTAAAATATAGAGAAACCAATGCCAGGCTGATCCACTTCAGTCATCCAATATTAATAATGCCATAGCGACTGAGAGTCTAAAGACACAATTATAAATCGAATTCAATAAAATTTGGTCAGAGTTTTTATCAGTGTTTCAAGAAATTTTGATATTATTTTGACAGAAAAATCGGCCCAGTTACAAAAAGTTTATAGACCAAAAACTGTTGCTCATTTTGCAAAAAACTAGTTATTAGATTGAAATAATATTTGACTTATTGAAATAATATTTAAATTTATAACTAAATTAATCCCACTGCAATGTCATGTTGGAGCTAAACTGGCGTTAAAAGGGAGTATTTGGGCCTTATGATTTTTGCAGTAATAGTTCTTTTGATTTGTCAACCAGTAAAAGAGTACCCTTTTCTTTACTATATATGTTCTAAATTTTCTTTCATTTCCGGAAAAATATGAAGATGTAAAGAATTTTAATGATTGTAAGACTCATATCATAGCTCATTGTAGGAAATTTCGAAAAATTGTTACGAAGTTAATGATTTGTATAACCAGAAAACGCAATACCAAATTTTGAGAGAATCTGTCTGTATTTTCCTTTAGACCTTATAAAATCCCACCTTCAAATTTACATCAAATGACATTAATCTTTTCTATATGTATGATGATTTTGCAAACATCGGTCCATAATTTTTCACATCTGCGCTTTGTTATATAGTTAATATATAGTTTAATTTCATATGGTTAAGAAAGACCAAACAGATTATTAATCCGTCAATATCCGAAGATTTTCGGCCTCACTTCTAAGAGCAATATTGAAATTGTTTTTAGAAATGTGACTAACATTTAAATAAATCATGTTTCTGATATTATGTACCAATGATGCTGCTTCACTTAAACAAAGGCAAATAAATAATCGTATGGGTGAGCACCACTGCTCTATAGAAATATTCTTCTGGAACAGTGTCGTAAGCTTATGAAGTTTTCAAATATTTCAGTCATTCCAAATTTTCCATGATCACTTTCTTTGAGTTCGTTATAGTCACATCCGTCTGTATGTGTTATATATGTATATTTTATTTAAAACTATATTCTTTACAGCATATTCATATGATGTACATACATATGTACATACTCACATAAAAATATTTTCATATGTTGTACTAGCAAATGCAAGTGCAAGATATACGTATCTGATAGAATGTATCTTTAAATATATAAAAAATGCATACACACATTTCAATGTGTGTGAATGCATATGTGTATCTGTATATAAATAGAAATGCCTGTTTGTTGTATCATTTCTGTTGTTGTTGTTGTTGTTGTTTTGCGTTTTGTGTGTGCGTTTATTTTGTAGTATTTTAAAAATAGCTAGAGGAAAATACTTAATAAAAGATGAAGAGAGAAAAGCAAAAAAAAAAAAAAAAACTAAATAAAAGAAATACGCATAATAAGAGGGTGATTCTCAGCTGTTGTTTTTTGTTTCATTTTCATTTATTCTTTATTTTTTATTTAAATTTAATACCCTACTTTATGTTTTTATGACAGAAACATTTTCATTAAATCTTAAGCTCATCCACAATATTGATCCCACTTTAATGGCCATTTAATGGATGTTTGTCTGACAAATTTATGTTATAATGTCGCTTAAACAATACATTTGTTTTAGATTAATTTAAAATATTTTCTCTTTCTATTTAATGGATTTTAACATTAAATGATTTTCATCACAATTGTTAATGTGTAAACATATTTAAGTTGTTTTTTAAGGAATTAAAGCTTTTTAAATTGTGGAAAAATGAAATTAAATTAAGAATAAAATTATTTAATTCAAATATATTTTTCTTTTAAATATTATATGATTTTTTTATATGATTTTTAAAATCTATAAAAATGTCAGAATATACCTATTAATATATAATTAAATTATAATATGGAAATGTTTGTTTCTAAATTAAAAATTTCTTATGGTGATAGTTCTTAAGATATCAGACATTTTATATTTATTTCTCCGTCTCCTTTTCCACTTAAATAGGAAAACATGGAACCACTCTAAACTAATAGATCGGTCCGGGGATTAATTCATTTTGGTTCACTACCCGATGCCGTTGATATTAACGAATTACATTTAGTATGGTTATTATTCTAGTATCACTGCTTATATAACCGACTGATCTCTAGATTCCTTCATATCGGATGGTGAAAAATCGGATTTTTGACAAATTATGGATGAAAACCACCAATTTTCATATTATTGTTTTTGGACTTAAAATAAATAAAATTTAGATAATTTTTATGGATTTTGAATTATGGAATTTGTACCATTTTTATGGATTTTGGAGAAACTTAAAATTATAAAATTAATAAAATTATCGGGCCGCAAAAAAGGTGTTGAAATTAATTATTTACTTGATGAAAAGATGTCTTCAAATTTGTTACATTAAGGAGAAAATTTCCAAAATTTTGATTTTTATACCCTCTCCCGCCATAAGTGGTGACAAGGGTATATCGACGTTGTTAATTATAATTTAAATCAAAAGTTTAGAATAAAATTAAGTTCAATGTACCTCATTACCATTTCAAATGTTATTACTAAGAAAAAGTTATAGCCGAAGGTATAAATTATTTGATGATTTATTAAGTGTTCAATACAGTTCTTAGCAAATTTCTAACTGAACTTTAACAAAATTTTCCGGAATTTAAAATTTTAGAATAGACATGTTCCGACATACATTGTTGATTGTATGTAACAAGACAATTTTCATAACAATTTTCAGAGAAAAACAGAATATAAACTTTTTTTCATGCAGTAAAATATTTTTATCAATATCTCCTGTCAGTCCAATTACATATTATGATTTTAAGAATGTCATATCTTTTTTCATGTGATAGATCTGGTATTATTCAGTCATATTCTTCATTCATATTATCTCAATGTCTAGCAACCAAATATTTTATGTTCAAATGATTTATTCGATTAGAACAACGTATTCGAGGGAATAATTAAAAGTAATATTTATTGAATTAGCAGCATCTTTTTCTTATACATTTAAGTTCAGTTTAAAATCGAAAAAATTACGCCATCAGTATATATGACCGAAATTTGTGAAGCTGCATTGTGGGAATTGAGAGTGATATCGATAAAATTACATTGTGCAAACATCATGTTCACGATCTAAACTGTTATGAAACCTTAACCTTCCAATACATGAAAAGATTTTCTAATCATAACATAATTTTCTGAGTAGTAATAGGACGTAAAATCTTTTTAAACTTATATTGATTTTCTGGTCAGAATACTGTGGTATTCTAGAACAATTGTGCTTCTGGTCAGGAGAAATGCTTTCACAGTACACTCTGCAAGGAACATATATTTTTTGCGAAAGTTTCGGAACAAGAAGCATTTATTTCCATTGAACATTTGACGAACCTTAACGATGAAAATTTGAAACATCGATTTGAATTTAGACATTTACAAGGATCATTTAACTTACAATGCTGACGTCAAAATGTATCTTTTGGTTTGTTTGGATAAAAAGATTTTTACAATATTAATCACCAGTAATAAAAATTTTAACCTCTCTCGGAAACCCCTTCACAAACGTTTTTATATAGCTTTTTGTCACACTCGAAAAAGCCTCCGTTTAAAATCTTCCATACTTTTGAGTGCTTTTTTATATCTTAAGCTCCGGGCAGTTTTTCACAAATACCACAAGCATAAACAACATAAAATTTTTGGCTAGAAAGCTGTGAAAAATCTGCCAGAGCATGTGTGTCGTCATCTATAATGCAGTAAGAATATTTTTGGCAAAACTCTGTTTTTGGCTTCTAATTTATTAATTTAGAAGCCAAATTAATTTATTACACCTATATAAGCTTTAACGTTTCCGGGCTGCTTTCCTTCCTTTAGGAACATCATGTGGACCATTTCTTCTATCTGAACAGGTTTAACATTAACGGTAAAATTCTCCCGGTAATACTTTATAACATTGAAAACAGTTTGACGGCATACCTTTGAGTGACTGGCCAAAGTTGGGTTTTATTGATAATATGAATTAACTTTTTTCTATTTACTTATTTTAATCAGATTAACAATATATAAATTTGCTCGATAACTTGATCAAAAAAGATATCAAATAACACTTGAATTAAAAGTTTTAATGTAAAGGATTTTTCGATCTCACTCCTTACTATAAACAAAAAAATAAAGAAAATCACATACGTGATTTACAATTCGTTTTAAGTGAACTTGTATATTTTATTTATTCGCTCATTGTTTTTATCTTGATGCATTTTTATTCTCATTTTACATACTTTGACTTTTGGCTCAATATCCTCTAGTTATTTTTGTTCTTTTGTGTGTTTTTTAATGAATTGTATTCTGATTTTGTTTTGTTGTCGTCATTTAATTTCTTTTTCTTAATTTTTATTCATCATCTTGTATCTTTATCTACTATACTATTTTTGTGCTAAACAGTTTTGTGTTCATGTTTATATTTCACGTTATGTTTTTTGTGTTTTTGTTGTATATTTTCATAGTTAATTAAGAAATTTAAAATGCTAAATAAAACAACACATTGCATTCGAAATGTTTTTAGCATAAAATCATAAAAAAGATACACAATTTTAAATATAAATATGTTTTTAATATTTTGAAATTTTAATGTAAAACCGAAATATCATTTTTTGAAAGAATTTATGTTGAAAAACATTTATTTATTATTTATATGACCCAGTAATTTATTGAATAATATTTTGAATATAACAGTGGTTAAAAGTAGAAAATAATTGGACCATACTTAGTTTTATTACATATAAGATTTGTAATTAATATATGCAAATTGCGTTGACTACACGCAGAGAAAAAATATGTTTGCGGTAACCATAAACAAGAAACATCATATTATTTTTATTAAATATTGTTACCGTAACTAAAATATTTGCTATATTATACAACAATCATATTCTGTTATCACACAAGTATTCTCAAAAGCAATAACGTATCAGCGTTCACAGGCATAATATGGTTTTGGTACAACCATATTTAATTGTCTCAAACCATACTGAAGTCTAAAACATGGATGTGTCGGTGTTCATTGCCATAATATGTTTGTCCGATAGCAGTACTTTGATGTACAAAATAGTATTATTTTCAATAACAGGGGTGTAATAACAGCTTTCAAAACTTTATTATGACCACATTTTATGGTGATATAACCATATTGAGTTTGTTTTGTATTTATTTTTAAATATTATGGTAAAGCGTTTACTATTTAATTAAGTATAATATGTTACCTTTTGATAATCGTTACCATAACACTTCTTTTCTGTAAGTGTATATTTTTATAAATACCTAATTGATTTAGTTCTTCTTTAATTAATATTTGTTTTGATTGTATATGTCTTAAATTAGAAAGGAAAATTTAGGAGGACTAAGTATATAAAAAATTTATTTGTTTGATATTATTAAAAAATAATTTTTGGGGGATTTTTAAAATATCAACATACACGATATGACTTGAAAGAAGACTCATTAAACAATGGACAAACTGGAGGCATGAAATCACCTTTGAAAAACGTGTAATTATCAGTTCCATTATTTTAGAGAAATATTACAAAATATCGTTTCCAAAACACTGTACGACTTAAGTGTCACAATTTTAACATTTGTTGAAGACGGACTATTACTTTCAACTTTTCATTAAACACTCGGCAGCTGCACAGCTGGTGGAATGCTAACATAAATCCATTATATACATTGAATACATTAAACATATCGGCACTAAAATCAGTTTACTGAAAGTCTATCCCACTGTGCCATGTGACGAATTATGCTCAAAACTAACAACAACAAAATAATACATAAAAAGTTAAGAACGATTTCTAAAAATAAATAATGAAAAATTGAGGCAGAAATATAAACACAAAACAAAAATAAGAACGAAACAAAAAAAAAAAATCGCTTGTTTATTTCATTAAAAATGAAAAGTAAAATGAAATTGGCAGATTTATTCTTCAGGGTTTTTTGTGTATTTTTTTTTTATTTTATTAACATTTTTTTTTTATTTTGTTTATTTCTACAAGTTTTATGGCTTTTAATCGAAGTGTGTTTATTTTGATTTACTAGCAAATATACATTTAGTTTTTTATTTCAATATTTATAAATTATTTATTTTAGCAAAGTAAAACATATGTTAAACATTTTTAGATTTTTATTTATTTTGGTTTATTATAAACATCACCATGATTAGTAGTAAATGAGGGTGTATTAAGTTTGTCATCCAATTTGAAATAATTGGAAACATTTATTAAATTTATACCGTATTTTTTCGAAGCCCAAACAATTTTTACCAGAAAGTATTCACGGTCTAATGTATCTTTAAATAAATTAGTGGCCGACTGCGCCTTCTTGAACCTCAAGGGTTCAACACAAGCGCCATCTTTGTGTACTATTAGGCGACTCTATGAACCCTACATTTAACTCGAGTTACTATTGGCTCTTTGTTGATAATATTTCATGCTGCTGATGTTTTTTAAGGCAGAAAGTAATGCAAATAAATCTGTCACAGTTTTTGCTGATATGGTGGTGGAGGGTATTCAAGATTTTATTTAAGAATTTTAACTTGTTTGAATTAAAACTCTTAAAGAATTCTAAATTTGAGAGAATCAAATCACAATTAATATTCTTTCAATTCCTATTGATATTTAGAATGTTGTGATGTAGGGCATTTAAGATTCACTACAATTAATTTTAGATTTTTATTTATTTTGACTATTTTTTTGTATTTCATTTATATTTACATACATTTACTATCAATTATATGTATATATTTTATATTTATACGTTTGTTTTTATTACCTTTTCCCAATAATTGATTTTTATGATGATACTTATTGATGTTGTTTTATTTGAACTAGTGCGTATAATTGTTTTTATATATACAAATGTATGTATGTTCAATTTATTTATCTGCAAATTTGTTATTATAGGTTTTTGTTGAACTATTATTGATCTAACAAAAAGTTTCTTTTTTTTCAATTTACATTTAAAGTTTATTTATGCTGTTAACTCGTTATGGCCTCATAGTTTTTTCCCAATATTTGATTGTTTTCCAGTATAATTTGGTAAGTTTTGAATATCGTTTAATTGATACGTATATTAATTTTATTTTCCACAATTCCAGATAGAAATATTTTTTATTTTAGATTAAATTTTATATTGCAGATAAAAGTTTTTTGTTACATTATGGGTTAATATTAATAATAAAGGAAAAAAAGTAATTATTTACTATTTATCTCAAAATATTTAATTAAGTGTAATTTTGTTTAACCTGCAAAACTGCCACTAATTGAAATTTTGTACTTAATGTTTAATAAATCAGTAGTGAGATCGAAATAAATTGAATATTTTTTAAACATTTTAACAAAAACTATTCCGGAAAATATAAGCAGGAGAATCAAACTCATCTGTTGAAAAGCGGCTTTCATAGAGAAAAGCACTAACTCTTTAGTACGATGTAGGTTATTAAAATATCTATTTTTTTATATAATTTAATAAAAAAGCAAATCAATTTTCTGAGTCGATTTAGCTATATGCGTTTTTCCGTCTGTCTGTATGTTGGAAACTTTATGAAGCCTATAAAAATTGTTCGAATTCAATAAAATTTGGTCACATTGTTTATTGCTCTCCTAAACATTTTCCAATAAAAACCAGCTATAAAGGTCCATTACAAAGAATGCTATATACTGATATTTGAGACAAACTCAAATTCCGATGAAGTAATCGGATTAAGACAATTTTTTAACTACAATATACAGATATATGTGCTTTATCACAAACACAAAAAACATCAAAATCGGATCAGTAGGCCAAAAAATAAAACAATTTTATACACTCCAAAATCAACGCATCATATCGGACGCAGTCTTGAATATAACTTTCTTAAATGAAAAAATAAATGACCCCAAAACAACGCGTAAAAATGTTTTACTTGGGCAAGTCCAAATATGTGATACACTACACCACATAGTTGGTTGTAAATGACAGCTATATGAATTTAAGAATGATCCTTGTAAGTGTGAAGTACTTTACTACGATGAAATCATTATTAAAATCTGTGAGTTTTAAAAGGAATTTTATGGTTATATGGTAATTACAATAAATTGTGGACCGACGGGTGAAGGGAATTTAAAATTTGGATCACACGAATGTAGCATCCTTACAACCTTTGAAATTTTTGAGTGGATAAACAATCCAAGGAAATTTTTTTTTAACGAAATGATTATGATTTAGTTCACTGTTTTGGAAATCTCAGATTTAAATGTTCTCCTGGGCGGTTGTACCGAAAGTTTATAAAAGTCTAAATTCTATTTTATTTTCACAAAATTTGGCACAAATAATTAATTTATCAGTCCAAATTGCATTAGATTAGTTTTACGTATGGCTATTACGGAAGGACTTTTGTATTGGAGGTACCTGAAATATTGGACCGAACACTGCCAGTTTCAACATGCTACGTTCTAAAGACAAAATAATAATAAGTGCCCAATTTGTTAAGATATCCCAAAAATTCACAACGTTTACATGGACAGCCAGCTGGATAGTAGTCAGTACAAACGCATAATACTCCAACCAACTACGGTGTGTAGAGTACAGTAACATTTTAGAGGCCTTACTGACATACTGACAATAAAGAGGCCTAACTGAATCCTCTACCATAAACGTATACGAAGTGAAATGCTTAATTGTTATTATCAACAAAACGTGCTCTTTAAAGGAATTAAGGTGCTTTCTCCATGTGTCATCTATCAAATGGTAAACTTAACATATTCTCTGCAATCTCTTAAGAAGATGGAGCATGTAAATAATTTTTAAATTTAAAACTTTTAAGTCAATATTTATTTTTCATTTTGTTTTTAAATAAATTAATAAAAAAATGTACATTAGCAATCTAAATTTAAATAGAAATTTAATACCAATTGTTTTATTATGTCCTTTATACAAATATAGTTAATAATTAATTACAAATAATTGATATACATATAACACACAATAGTTAAATGTAAAATAGACAGAAATGGACAGCTTTGGCAATATATGTTGATATTCAAAATTTTGTTTATTTTTGAAAATTTTATTACAATCACACATAAATATTTATTTAAATTTCTAATCATTCTTTAAATGACGTCAAATAATTCAAAATAAAAACATCTACAAAAGATAGTTTTATTTTGAAATTGTTTTTAACTAATAAATATTTATATATGAATATGCAAAAAAGAACTAGAAAATAGAATAAATAAATTAAATTATTTTTGGTCATTAAATTTACACAAATGTGTATATTTACATCCAAATATGTATATTTGCATCAGTTTTTATTATAAACAATTTTTATTTATATTTCAATTATTTTATACTCTTCGCCAATATAAAGGTTACTTGTGAGAATGTGCAGTTGGTCAAGCCCGACTGTTTAATACACTACACCACTTCGTCGGTTAAATATGGTGATTATAAAATTTTAATGAACGGCCCTCGTTTAATTTGATTTTCTGATTTATTCTTAAGTGTGTAGTACATTATTGTGACACAAAGATTAAAGTTAAATTTATTCATTTTATAATGATTAATTCTGGGTTGTTATATGGGGACTTCAAAAAATTTTAAACATCGAGTTTTGCTCATGTTTTTTATGAATCGACCCTCATACATTTTTGAACATCGTTTTAGAGTATTATAAGTTTTACTTGTGACTAATGCCGTTTAAATCGCTTTGTATTAAGGGCTTTTATGATCTTAGAACCCAAACCGGGAACAACATTTGTATGGAAGGTATCTGAAATATGGGACTGAACTTGTTTGTTTTCAATAGGTTTCGTCTTGGCCAAAAGGTAAGTGAAACAACATTTGTTTTTCATGTCACAAATATGTCCTATATGTCCTAATAAAAAGGATATATCGTGTTTACAATTCAAAGTACAATTCTGTTTGTATGGAGAATTACATTCCCATATGACCTCATTACCAACTTTACAGCATATGACGTTTTTCACTAAATGAAATATCTGAATATAAATTTATTTCAACATTCAGAGGTCCTTTATATCGGTCTACTAGATCTATATTCTCCACAAAGCAATATTCTCAACATTTTATTAAATTATATAATTGCTGTGAGAATATAAACAACGGAGGGGTTGGATTTGTCCCTTTTGGACAAGCTGATGCTTCCTTTCCAGTTTTGGTTACGATAAAAGACTACCATTCATCCTAGCAAGTCTTTTAATAGAGTCTTACACTTACACTGCCGTCTTCATGAGCCTTGGTGTAACACTCTCATTTATGAGCCTCATCGCCATCTTTTAGGGAAGTTATTCTATTTACGAGCTTCTTAAATATGGTTAAACATGGTTCTGACTTCAGCATGTTGAACTCACAGTAAATTATTTTTATTAATGTACAGCGGGTGGCCCCCAGTATGTGCTCCAATATAACTTTGCTGTCTTTTTAGCAACCTTAGATATGACGGTTACTTTTCTGTTAGTCCGGCTGGTGTCTATCTGTGAGTACGGCTAGATGTCCACGTGAACACTTTACAAGTTGCAATTTTTTAAATATCTTGATAAAATTTCGGTCCAGAAACAAAAATAATTCTTATAGTATTCCAATAGGATGTGTCGAATTATGCAAAGGTCGGTAAATTGCTTCCCGTAAGTCCCATACAAACCCTCTTCCAAAAATCAATTTTAGGAAAAATTAAGATAACTAAAAAAGAAATCGATATACAAAATTATACGAGGTTTGATCCGTAATGAAAAAAAATTGGGTTTATTCCTTAGTGTTATGTTTATAACCGCTAGTGGGGGAGAATATAAAAATAATGAGGAATTTCCCATAATTTACTTTGACTACTTTTCCAAATAACTTTATTTTCATTACTGCATATGTACGAATAAGTGTTCACACATCTTTAAACTACATTTTATCGCCACCAACTGCATCATAGAGAGTCAGCAAACGTATCACTGATGTATGGTGAGGAGACTGTAAGTGAATATAGTGAATAAATTTTAAAAGAGTGAATAATTCAAACCCATGTATCAGGGAATAGTAATGTCCCTTTTAAGACTATTGGTTTATTAATGTAAGACAGTCACCAAAAATTTCTGGGTACTACTTCACATATGTATGTAGTCGAGGATATTTGAGCTTCGTCATTACCGAACGCAATATTTTTATTTACTTCAATAATAAATTTAAATTGAAACACATTTTTAAATTTAATTGATTCCTTTTTATGTGAACTGACAGTGAGTGACAAGTGTATAAAATATTTTAATAAATTATAGTATTCATTTAAATATAAGCTAAAAATCGCAAAATACAATTGAGTGAATTTAAAATGCAAAAATCAAATATTAAATAAAGTAGTTAAACAAAAATGTTGCACTTTATTAAAGAAAAACCATAACACTGGGTAACAATTGAAAAGAGAAAAATGCAAATATGGATAAGTCTATATTTGGTTATAGAACTGTGGCATCAGTTGCACATTCGAACGGCAACTTCGATTTAAATGATGTCGTATGTGAGTATATATTTACGAAAACAGCCCTTTAAAGTTGGACATATCAAACCCCATAAAAATTTATTTCTTAGCTGGTTTTAACGATTTTCTATCGTTGGTCTGTATAAATCAAGACCTACAAAAAACCTTGTCATATAGATTTGTTATCGCTTTAAATTTAAAAAAAAAAACTGTATATTTGAATCAAATATAACTTTTCAAATATGACTTTTCGACTTAAAATCGATTACAACGTGAATTAATTACAAAAACTGAGAATTTATACAATATCCTGCCCAAAAAATATTAAAGTCATCCAAAAGTGGGCGAAATTATTTCAACATTTATTTAATTACAAAATATAATCTGCCTCTTTCTTAAGAAAATAATGAAAATTATTATTATTATCTTGTAATTTGTAAGTGTATCTTTACGCTCTTTTCTGTTACACTTATCTCCACATAAAGTGTCCGAAATCAATGAAATTTTTTTAATTTTCGGTCCTATTTACTGCTGTTCTCAGACTCGGTTTGCCATACAAAAATGTATAGGCCGATATATAAGACAAGTGATGAAACAGTTTTTTGTATTTTCTGTAAAGTTGGAATAGGATAGAAGAGAATGGTGTCCTATTTTTAAATGAAAATTTGTATTCTTAGCATACATTTTTCATTAGAACTTTTATCTTAAGAATTATTTAATTTTTTTGTGACCAAGTTACTTTTGTATTATGTTTAATGCCAAACAAATGAATATATCGTTAATCTATTGAAAATAAGTGACCAGAAATTATTTTTATTTTTATCAGAAGACAACTAGGTCCTACATAAAAGTTCTGCCGTCCGTTAATATTCAGGCAGAAGGACCATTATGATGTTTTCCTTCATGATGTTTTCAAAGCTAAAATACACGAAAAGTAATTATAAAACATACAAAAGCTGGAACGGTGCTTAAAAATTTGAGGCCAAAAATTGAGCGCGAAAGTTGAAGTTAAGTTTTCTAAAAACTGTTCTTGGTGCATAATGGATGACGAAGCGTATTTGTTGGCAGATCTTTTCACAACTTCCTGGTAAAAAAAGTATGTTGCGTACTCTCAATGAAATGTTCAAGAAAAGTTAAGAACGCAAATGCTTTCAAAATTTACAAAAAGTTCTTAGCATGGTATGTATATGTTACAAGAGATTCTATAAATACCAAAATTACCATCATCGATTGTTCAAAAAAAGGCTGCTTCCATTCACAATACTTAATAATGTGTCCACTTATTTTTGGACTGACTTAACATTCTGTCACTGTGATGAATAAGAAGTTTTGAACAATTTTTGGATACCCTTCCATTAATGTTTTCATTGCGCTTTATGTCACTTTGCTTAAACAGGTTTCGCCGTTTTTTACTCTTCAATTCTCTTTTAACAGTAGCCCAATATGTATTTACTGCCCTTAGCTCCGTGCATTTTGGAGGCTTTTCCTTTGTTGGTAAAAATACACATTATTGTTCTTGCACCACTGAAGGGCGCGTTGTAGCGAATGTGCACGCTTTACCAAATGATTGGCTTCTTTTGCCGCAACTGTATTTTGCTTGCCGTTTTAAAAAGTTTTTGGAGAATTTTGACTGGGTCCTAAACTTTTCTTTAACATTCCCTCGATTATTAGCAACATACAATTTTTGAGTAGGGTGTTGCGAAAAGTCTCTCAAAACATAAGTTTTTTCATAAATTATGCAGCAAGAATTTTTTAGACAATTTTTGGGATTTTTTTTGTTCTTTAGAAACATTATATAGTTCATTTTTCTACCTGAACCAAATTCTTTTTATACATAATAACATTGGAAATAGTTCGAAGGCAGACTTTTAAACGCTTGACTATCTTTTAATGGGACCTAGTTGGGCTGCGTTGAAAGTATGGAAAAAATTTGTACACACTTTTTTCTGGTCACTCATTTAAATCAGATTAACAATAAAAACATTATAAAACATATAATGACATGTTTTACAAAAATTAACTTCATAAACAATTCTCTCTCGCTATAGGAAACAATATTCTACAGGGTATTGCGTATTCGGATTTGACTAATAATAATTTCCTCACTATATTTAGCAATATAATATTATTTTTTAGAAATAAATTAAATATATATTTTATATAAAATTTAATGAATTATTTCCGTCATATTTCCAATGAATTTGTCTTCACTGTTCACAAAAATCGGTTTTATTTTTCTTATAATAAAAAAGAATAAATACCCTGATCATTAATTTTAATACACATTTTTGACCCAGAAAAAATTTAAAACATTTTGGTTTTTGTTTTCAATTTCTTTCGAATACTTGACGTTTTTGAAAAAAAATGTTATAGACAGTCACGCCGGACTATGTAATACCCTACACCACAATGTTGGTTGTAATTTAAAACTACGAAAAATTTATGAACGAACCTCGTATAATTTATTTTTCCTATTTATGGTAAGTGTGAAGTACATTATTATGATACTAACACTTGTTAAAAATGTATGCGTTTGAAACGAATTTTTTTTTCAGTGTTTACATTGGAGCTTGAAGAAATGATAGAATTCGTATAATTTCAAACATCGATTCTAGATTATAGTACTTGACAAGTTTTTGTTTCAATACTAAAGTATATAGGAGATTTATGCCCTACAAAATGATACTTGGATTTTTGTTAAATTTCGATGAAATCGCTTAATATTTTTTATGAACTTAAAAGTCAATTCCAGGAGGACATTGAATGAAAGTAACCTGAAATATACGTTATACTTAAAAATGGGTATTGTACCACTTTTTCTCTTTTTTACAAAAATCTGCACAAACCCATAATACTTCAACCACCTACGGTGGTGTAGGGTATAAAAATATTATATGCAATTTTACGGTAAAATATATATTATAGTACTGGCGTCAAAATTATTTGATAAATTATTAATAAATACACTCAAACATACTCAATTTTAAAAACATTATACACCATCAATTTGTTTATGAATTTATAATGTTGAAAGATTTATTTATTTATTTGTTTAGATTTTTATGCATAAATTTTTTACACAATTTTTTTTATATTATTTATTCCTGTTAGCAATTGTAATTTACACTTTTGAGTTGAAAAAAAATGTGAAATTTACACAATAGAAAAACATTTCGAAACAATCAATTAATTTTATACTTGTTGAATTTTATCCATTAAATTTTATTTATTTTTTTTTCGCTTAAAAACACATTATTTGGCAAATGTGTTTTAATATTTTTTTTTTTTTTTTTGTATTTTTTAATTTTCTTTATTTATTTTCAAATTTATTCAACATCCGCGTGATTTTTTCAAATTGCTCTATTTTTTCCCGTTTGATAGAAATTCCATCAGAGATAAAAATGGTAATAAATTACACTGAATATCAACAATTGACATTTATTTTTTGGTTTAAATTTAAAATTTTTCTTTTTATTTTTTCTATTTTTTTTAAGTGACGTTTTATGATTATTTTGTTTATTTTCTTTTTATTGAAAATAGATTTACTAATGCCCAAATTTATTTATTTTTATTTTTATACTTTTTTTGTTTCAAAATATCGTAAAATTTACACATAATTTTAATTTAGCATTTCTTTTTTTAGAATCATATATTTTGGTTGTTTTCTAAAATTATAACTTTTAAGAATAATTTTTTTTCCGCTCGCACTGTTTCACGATCGCATGCTTCTCCCCAACTAAAAGGTGTTGTGCATAGCAATGAGATATGTATTTCGAAATGAAAATCTTGTCGAATTTTGAGTAAATGTTTTAAAGAAAATAAAATTTTCCTCTCGACTTTCTCATTTATAAGAGAATTTAATCGTCGAAAATTCAAGATTTGGAAGGTATGTAATGTTATTTAAAAAAAGAAAAATAAAATAAAAATAAAAAAATAAAAATAATAGTAAAATGTTGCTTTATATAATGATAAATGGAGTAGATTGTATACTTTTATACATATCACTCATTTGCTACCAGATTTACAAAATTTGCAGAAAAAGTAGAATTATTTCTTTACAGTAACATATTTCATGGTATCTCCGAAAACTTAGACATGATTAATGTTTTACACTCTTATAGAAGTATTATAATGTTGACTACAAACAACAAATTGCCACCTGAAATAATTAATTTTTTCATCAATAATGAAAAAATAGTGTAATTTTATAACTTATTTTTTAGTCAGTCAACAAAACATTTATTTATTATCACTTACTAATGTTTGTTCGAAAGAGGCGTCTTTGAAGTTATGACGACTTTGCAGCAAACGAACAACATTTCACGAGAATTAGTTTCTTATGAGAATGATTAGCGCATAATTTTCAGATTTTTTTGATATATTGATTCTGTGTTGAAAAAAAATCTTAGGATCGTATTTGCTGCAGACATTGTCTAAAAATGTTTCCAAATCCCTTTACAACAGAATTTAATTGCAGCAGAATTTTAAATCTGAGACGATTTAGATGATAAATAATGATTCGAACCATTTTTTGTAACAGTTCTGCCGATACCAATTAATAAATTAATTAATTAATATTAGATTTATATGGCAATTACCACTCCCCTTGACCCTATCAATCGTAGACTTGATACAGTAAAACAGTTTTATTAGATATTTGTTGCTAATGTCCAAACATAACTTAACTAAGTACTGAGATCAAAAGATTCATATTATTTTTTATATAAAATTAGCTTTGTAAAACATTATTAAAATTAAATAATTTAATGTGATTAAAATAAGTGCTCAAGAAAGTGCATACTAAATCTATTAAATATTTTCGACAAACCCCAAATTGGTCGTTAAAAATGTTTCCCAATCATTCAAAAGTCTGTCGTCAAATTTTTTTCCATGTAATTAAACAGTTGGTAGATAATCTGGTTTAGGTAGAAGGAATGGAATGGAGCTAATGTAAGCTCCAAAAACAAGCACTACTCAAAAAGTTCCTGACTGGTACGCTAAAAAAATTTAGAGCTGTATTTTCCGAACGGGTAGCACCTGATTTTAAAAATTTTGTATGAGTGGATTCCGCTACTGAAGGTCTATAAAGGCTATCTCGATTTTTCGCCAAAAAATTATGTACTTCTTTTAAGTTATAAAAAAATCTTAAATAACCTATACCGGGGTTAATATTTTTCTGCTTTATTGGCTTTTGGTTTATAAAAAAATATTTCAAAAACTTAAATATTGGGAGAGCCAGAGTTTCTCAAATTCAAACTATTTCTTCACAATACTCCAATTTCTGGTTCAATTTCTTCAATCGCAAAGCTTTCAAAGCATTTCTCCACAAACAGTAAGAAACGAATTTCATTAAATTTAATACATAATTTCCGATACAATGATATTTAGTATGTCTAATTTAATTTTTCCATGTGTTAAAAACATCAATCGAAACATTACAGGTCTTAGTAAATCTTAGCATTTAAATATTTTTATGACCCGAGGTGACCAATTCAAACCAACTCAAAGCTTAAACTTCCCTACTCTTCTGTTAATATAATATGAAATTTCACTCAATTCGGACTAGCCGTTCGGAAAATACAGGTTTACTTTCACTTTTTTTCATTTGAGACGCAGTATGACGCGACGTATGTAGATTTTTCGCAAACCCGTGGTCAAAATTATATGTTGCTGATACTCGATGGTATATTGAAGAAAATTTTAAGATCCAGAAGCAGAAAAAAATGTCCAAAAAGTTCTTGGTATATTAAAACTCTGAAATATTAAAAAATTCTACGTAAATTCGACACAATTAAATTTCTGACTGTCTTAAAAATATATGATATTTATTATATTGGTCGAGACTTTGATATAGCTCCCGTAACCTTTCCGGGAAAACGTTTTTGAGCCTATAAAACTGGTATATAAAGATCAATTCTATTTAAATTCAACACAATTATTTTTCTAACTTTATTTAATATAAATTATTAAATTGGATATCGCTTATACATATATTGCTTTAGCTCCCAAATAAGGATTTTTTTTAACTTATAATACTTGGTAATAATGATCAATTCTGTTAAAATTCGGATAAATAATTTTTCGTACTGTTCTGAATATATGTTGTTCTCGATGTCACTTTAAATAAATTATCGAATTTTTTTGCCTTAAAATATAAAAATAAAAAAAATATTCCGATTCTATGAAATTTATTAATCATGAAAACCTTAAATTTAACTTTCCTTTATTATAATCTGATTTTTTTATATATAGCATATTCGTTTAAATCTTTTAGACTTGTTATCTCTACTTAATTAAGTAAACTCTAAATTTGTTTAAACTTTCGTTTTAACATTATTGTCATAATTAGCCTATTTTACGCCTTTTAAACTTTAAACTTTAATCCGTTTATTTGCATCATATTCTTTTTCTTGTTTCATGAAAAATCTTTATTCTCTTCTTGGCATAATCTTAATTTTATGCAGTTGACTTTTTATTCTCTTCACTCGTGTTAGTTTTAAATGGCGGTAGACTAGGTTTGTCATTGTATGTGTAACAATAAGAGACAATCATTAATAATGAAGTTTATGTATATACAACCAAATCGATATACACGTAAAATTAGAGATTACTAAAGAAAAAATAAAAATTATAGGCATTTTTAATCACCCCAGTATCGGTAAATCATATATGTCGCAATTTTTAAGAAAATTTTCTAAAAATTGCTACATATATTTATTTTGGTATAAGTCTAAGCCCCAAAATATTAATTATGCTCCCATAAAAAGCATCATTCCTGGAATAAACTTTTAGTTTAAAAAATATAGATCAATTCCATAAAAACTCGGCATAATATTTTTCTATTTTTCGAACATAATAATTATGCAACTAAATTTAGAATATTGGTCCATACTGCTCTTATATTACGGTCTCTTCCGGAAAACGGCTTAAAGCTTATTAAACTACAAGCTTTTACAAGACATGCTTTGGTGTTGAAAAATTCTCATTAGAACTATATCTCAAAAGAAATTTCAAAAATCACGACGTGTTTTTAAAGAAGTGATTGCGTCTGTCCTACATTTTGTCCAGTTAAACAGTTCCTTGAGAAAGCGATTGGGACGAAATTTGAAATCTCTCGCTATTATCTATATATTCGATACACAATATTTGCTTTGCATACACACATTCTTATTTATTACAAATCAGATATTTTTAAAATAGAACAAAAATTTTATTTTAAACCATAATCTGACCTAGCTCTCGTAAAATGCCCGTTGCGTGATGTTTTCAATAAAGGTAATAGCAGCAGTACGTCGGTTCGACACAAAATTTGTTCATATTTTTTAGTTTTAGGAGGTTGTTTCATGTAACTGTTTTTCTGTTGAAACTATTTGGCCCATTTTAAATTTTAAACTTCATTGGACAATATACATCTTGGTTGATGAAGGTATATTAATAGCAAAGAGCTTTTTTAAGTACTTTTTTTAAATAATGAACAGAATTTAATAGTCGGTGTAAACTACATACATAAAATTTTTTACTTATCATTTTCCTAGTCGGAGAACAAAAAAAGAAAATAATTAAAAGAAATGACAAAGTTTTTTCAAGTCACGAAATTTTGAGTACAAGAGGTGCTTGTAAGCATTTCACAAAAAAAAAAAAAAAAAAAAAAAAAAAAAAAACACTCATTATGGCCTTAAGACACATTTTTATTACTTAAACTCTTAATTTATATTTACTTAAATTTTACTTCTAATTTTTAAAAATTGTAACAAATAAAAAAAACTCATCATTTCTTATCCAAGTGCAATGTTGCCAATTTAGCCATTTTCAGTCTTGTTTAGCCATTTTTACAATGGCTAAATAAACACTTCAAAATCATCATAAAGCACTTGTTTTGTTTTAAGGTGTATAAAAATCTCTGTAACTTCCGATTGATCAGTCTCTGAAGGATTTTTTTAATAAATTTGGAATAAAATTTGTTCTTAAAGGATCAATTTAAAATAACAAAAACAAGATGGTTATCCATTGAAAAGTCAGTTTAAAGAATTTTGGATCAATAACACCAACTTAAGGATAATTTTTGAAAAGACTATGATAACGAAAACCGCCACAAAATTTGTATGGTGGTATATTTGATTATAGTTATAGAATCAATTTTTATAGATGATTTTATTTTTATACTCTCCATCATCACAAATGGTAAGAGGGTATATAAATTTTGTCACTCTGTGTGTAACGCTTAAAAAAATATCTAATTGCCCATAATGTATATACAGCTGGTGTCAAAATAATAGCATCACATACAAACGTCTTCTTTAATTAGACATAAAAGCCATTTGAATAAAAAGTTTACTATATTATGGTTAAATGAAATCAAATCTTAGCATTTTGTAGTTAGAAATAATTTTGTTGTTGGAAATGACACCCGAACATGGCCATTCCACTGATTTTTTATTTCTAGCATAATAATAGAGTTCCATGCCTATAGCTATTATTAGTCAGTTTAATTACCGAATCATTCTTTTGTACGTATGTAGACAAATGTTCGATTGGATTTGCATCAAAAGTGGGGAAGTCATTTCATTACAGCGGCTCCATTATTCTAAAACCACATTTTAGCTATTTTGGTGGTATATTTCGGAGCGTTGTCTAGTTGCATAGCCCAAGACAGTTGCATTTTTTCAGATATAAACGGTAGCATTATTTCGTTTAATATTTTAAAATATGCTGACACATTCATAATAGTTTTAATACGGTAAATGGATCCAACCCCATAGTATCAAAAACACCTCCATACCAAAACACTAGAACCGTCATGTATGAAAGTTTTTGTTGTATATGATTTATTATATTCCTTGCTACAAAATAAAAACATTTTAGAGTTATCGAACCACAGTATTCTACACTTTTTCAATATGCCAATAAGTAAGTTTTAGCAAACTATAATATATTTGAGAAGTAAAGAAGATGATTTTTCATGGTCAATGGGTTTATATTATATTCCCTGAGTCTTCTAATACAGTTTCAGTACTTATTAACAGATTTAATTATTTTTAAATACTTGACATAATATACAATGAACCATTAAAGATGTCGCCACAATTTTTTGGACTTTTAATATTTTTTCCAAGTATTATAGAAACGGTGCTATTATTTTGAAAGGTCTCAATCTTATATTTTGTCTTAATAATCAAATTTATTGCAACATTCGAGTTAATTTAAAAGAAATGAATTTATTTTCTTATTATTTTTATTTATTTGCTTTGAATAATAGAACTACAAAATTATGGAAAAAATATCCATAAACAAAACAAAAATTAGCAAGGAAGATTTGATATGTGAGAAGTGCTATTGTTTTAGACAA
This sequence comes from Cochliomyia hominivorax, assembly GCA_004302925.2. NCBI lineage: Eukaryota > Metazoa > Arthropoda > Insecta > Diptera > Calliphoridae > Cochliomyia > Cochliomyia hominivorax. The sequence goes on along the minus strand of PYHX02000467.1, from coordinate 32,173,944 downwards.
TTTTTGTACATTTTTGCATCAAATTAATATCTTAATCGATTCACATCCACAATAATTCAATGAGTATTTGATATTTTACTGAGAAGTTTGTTATTTCATACCAGTTAAATTGGTTTAGTATATTAAATGATATAGACAGATATCTGGGACAGATTATAATTTCAAGAGAAAATTATCCGTAGAATTTTTAATTATAAATTCGCAAATTGGAATGAAATTTTGCCGTATGATTAAGTTATATATCATTCCAAAAATGATCAAAATCGACTCAGATAAAAAGTAGTTTAAGTCGAAAATATTACTTTAAGGTTTCTTGTTTTATTTAAGAGAAACTTTCATACTGTATGTGTATGAGTGTATATGTGAGTGTATATGTACGAAACATGATTCATACAAATTTCTGGAGGAGGGTTTTGAAGATTCGATACAACCGAATATATCATTTTTACTTCTTTAAAATATGAATATTTTTTATGAAAAAATATTAGTAATTTTAATTAAATAGTTCAAATTATAATCTCTTTTCAATAAATTTGCTTTAATAAATACTTCATTTGTCTTTAAATTTTATATCAGTTTTTTAATACATTTCTTAGTCACTTTTATAAAGTCTAATTCACTTGTGCTTCTCGAGAATTGGCAACACTGTCCAAGTATATACTTTTATATTCATTAAAAATTTCATGTTAATTATTTAAATAAAATTTCTTAAGTTGAAAAAAAATCTGTCACAGATTAAAGAGTTTTATTCCTCTTTTTTCTGCGCTGTATATGAAGCGCAGTCATTTAATTTAAAAAGTTTTTCGATATTTTTATCATTTCATTTCATATAAATTTTGTATTCTTAACTACAAAAATCTCGACTGTTTTGTATAGAAACAAATCCTCTAAAAATGAAAAGTTTATGATGTTTTTATTTTATCACCTTTTTGTTTCATTTTTTGAAAAAAAATTTCCTTCGCTTTTCATCCAAAAAAAATTTAAAAAAGACTAAAAGTTTTACTTAGATTATTATGCCATGTGTAGCAATGAAAAGAGCAAAAATCCTAGAAAAAAAGTTTAAATTGTCACAAGAGTATTAGGAAAATTTTTCTACTGAAAAATAATAAAAAATAAGTAAAATAAAATAAAAAAGAGTTAAAACTAGTTGAATATTTTATTAAGTTTAAATTGTTTTATACAAAAGTTAGAATTTTGATCGAAAAACTTTTTGCGCACTATTCGATAGGAAAAAGAAAATAATTTTATTAGAAGAGCTATTTATACTTAGTTTATTAATAAAAAACTCTGTTTGCGTTTTCTCCAAAAAAAAAAAAAAAAAAAAAAAAATATTTTCTTTTGTTAAGAAGTGTGATCGAAAAATTCAAAACATGGACCCCATACCACCTACGGTGTTATACAAATTTTTATAATCTTAATCACTAGTGAAATAATTTACTAGCAAAATTTTTATTCTTTTTTGGAAACAATTCAATAAACGTTTTCATAGTGCTTTCTGTCACTTTGCTCGATCACTTAGTCCATCTCCGCTTTAAATATTTTCCATTCTCTTTTAACAAAGCCCAATATCTTTCCACTCTGGGAAGTTTGGAGAATTTGTCTCTCTTGTTACAAAAACCACATTATCGCTTTTGTACCACTCAAGGGCTTGTTTACCATAATAACAGGACACCATGTCAGGCCAAGAATCTTCGAATAGAAGCAGCATTTTTTGCAAACATTTCTTGATGTTCATTTCGGTATTGACACACTTTAACACTTTTTCGATTTCCATTATGATTTCGTAGAAATAGCGTTAATGAATTTTTGTGGTTCTATCGTTCTATTACAAAAAACTTTTGGTGAAAAAATCCAAATTAAAAAAACGGGGAAATTAGAAAAAGTACACAAAATTCTCACGCAACTGGAAAAGCCCCAGTTTGCGACATAAAATTTTTGATCTGGAAATTGCGAAAAATCTTACATTTCGTATCCCTTATGCAGCAATAATACTTTCTTCGAAAGTATGACTTCAATATGGCCTCCTAATTTTGAGAGGAACTTTTTGAGCTTTGTATGTTTTTATACTTGATTTAGCTTAAACCAAATCAAATTTTCCGAATGCTATGATAACCGGGCTGTTTTCCAATAAGGTGTGTTAGGAGCTTTTTGGAAAATGCTTTCTATTTTTTGTTTGCTTTAGAAACATCATGTGGACCATTACTTCTACCTAAATCAGATTTTTTATTCTCGCGATACTGTTTAATAGCATAAGAAACAGTTTGACGCAAACTTTTGAATTTTTGTTGAAAATGTTTAATAATTTTAGTACACTGTTTTCTTTGTGTTAAGAATTTTCCGATCTCACTTCTTTTTCCCAAAAATTTTATTAATTATTTGACATTTAAACAGACGCCACTAACGTTGTAAATCTAACATTTAATTACAAAATAAACAATTTGGTACTCATGTTTGTCCCATAAATTTTATGTACACAAAATGTTCCCAATGAATATTAAGCGAAATCACTAATTTTGCTTATGTCTACAAATAAAGAAAAATATATTTATGGGTGTACTTTGCGTAGAGTCCAATTATATATATGAAAAATCATATTTAGCTTCAGTATCAAAATTATGTTCACTTTTACTTTAATATTTGAAAGTATTTGTGGGAAATTTTAGCTTAATTAAGTTCGTTAATTTCCTTTGATTTTAGTCCATTCAAGATGTAATAAAAATATTGTAAATAGTTCTTTCTATTTCTTTGAATATTCAAGAAATTTCAACGTTCTTAAAAAGTCAAATTAGAGAAAGTTGTACCTAAACATTGCACAAATATAAATGTTCGTACTGCAGTTTTTAAGGTATTTTTTATACTTTTAGAAATTAGAGGCGTTTTCCATGTGATACACTTGTAAACTAAAATATGCGGTATTAAAAAATTTCCTTTATATGGGCGATACAATTTAATCTATACAAACCAAAATTGTATGAAATTTTCTATTACGGTTGCAGAGATGTGATATTAAATGTTTAAGTTGTGGTGTTAAACTTGATTAATTAGTGAGTCATCAGAGTATTAAATTTAACACTTACATTCACGTTAAAATATTTCAGTTATAAGATGCTGTCGCAGATGTCGATCTATAACTTTTGATTGTAAAGGTATAACTCCGAAGAATATAAAAAATAATCAGGCCTAATTTCATCCAATCTAAGTCTATTTCTTTGGATGTGAGCTTGTAAAAAGCAAATGAATATTTCTTGGCATTCGGAACCTCCAGTTTGAAGCTTTCTAAATGTTACTCTTCAATCATTTCATTTTTTAACTTAATTAAGATTATGCTCTTGATTTAATGAACTTGTGCTGCAGTTGACTTCTCATACACATACATATACATTTTTGATTTCGATAATTTTGTTGACAAAGAAACTACGGGGAATTTGAAAAATGATTGGATATCGAAAGACATGATTCACAATAGTTGTACTTTTTCCATTTTGTCAATATTACCTAAACCTAGCTAAGTCCAATTTAGGGTAGATTTTCAGACAAAGTATAAACTTTTAATACGTGTAATTAGTATCTATGAAAATATTGGAACTTTAAAATTTAAAAATTTTTAGGAATATGAAAATGGATTGTGGTTTCTACTTAAATGATCGCCTTGCCATTACTAGGACCATACGGCAAAAAATAATTATTGTGAGTGTTTTTTTTTTTTTTCTTTTCAAAATTGTCCAAGTTTGGATAGGGCTTGTGGGCATCCTGATTAAGTTACATTACTATTATTATTTCCTTTGGTTTTCGGTAAAGCACAACTATGTAATACCGTACGTCACATTGTTCATTGTAAATGACTGCTACGAAAAAATTTGAAATGGCCCTGGTATAGTTTGATATTCTTACTTATGCTTTTGTGATTATTATGATACTAATATTTATGTGAAATTTATGCGTTTTTAAAGGAATTTTTCTGGAGAGTTATACGAAAGTTAGAAAAAAATTATGGGCTGACCCGAAAAAATTGTGGAACTTTAAAAGGTGTTTGTATGGGACCTATGAAAAATAATGGATCTTCGTTTAATTTATCACATTTTGTTAGAATGTAATGATACATATTTGGAAGAAAATAATTTTATATCAGGAATTTAATGGGGGTAATATCCATGGGTCCTATAGGAAATAATGGACCAATCGTATTAAATTCCAATTAGTAAATGCCAAATTTTATTGAGATATTTTTAAAACTGCTAGCTGTACTTTTCGAAAAAACTTTACATGGACAGTCAGCCGGTCGGTCGAATATGCTTTTATCGATTGAGTGGAACATTATACCACTATTTTTGAAAAAATAGAAAAAATGCTTCAAACATTGATTTCGACGTATATTTCTCTGAAAATATAAGAGAAACCCAACGCATTCAGAGATTATTATTATACGTACACATTTTTTTACTTAAATCATCAATAAATTTTTAGCGAATTTTTTAAAAATCAACATTACGAGACTGACTATGACTGAAGAGGTGATGGTTTCTAATTCACTAAATTAATTCAAAATTACTTCAGCTATAACTGTGTTTACAAATGTACTTCAACATTTCAAATGCTACAGAACTATTTAAAAAAAGTGTTGGAATCACTGTGTGTTGAGGTCTACGACTTCAAAGGGAATGTGTGTGTAGATAATTTGGAATATTACTTTACCGTTCGGATATGCTACGCTATATGTATATTTGACATATAACATTATTGTTAATTTACCTAATTATGTTCAGAAGGGTATCTGAGATTCATCCCATTTGTTTGCTAATACATTCAATGAATTAATATTAATTAAATTTTTCTGTTCTTTTGGAATTGTTTAATTATACGAAACTTAATATATATGAAAATAATGTTATATTGTATTTCGATTATACAAATTTATTACCAAAAATGTAATAATAAATTAATTTCCTGTTTAATTAACAAAATAATAAATATCTACAATGATGCACATTTCTATAAACGCATTTTGTTTTTCCTCCAGTTTTGTTTTACCCTTCTCATTCTCAACCAATAAAAGTGTACGTTTTTTAAATGAGAGAAAACTTAAGGGAACATTTTTTATGTAAACATAATTTTTTCTTAGTCCTGTCGTTGGCCTTATTGATACGATGAAATGTTCTTGGTGCTATTTAATGTAAAATATTTCTATAAACGTAGACATCAATATGTTTAAGAAAAAATAAAATACAAATTTATGTTTTTAATGACAATATCTCATTTTTACTGTAGAATTTTCTAAATTGATAATTTTAATAACGTTTAATGATGCTCCAGGGAACTTTTCTGTCCGATCAAGAAAAAATCCAAATTAAATGCTTTCATGATTAACGATTTTGGTGAGAAATTTCTTGAGGAAAGAGAGAATTATGGTACTCTCAAAAGCATATTTCCTATATTGTATGTTTTTACTTTAATATAACAAGTAAACGTTTTATATTCAGCTACGTCGAATTCTCGATACTCTCCATCACATATTAGTGAAGTAAATACGTTATGTTTCGTACATACACACGCACAGAGATGTGAAATAAATGTTTTTCTTAAATATAACACAGAAAAACTTAATGAGTGATAAAATAAGCTAAACCGGTTTTAATAATGTTTGGAACCTAATGTTATGGCATTTATTTTAATTGAAAATTTTACGAAAGTTCTGTACTTTAATTTATGGTTTGCCACAGATATCGGTCTCTATCTTTCAGCTCTGTCAATTATTGTAGATGTGAGCATATCAACAAAAGATATACACGCGGTCGGGCAGTCAAACAGACATAGCTCGAGATCAAATGGTTTTCGGATGACAAAATGTAATTATGCGGTGGTAACTTCATGGTCTGGGTAGTATTTTCTCCAGTTGGCAAAGCTTTTATTTGTTTTGTTTCAACAAAAATAAATATATACAATTTATAACGAATTTCTGGAAGATGCTCCTTTATTTTATACACAGCTTACCTCTGTTGAGCTGGCCGACTTACAGTAGAGATTTGTAAGAATGCATGGCTCGTAAAGTTTATTAAAATCTTGATAAAACAAATGGCTTAAAAAATCTAAAATTAACAGTAAAACAATTTTGGAAGGAAATTAACTTTTTTTAAGAATTTCGAGGAATTAATGCCATATTTTTGAGGTAATCCACAACAAAGAATTATCCATCCGTTATTAATAATGCAATAAAAAATGGTTAACTTAAGTAAGTTTAAGTAATAAATATAACAAATAAAAAATATAATGATTAAATCAAAACTTGTTTCCTTTTCACTATTTTCTTGTTTAACTTTTTCTAATACTTTGAAAAAATATATTCTTTTATAGGATTATACACCAGTGTATATAATAAACAATCTCTTCAGTTTTAGGAATTTTCGTGCGTGATTTTTTTTACATTATTTTTTTGTATATTAATGTGTTCTTTTTCTGCATTTTAGTGTGATTAAAATAGACTATCGCACAGTGGTCTCAAAACGTTTTTTTTTATATTCTATAAATTTTTAATTATAGAATACTTTAAACGAAATTTATTGAATCTATTAATTTACTGAAGAACTTGTTTCTAGAGGGTTCCGGGGTCGGAAAGTGCATCTCGGAAGTTTGTAACCTCGGGTATGACTGTTACAAAAACAGCCAAAATTTATTTATGATTGGTTTTAGAAAATACTTTTCAAATATTTAGCCCTTACTAATCTCTACAAATATGCCTACATATGTAGAATATATCTAATATGTTAATAAATAGTTAGACCAAATTAAATTTTGACTCATTTTTGTACTGTTTTTTTTCATTTTTCGAAATTGGTGGGTTCTATTCGGGTCCAAAAAAAATCTAAAATATTGTCTGAATTCTATATAATTTTTATGCAAGAACCATATACATATTCAATAAAAAACTATGTATTTTTTAGAAACTTTATAGCCGAATGGAGCCCATCAAGGTCAAAAAAGTAATAAAAAACTGTCCAAAAACGGGTCATAATTTAATTTGGTCTAACTTTCTATTAACATATTTTTTAAATATTCATTTGTTCCAAAGATACACAACTATTTAAAAATAAATTGTTTTTGGACCATTGTGTATCGTTATAGACCATCTCCAAATCCGCTATTATATTTAAAATTGTTTAAATGCAAATTAGCATAAATCTGGTCATTAAAATTATTTAATTTATTAATTTTGCTACCCAGTGATTTGTAAAATAATTTTAAGATTAAATAGCAAAATATCTTTTTTAATATCGTTTTTAATTTAAATAATAAAATTAATTAAATAATTTTTAGTATATATAATAATAATTATGTGATAAAAATAATTTTTATTATTTAAATAAAATTTGAAACTTTTTCTCCGAAAGCCACATCTTTTTTAATTCTTATACCCGCTTTCCATTGCAAGACCTTGAAACTTTTTATAGCAAAAACAAACGACGAATATAATGAATTTCATAAAAACTGATAAATTATTTTAAGTAATTAAAAAGGTAATTAAAAGTCACCTTAATTTATAATTGATTGATGACATTAAACAACATAATATGATTAGAGTTTTTCTGTTTCTATTTTATAACAAAACATGTGTTTGATATTGTAAATAATTAATAATAAAAATATTTACATAATTAAAAATATGTAATGAATTTATAGAAAAATTATAAAATGAAAATTAAGTTATATAATTTAAAATCCATTAAACAAATTATGTAAAATTAAAACAAATTCTAAAATGGTTTTGTGAAATTTACCTAACACGATGGAAACAATAAAATTATCTTCAACTTATGTTAGAATATACATTGTTGCTGACTTTTGTACCCTTCCCAACTACAAGTGTTTGTCTTAGCTATTTCGGCCTGTCTGTCTGTCTATCTTTGACTAATCGGCAAAGCTCAATAAAATTTGGCGTAATATTTTTTTGTAGTCCTGAAAAAAATTCTTTTAAAAATAACCAAAATATGTTTGGTATCTAATTATTATTTTTAATTATTATTTTTATTATTTATATTACTTTGTGAGTGTATGTGTGGGTGTATTATTACGAAGTATTCCTTATTTGCACCACGCGCATTTATGGTGGAGGATATTGAAAATTCAGCTAAGCCGAATATAGCATTCTTATTTGCTTTTAATAAAGTAAACCTTTAACTTCATTAATGGGCTGTGTATGTATGAAATATCATATATGTATGAAATATTACATACTTGTAGCAAAGAAATCAGTCACTTCAACCTTGAAAGTTTGATTGTCATAGTTTGTCCTTTAGGCAAGACTTAATAGATTATATTTTGAACATCATTCTGAAATTGAAAGAAATTCTGTAAGAAATGTGGGATTTATCTATTCTCTGAGAAATGCACTGATTTGATAAAATAGTTTAATCTCAATATTAAGGTTTTTGGATTTGGTTTTTTAGTTTTTCAAATTATACAGTCGGTCTTTACCAAATAAACACTATTACTTGTTCTTGCCTATACCACCATAGAGGATGGGGCATTATATGCTTGTGCTGATGGTCGTAACATACAAAACCAATAGTATCACACCAACCTTTAAGTATTCTGCTCGATTCATTTTTTGAGTAGATTCAACAATGTCCACTGCTTGCACGTAGATACAACAATGTCTACGTAAACGTTGGGAACACTTTATTGGTCGCATTATTATGGGTTAAGGAAGAAGTCTACTGATATTAGTCATGTTCGTTTTAATATTTCAGATAGCTTCCATTCAACTTACCCCCCCGGAATGGTATTTTCAACTCATAAAACTCGCAGCAATAAAGATGTTTTAATAAAATTTTTATCAGACCAAATAAACATGCCAAATTTCGGGAACATTGGTCCACAAATAACTCCATTTCAGACCCACACAAGTTTCATATAGTTCTTATATAACCTCCATATCCTAAAATCATCTCAAACGGTATAATTCTCTCATATTAAAAAATTATATTTTATATAATTCATAAATTATAAATTCGAATTTTAAAAGTTTTCGATCATAATTTTTCACACTTTCATCATTTTATTATATTGTCGGGCTTGGTCAACTCTTAATTGTTATTGTATAAAAAGGTTTTTACGTATACTTAATATTTAAAAAATGCATAAATATTACTCATACGCTTATTTCCCAATAAATTCGAATTTTACGAGGGTTTTCTTTCTAATTTTTCTTACTTGCATCATTGTTATATTGAACTTGAACAACTGTTACGCTTGTACTTGTTATTGCATATGCAAATTTTTACGTATACTTTATATTTGAAAAATGTTTAAATATTACTCATACGTTTATTTCCCAACAAATTCGAATGTTATCATGGTATTTTATAGTCGGGTTTAACCGACTATTGCATGGTTATATGTTTTTGAATATAGAGATTTTAACGTATATTTAATAAAATGTATTTAATAAAAATTTATAAATATTGCTCATGCGCTTATCTAATAAATTCTAATTTTACGAGGGTTGGTCCATAATCGTTCATACTTATATGTTGGGGCTTGATCGACTAATAAACTCTAACTTTTTGTAGTATATAGAAATTTTTACGTATACTTAACATTTTAAAATATATAACTGTTACTTATACGCTTATTTCGTAATACTCTACGCTCCGTTACCTACAAAACAACTGTATACATAATGAAAAATTATCATCCGATATTGCGGATAATTGAGAGTACGCAAGATTAGGACAGAATCTATTTTGTAGGAAGTAAATCTGAAACTATTGAATCCACTACTCAAATTTTTGACTCCCATCATAAATTTGATTTTTTTCAAAACCTCAATTTGATTTTGATTCATACACGAGATCAAAAAATTTTTAACACAAGTGTTCACAAGTGCTCAGAAAAAAGTGCGTACTTAAATTATTAAATATTTTTTAACAAAACTTAACTCGTTTCCACAAAAAGTTGGTCAAGCATTCAAAGACCTGCCATTAAACTATTTTTAGTATTAATAAACAGTACAGGGGGAACTTGTCCGATGATAAAAAACTTGGTTTAGATAGAAGAAATGGTCTACTTGATGTTCCTAAGTATTTTCAAAACCACCCAACGTATCCATTAAGAAAGCAGCTCGGTTAGCTTAGTGCTCCCACTACCTAGTACAAAAGGTAATGGTTAGTAGTCCAAATTTTCCAAAAAGTTATTTCTATGACAAACAATGTGCAGTTGCTGCAAAGCAAGCCAATCCTTCATTACAAAGGGCTCTATAAATATTGAAATTTACATCAAGGAATATCTACAAAGAAGGTTGCTTTCATTAATAAATGTCCACTTATTTTTAGCCTGACCTGGTATCTCGTTAGTCGTGTCCTTCAGGCCTTCAAGCTTTTAGTAACATCAAAAATTTTATACAAGTTGTTAGGATGTCTTATAAGCAATTTTCTTCCCAAAAAAAAATATACCTAATTAATGCTGTTTTTTACTCCAAACATTCCTCACATTTAAGTATACACTTGATTTTAACTCATATTTATAATTATGTTATATTTAAACTTAATAGTGTTAAAAATCACAGTGTTAAATGAAATATTATTGCAATAATATTACATTTGCATATTTCTAAGTAAAAAAATATTATTAAATACTTTTAATTATTTTTCTCTTATTACCAAGTTACTAATTATTTCATAATTAAATCATAACTGCAAATTTTCTAGATTTCACATAGTCTTTCTTTAATAGAAACTTGAATATTTGCTAAAATATTTCTTTATACTTTTCCTCTATACCAACCACCATCCATAGTTCTTTGTGAAAATTTTAAGTACTTTAATAATGCAAATGCAAAGAAATATTATTTATAATAAAATAAAGTAAGAATACTGTATTCGGCTAAACCGAATTTTCAATGCCCTTCACCACAAATGCGTGTGAAGTAAATACGTTGTGTGTTATACATACTTACACACTTAAAATATATAAAAGTTTTTCTTAAATATAACGCAGAAACGCTAAATGTATCTTAAAATAGTTTATATTTATGTGTATATCTATATCTACTGAAACGATTTTGTTAATATTTGGAATGGTAATATGAAACTACTAAGGGCAATAACAAATACTCATGCCAAATTTTTTAAGCTCTGTCAATTATTGTGGATGTGAGCATGCCAACAATAGACGGACAGACAGACAGACAGACAGACAGACAGACAGACGGACAGACATAGTTTAATCAACTCAGTTTTGGTTTCATTATTCCCCCTTAGCGTTAGACTTCTTTACCACTTGTGGTGTTGGAGGATTTAAATAGGAAACTTTTGAGAACTATAGTGAATACTAAGGCCAAATGTTATGGAGTTCTGTCAATTTTTCTGGATATGAGCACGCAGCAACAGAGAGACAGACAGACAGACATAAAGACAGAGAGACAGACAAAGAGATAGACAGACGGTCGGAATTAGCCAAATCGACTCAGATTTTAATTTAATACAAGAATATATATACATTATATAGTCTAAGATGATTCCTTCTTAGCGTTACATACGGAATGACAAATTTAATATACCTTCTTCATTATAGGTGGTGTGGAGGGTATTAAAAGAGAGAGAAGGAAAAGTATACAAAATGCTTTTATTGCACTATTGCACTTTATATTTCATTCGTTTTATGTTATTTTTTTGTTTTTTTTTTTTCTGATTTTGTGTTAAAATGCAAAGATTTTATGCAAATGTTAATGGTGTTAGATATAAAATTAGCTTCACTAATGAATATAAATTAAAAATATAAGAGAAATTTAATGATTTGAATAATAAAATGAAAAAAACAGAAAATTGTTTAATGGTATTTGAAAATGTGATTTTATTAAGTGTTTTTTATTTTTTAACGAAAAACACCTACAATAAAGAAAATACGCTTATTCTTTAAAGTTTAAAGTTAGTTTGAAGGAAATCTAATAATTGGCAGTAGGATTCAGAAAATATATTTTGAAATCTTTCCAAAATGCCAACAAAAATAGTCCTCTTAATTTGTTTTGGGATTATTCAATTAGCGCAATGGACGATTAGGGGCGACTCTACCATAATGAAATGAAAGATTATGCACCAACACTCGAAGAATTTGTTTTTATGTTTTGTGCTTTTATTAAAACCAACATCTTTAAAATAATTTAATAATACTCACATATATGAGAGAATTTTTAATTTGTGGTGATTTTTTGAAGGAGTGTATTATAAAGGATCTACAGGAAAAATTGGTGTAAGGATTTGTCTGTACAAATCTTATAAAACTAATTTTTTTATGCACTTTTATTGATTTTCGTAAGTTAGTCTGCTTAATGTGAGACGATCTTTCTAAAATTTCTAATGCGAATTTGGACCCATGTGGAATATATTTGGTCGAATTTAAGATGAAGATATTTTAATACCTTTTTATCTACAACAATATTTTATTATAAACTCAAAACCCCATTACTTTGGGTTATTTTTTGTGGGAGATATCGAAAATTTGGAGAGAACATTATAAATTTCAGAAAGTTTCGTTTTTACTAATAATAGTAATTACAGTCATAAAAAGAGCTATAAAATTGTTAAATAGATTTAGAAAGTAATTCTGAGCAGAGCGGTAAAAACACAAAAAGTTACATAAGTTACCTGGCTACAGAAAAATTAGAAAAAAAGTTCTTACCTTATATGAAACTACAGTTACATTAATGCTGAAGTCGATAACATGCGCCACAAATCTTCATGCCAACTCCAATATTATGCTTGCCATATTTCATAGAAATACTCCAATATTTATGACCTTGAAACACATTTAAGAAGTTTTGCTATTCTTGGCAAAACTTCTTAAATGTAGTTCACATATAAACCTTATCCCGAGAATGGGCTTATTGTTGGGCTAGATCTAATAATGTATGTTACAAGTTTCAGAAAATAACTTTTTATATAAATAAATACAGATTTTTTTATTTTGACACTCAACGTTTAACTCATAAATTGTTGTAACTTTCTAAAAAAATATTAAAGCCAAACAATTCATTAGCACATATTAACCTCAATAATCAATAATTTAAAATTTATGGAAAAAGTTCTTTAAAATCCTTTGTGTGTTACACACAAAGCATTTCATTTTCCCCTTTTATTAAAATAACAAGAAGAAAGAAGACTCCTAAAAAGGATTTCTATAAATTCCTTTACTTTTAACACAATTTATCCTAATGAGATATAACATTTAAACTCTTTATATTATTGACATTTCAAAAAACAAAAATCTTTTAGATAACAAGTTCCTGGAAAAAAGTGCAGAGAGAAAATTTAACTTGTCTTTAACTGTTGAATTTAAGTTGTCCATTAAAATTTTCTACTTTAATACTCAAAATCTTAAAGCAGCTTTGAAATAATCTTTTGCCATCATTTACTTACTTTTTCAAAATAAATGTAATACACATGTAGTATTACACAGACTTAGACAATTCTATTGTGCGTGACGTAGACTTTGTTGATATAAAACTCACGTACTTCTAATACAATAGAATAATGATGTAAATGTTTATAAACAAAAACATGTACAATGTTTTTCTTTTCTTATTATTTTGCCCCTATTTTTTACACGTCATGGACAAAAAAGTTTACCACGAGCGAAAATATTTGTACCCTATAGAAAAGTGAGCAGTATGATGTGGTAGTTGAATAACAATGATATTGATGTTATTGTATTGTATTTTTGGGAAAAAAGTTTTACATAAATTTAGACAAAATTAAGTTCTCTTGAAAAATGTTAAATCTCACTATCTTCAAGAAAAGTAAAATCGATTATTTTCAATAAAAATTGGATTTTTATTGTTTATCGAAAAACATTAAACTTCATGATTTATAAAAAAGTCCAAATCAACTGTTTTTATTTCTGAAAAAAGAAAATGAAATCAATTTTTTATTACAAAATTGAAAACGATATAGATTTTTTTAGAAAAAAAAACTTTTAATTCAAAAAGTCAAAATGGTCTTTCTTAATAATAACTGAATTTACTTTTCTTGGAAGAAAAAAAATTAACTAATTATTTATTAACAAACTTGTTGTACCCCCATCACAAATTGTGGTGGTGGAGGATAAAAAAGCTCAAGTCTACTAAATCGACTTTTGAAAGATTTTAACAAAGACGAAGTCAAATTCTATTTTTTTAATTTTAAAGCCAACTTTTTATGAGAAACTTAAAGCTTACACTTTAAGGAAATTGGTAAAATTTTTCCAACATTATAATTTTGGAAGAAAAATTTCAAAGTTGATGTACAGTGGTCCAAAATTAGTTGAGTATTAACTTTGAAACCATTAGAGATATATTAATAAAATTTGAGATCGCGTAGGATATCCTAATCAAGAGAGGCAAATCCTCCAAACTTACCGGAGATGAGCCCAAATTAGAGATATTGGGCTCTTTTTAAAAGAGAATTAAAAAGTACAAAAAAGGTACAGAATTTAAAATGATAAAATGAAAGAAGACTGTAAAAATATTTATATATTTTTTTAATTCTAATAATAATGTTAAACCAATAAAAATTAAAACTTTCAGTTTAATAAAAAATTCTCGATTTCATTCCTTATTTAATTAAAGAGATAATAATTTTTTATTGAAAAGAATTTAAAGTAAGTACCTTTATCCGGTTAGTTTTGCTACTCAAAAATTCTCCTCAGTACAAATTTGAAAAATTTAGCATTTTTAGTTTATTATATATTCTATAATCAACGTTTAATTTCTGTGGAAGATACCCTTCCCCTTGACCATTTTTTCTTACACTTTGTCCCGTAAAAAAGGTCCTTAAAAAAGCGATTGATATAAATTTCAGATTTCAGAACACTGGCTTGTATAATTTTAAAGATATTCGTAATTTGCATTGAATGGATTTACTTCTTCCTCTGGTCCTATCTGTCCTATGTTATGTCCAGAAAACCGTTCTCTGAGAAATTTGTTGGGGCCAAATTTGAAAACTCTTGCTGTCATAAATCTTTAGATATTCGATGAGGGGTGGGAGAGTACTTCTCCCCTGGTCCTATCAGAATTATTTATAGTGTACGTTACTTTCGGGTTTATTGGAAACATTCTGTGATAATGTGATCAAAATTTGTCTATACGTTATATACATTCATGCATATATTCATACAAACATTAATACATTCATTCATATCTACATATATATATATATATATATATATATATATATATATATATATATATATATATATATATATATATATATATATATATATATATATATATATATATATATATTACATACATACATACATAAATACATACATATATACATACACATATATACACACATTCTATTTTTCTTTCTTCTTTCTAAATCTTCTAAAACTTCTCAAATAGAGTATCACATATTCGTTAAATTCCATTTTCATATCCCTTTCCATTATTACATTAACTTCGTCTTTCACATTATTGATGGTTGGCAGTAATGTTTTTTTTTTCGTTTTCTACACAATTTTGAAAAAAAAAACAAACACAAAACACATAAAACAAGAGCAAAATTCTATGACGACAAAAATTTGCTCTGTTAGAAAATTAATGTTCAGAAAATGAAAATTTGAGACAAAGTAACACAAAAAAAAAACAAAAACAAAAGACAAACATTGTTAACTGCAATATGTTGCTTCAAATGGGTTGATGGACTTGAAAAGTACAAATTTGTTGACAAAAATTTTGCACAAAAACTCCAAAAGAGTATAAAAATAGGAACATTGAATAAAAAAACTGAACAGTGATTTAAGTGTTAGTTTAATGAAACAATTGCTTTGTGATGTATTATTTTAATGCGTGCTACAGTCGTTACGAATTCAAAAAGAGTTTTTCTTTTGCTCTATAATTGTTTTTTAAAAAGTAAACTTTGTGTAGATAATACTTTGTTGAAAATTTCTAATAAAACTTTTTAAAAACGTTAGATATTTTAAAAGATATTTGAAACATTGTGAGAAGTTGTGATGATGTTAAGAAAAGATTTTAGCTTAATTGAAGCTGCTGGAATAAATATCGTAAATAATTCAAATTAGAAAATAATACAACATGAAATCTTCATATAGTTTGCTATGTCCGTCTGTTCTAATAGAAATATGCTCATATTTAGGGTAATTTACCGTTATTTTTCAATAGAAAAATTATGGACCGATATCTAAAACAACCGTAGAAAAAATTTTCTTAATTTTTCAACAGAAGTTAAATGAATTTATCAAATTCAACCAAAACCTACAGCTATATAAATTCATTACGAAATAAAAATCATCAATATCCAACATTTTGATAACAAATCAGTTTGTCATATATATTTTTGTTCATACAGAAATAAACTCAAAAAAATGACTTTGCTCGGGGCATTATTCGACGTAGTTCCCGTAGAAGGCCCTCTTTCCGGAATATGGTTTTAAGCTTATAAGATTGTAAAATTTTAACAAATGGTATTGAAAGTTTTACAATAAATTTTTTAAATTCTCTTTAATATATATAATTTGTCAAGTATCGGAACATATATAACAATGTTTGTCTTTTGTTTTTGTTTTATATTCAGTTATAACTCTCCCAGAATAGGGTCTTTATTTTAGAAGGTTGTTAAGTATGGACCAATACCTTTGAAAATATGGGAATTTCACTTTAGTTTTCATAAAAAGCTTTTTTCAACTCACTCATATGTTAGCCAAATGTAACTGTTGAAGGGCATTTAAAATTCGGCATAGCCGAATAAAATTTTTAGTTACAATCTGTTTTGGCTTTTTCTTACAATTAATCAAAATTGAGCAAAAAATGAAGTTAAATTTCAACTGTTATACATCTGTATAACCACATTATATCTTTGCAGATATTCGTTTTACTATCCGAGCGACAATAAATCTTTCCAAGCGCGCATCTTATCAGATGACCACACAAATTAACAGGCAAAGAGAGTGACTCAAAAATAAAATCTTCACAATTTGCTTTACCTATAAAAAAACTCTGGTAAGGATTTAATAACAACTGGATAATCATTGATATCTACTATTAATTGGTAGAAGTGAATGCAAAGCATTTGGAAAATGCAAATCAATTTGAAAATGAGCTTCTAGATTTATATACCCTTCTCAGGTATCAAATTTAATGTTTTCTGACTTGTTGGACATTCGACAGTATGGAAAAAGCCAAGTTAAGGGGTAATGGTCAAGGTGTGCACTATAAGGGTTAAAGAATGGAATAATGAATATATATGTTATATCACCATGTTAAAGGAAAGAATGGTGCAAAGAAGATGAAATTGTCACAGTTATTCATACTACAGAACGATAATGATCCGACATATTCAACTCACTTGATGAGAAAAGACAAAAAAGATGGTATATAACACAATGGATTCCCATAAAAATATTAGCCTAATTCTTTATGTTGAAGAACATTTTTGGTTTTACTCCTAGTAAAAGAAAGTTTTACTTGGGTTCAATAAATTTCATACGTTCGAATGTTGACTCAAAAGTTAAGTTGGAAAATAATTTAAGAATTTTCATACAAAATTTCATATTTCAAAATTTTCGAATTTTGTATGAAAAGTTATTAAAATACATATAATATTACCAAGACTTATTTATCCATCTTTAGAAAATAGAACGACATTGGGTTTTGATATTTCGGAATTTGAAGATAACTCATGTTGACCTTAAAGCCTGATTTAGAGAAAATACTTCATGTGGAATATGAATTATTGTCTGATATTCCTGAAATTCTTTATCGTGATATCGAGCTTGTGTTATAACTTCAGGATTTGAGTAACGTGCTTAAGAGTTATAAGAGATTAATAAATCATATTGTTGAAAGAAGCGGATCTACGAAATTTTTAATTGTATTTGTGTTTTCATTAATTATTGTGAAAAATCGTGTTCAATTGTGTATTCGACATAAAGTTTGTTTTTTTAAGTGCCAATCACTCAATCAATGTCCCAATATGTTCTACTTCTATCTTCAGCTATGCTACCTCAAATGAAATTAAACCTTTTTCCATACAAGGATTATCTATATAGAAAAATTTTTTTATCTCATATATTAAATTAATTTTCAATGAATTTTGAAAATATTAAAAATAATCGAGATAACCAAATTGAGAAGGTCACGTAATATAGTCTTATCTCTTGGCATCCTGGAAACTGCTATATTAACTTGAATTCAGCCTTATTGTAACCACGTTCAAATTTATTGAATTATATCCCACTGTTCAAATTTACAAAATTATACACAAAATTAAATCATTTTAGAACAATTGAACGTTATTTGAAGTTATGTAATTTAAAAAATGGTCAAAATTGTATTATTTTTATCATAATCTTAAAATTTCGACACTTAAAACACTGTTCAATACTAAAAAGTAGGACTGCCAGATGGTTTTAATTAGTTTTGGTTTTTTAGGATTTATTTAAGACAAGGTCACATTTGGGAATATTAAAAACTGCTTCAAATAACCATAATATTTGAGAAGACATGAAACCATATACTTTCATTATGACAACATTTGCGCCATATGTAGTAAGACCCGTCGATAACTGCGTGAAAAACAGTAGGTGGGAAGTTTTGCTTCCTCCCTTTCATACGCTAGAGCTTAACTATTTCATCATTATGAGGTATATATAACTAAATTTGATTACTATTCTTATTATTCTGTCTCAAAAAATATCGAAGAAAAGAATTAAATTAATGAATTCTGAAATAAAGTGAATTATAATTGGAATCTGGTAACTCTATTATAAAACACACAGAAAAACTATGTAAACAATTATAGCCACAAAATGCTATACTAAACTTTATGACTCCTTTTTAAGTAGTTTTTACACGTTGAGACAGCTTGACGCAATAATTTTGTTTTTGCTCCCAAAATATCTTCTATTTGTTTTCAGCAATTGAAGTGAATAAGTTGGAAAAAGTGAAGCAAAAAACACATTGCAGAAAACAATCATTTAGTCACAGCAAAGTGAATAACTAGAGTTGATATTTAGAGTGATAATAAACGAGCAGCAGCAACAGTAACTGAAGCAGCATAAGTAAAGTGTGGCAATGATGGATGAGTTTGGCTTTGACAACACGCAGTCAATTGCATGAATATTCACTTATACACATACATATATAGATTCAATAATAAAAATAACTTCGTGTACATTAGCAAGCAAACTAACGATTCAATAAATGAAGCAGAAATTTTTCAACCATTTTTTTTCTCCACTCACACACTTCAATACTCACTCGTGTATAGAGCAGTTAGAGGAATGTAATAATTTTAGCTGAATTTAGAAAATATTGTTGTTAGCAATATGATTGTTTCAATGTGTTTGTGCAATTATTTCCAAAGTTAACTTTTTCTCTTTATTTTGTTTTATTATTATTTTTCTCTCTTTTTTTCTGTTGATGCAATAATAAACTGCTTCAATTTGTTTTTTAATTAAAAACAAATAGTAATGGAACTCTTGAGATTTTTGTATCAAAACAATATTTTATTAATTAATTTTTTTTCATTTCCTTTTTATCTTCTGCTTTTTATAGTGAATATTTTTTGTTGTTTCTTTTATATTTTTTGCTTTCATTTCTTTATTCATTTTTTATTATTTTATTACTTATTTGCCGCTTAATGGTTGGTTTGTTTGTGGAAGTAACATATTTTTCACTTATACATACATATAAATATTTATTTTTCATAATTTTTATACCCTACACCCCTTAAATAAACCAAATGATTTGGAATAGCTTCAAGTTGATTTTATAAATTTTTAATGCTTGTTTGTCTGTATTAGTAAAGTTGTGGGTAGAGAATAGGTTGTTATGTAAAGAGAACAACGAAGACTTTACAGATCAATTAAATTTAGTAAATTATTTCATCATACTTTCAGACAAATATGTCCCAGAAATACGATTTGAAAAATATTTAAAAATAATTAAAGTTCATCAAAGTCAGTCAGCGATATGATAATATTTAATATTTTCCAAACCTAAATTGGTATTAATTTTATCCCCACGATTACGAAAAATTTAAATTGAGGTTTGTTCTTTCATTTATCATAATGGTGGTGAAAAGATCTCTTCAGGGTCTTAGTTCAAGTTTTTATAACATTCACCGCCACAAATAGTGGAGAGAGTCACCTAAAGAAAAAGTCATTTAACAAATTATATATTCTTGCATCAAATTAAATTCTTACTCGATTTAGCTTTATCAGTCTGTCTGTCAAATATATTTTGGAGACTAAAATAATTGACAGAATTAAACGAAATTTGGCTATATATAATCAGTTTCCTATATAGTCAGCTAGATTGATCCATGACAAAAAAAGTTAAACCCCAATATACAAAGGAACCTTAAAAATTCCGACAAAAAGCTTTTCTAAATTATTTGCCCTAAAACAAGTAAGAAGGCTACATTCAGTTAATCCAAAGCGTCAATACCCTCCAACACAAATGCGTATGAGGGACATACTTACATACACACTTACAAATACTCTTACAAACGTATACAATATACAAGATTTTATTAAATATAACAACGGAATACTCATTATGACTTAAAATAAATTATAGTTTTTTCTACTGAACCGATTTTAATAATTTTTGGAATGTAAGTGAAATATACATAACTTAATATTATGTGAAAATCTTATTCTAATTTATTGATTTATAATTAACAACTTTTTGGTATACATTTCTTAATGTACTGAATTAAATACTCAGGTTATACATACAGACGGACAGAGCTTAACCAACTTAGATTTTTAATTGATGCAATAATATATATACATCATGGAATCTTAGATAATTCTTTTTTAGCGTTACACATAGAATGATAACATTTATATATATCTACTTATTAAGAGGAGTATAAAAATGTATTATACTGAAGTCCTAATTTGAACTAAACCATTCCTACATTTTAAATCTTTTAAAGCACTTAAATATTAAACGATTCTAATGAAATAAAGCCAGTTTTCCTAAGTGACTTAAATGACGAATATCGGTCCATATTTGATTATAGACTTCATATAAACCACATCCCTGAATAAGATTTTAAAAATATATAATGTCGAATTTTGTGCTTAAAAGAGAGGAGTAGTGGAAAAGTCTTTCAATTAAAGAAAACTGCTGAAAGTTGGTTGTCCGAATCAGTGGTATCTCTACTTCGCCACAGAAGACAAGGAATGGTTTGATCAACCTAAAAACTTGTTGATGATATTTACAATTCCTCGACAATGGTTCTAGTTCTTTTCCTAAAAGCAAAGAAGTACATTTTTATATCATACAATTACTTGTGTGAAAAAATTCATATACTTCACGCCAAGAGCCAAAGTTATAGAATAATATTCTATACTGTTATAAGTTGTTGCCAGGTCCAACAATTACAGGGAATAAGTACCGAGTTTATTTATATTAGAACATAATCTTTCATCTGGATAACGTTTGTTCGTTGCAAAACCTATAGCTCCACACTTTTGACTGTATAAAATTTGTCCAGTTTCTTTTTTAATCAAGTTCGAAATGATTAAAAAAATTAATGATTAAAAAAACTTTGATCTGCTATATATAAAAAAAAAACTGAAAATACAGTTGTTATTTTTGTAGCCTCCAAATATCCCTGACTTGAATTTTGTTCACGCATAACATTACTATTTTATTGCAGTTGTTCTCAGAGTTTAAGCTTACATTAATGGAAAACCTTCCTCTTCTTTAATATGCATTATAACTTCCTTTGCGTAAAGGAAGAATTTCAATTGATTCTCCAGAATTTAATGCATTATAGAAGAGCGATTTTGGTGCAATTTTTTTTTTTTTTTTTTTTTTTCGAGTTCATTGGAATGATTTTCGTTGAAACTTATTTGAAACTAGAAGTTATTATAAATAGAATTTCTCATCTATATTTATTCTTTATTTATCATACATCCAATGAAATAAGTAATTTTATAAAGAAAAAGCTCAATGGCAATGCCATCAGAGATCATGACAAGATTATTAGGAAAGCACGATCATGTGATTCAAAATCATTAGATTTCTTTTTAAAGCGTATAAGTTCACATCAATAAGAACAATTAAAAGTTTATAAAATTCAAAATGTTAAAAACACAGTTACGACACTAAGTCATTGCATATTAAAAACGCTTTATAATCTGTGAAGTCCGAATATGAAATCACCTATACTAACATAGTTTTTATTTTAGAGTAAAATACAACCGGTTTTGATCAACCACAACTTTCCCCAACCTTTTCATACCCTTAACCATTTATGGGGGATATATTAACATTGTTGTTCCATATGTAACGCTAAGAAGGAATAACCTGAGACCCCAAATTTTATATTTTCCTGCATCAGATCAAAATCTGACTCGATTTTGTCCGTTTGTCTGTCTGTTATTGGCATGCTTACTCCCACAATAATTAAAGGAGCTGAATGAAATTTGGCTTGAGTGTTATCCCTCTTAAAACCAGCAATCGGTTCAGTACAAGAATAAAATATTGTCATAACATAAGGCCATATGTGCTTCATGGCCATTATAAAAATCATCAAAATCGGTTCAGTAGAAAAAAGTTAAAGCCAAAAATATAACTAATTTTATTACTCATAAAGTGTTCCGTGTTATATTTAAAAAAAACTTGTATGTATAGTGTGTAAGTTTAAAAGTGTATGTGTAAGAGTGTATGTACGGAAAATAATATATTTTTTCACATCAACTGTGAGGGAGAGTATTGAAGATTCGACATAGCCGAATATAGCATTCCTACTTGTTTATCATTTGTTTTGTTTTAATTTTAGTTTTTGTCATTTCTTTTCTCTTCATTTTTGTGATTACAATTTGTAGCTGACTGACATTTTGTATCTGTGTAAATAAATGAGACAAAAATCATGGAATGGGGAGAAAAAAATTAAAAAGTTTATTTAAAAAACGTCAAGGCCACTAAAACAGGAAGCGGATATGACTGTTTTAATGTGAAACAGATGCTGAAGCAGTTGAATTTTTTAAAAAATTAATATTAAACGAAAGAATTCTTTAATAAAATAGTTGGAGGAAAAAGAATGATATATAAAATAACTAAAACAAAAACATTAAAGAAAAATATTTTTTATGAATTTTTACATATTTATGTTTACTTAGCTGTTGACTGTTATTACATTAAAATACGTACAGAATAAAAGGATGAAAATATAATTTTTTGTTTTTAGACACAAAGTCAAATACAAGGTCAGCCGGAAAAAGAATATTAAATTAAAGGAAATAATAAAATTAATTAAATAACAGGATAAACAAAGGGGTAATAAGGATAATTAAGAAAACTTTGTTGTCTTTTGGTTTACCAAAAAAATAAGAAAATAATTAAAAGGGAAAAACTTAATTAGAAGGTTTAAAACAATAAGTGTTTGGATATGAAATTTTAATTATTGTATTTTTTATTATTTATATTTATTTTATTATTTCTTTATATATTTATTACTTTATTATTATAATTTTTTATATTGCACGTTTTGAATCAAATTATCGCATTATAAAATCCTTGAAAAGGTCGCTAGTTTTTAAAACTATTTAAAATTGTATGTACATCTTCTTAGCTACTAAGTAGAAAAAGTACGACTAAATTTGTACTAACGGCGACACACGCACATTACGGACATTGGCTTATAATAAATTTGCAGGTTTGGGAATAAATTTGCAGGTTTGAATTGGTTCCCAGTGATGCAGAGTCAAACCTTATTCTGTTGTAGCTAAATATGGACTGATGATCTTGAAGCTGGCAAAATTTCTTAATGCATTGGAATATTTAATATTATTTCGGGTTGGAATTCATTTAATAGATGCGGTCAGAGTGTAATACGTGATATAAATTGTAAATGCTAATATCTATTAAAAAAACAAGTAAAGGTTTAATAGACTTTTACTACCGACTATATCCTATCCCATTGGACAAGAACTAAAATTTTAAACCCACTGTAGTCAAATTTGATTTCATTTCATTGGAAATGATACATCTCCCAACTCATTTCACATGGAAATAAATTCCCAATGTAAAAAGTAAATAAAACTCCAAAACTTCTTGTTCTTGTACAAGTTCGGGCTAATGCGTGGCTATGCTATTTTCTTCTATTTGCATGACTAAGCAGGTTTCGCTAAAAATTTTTTACGTTTGGATTTTTATCCAGAAGCTGGCTTTTTAAATACTGTTCTTTAGTAGAACGCTGCTTTATAATTTACGAAAACTTAAAAATGAAATTTTAGGAATTTTAGGATTTATATCTAAATAAAATAAGCCCCCAAAAGACGAAATAAATCCGCAGTAGTTGTTGTTTTTTTGGTTCAATAAACAATTCTGGGAAGTTATTTCATTTTTGATTTGAGAAGCTATTTCATGCAGAATTATGTTGAATTATTTACGATTTTTTTCAGTTCGGAAGATTTATAGGAAATTACAATATATTCTCGCAAAATTTGGAATAGTTATGAAGTATAATTAACATATTATTAACTTAATATTAAATAATTAATATTTCATTCTACTTTGTCTATATATAATTAAAAATTGTACTTAAGATATTCGGTTAAAATTAAAAGTTTTTTCTTGATATTGGTCTATATCTTTAAATATCTTTAACCGATTTTGCTGGTTTTAAATAAGAAACTTCTCAGGACTATTAAAAATACTCAGACCAAATTTCATTGTATATTGTGGATGTGAGTGTGCCAAAAACATGCAGACAAAGCGACGGACTCAGATTTTGATTAGATACAAGAACATATATACATTATGGGGTCTGAGATGATTCCTTCTATGCGCTATACACGGAATGCCAAAGTTGTTATACCCTCTTCACAACTTGTGGTTACGCAGGGTGTTAAAAAAGGACTAAAAGTGGCAATTTGAAAAAGTATAGAGAAAGCAGGTAGTTGAAAAAGTGCCGATTTGCGACTAAAGGTCGCACCAACGGTAACACTGATAGTCAATCAATTACAAAAATTTGCTGGTGACTAGAAAGAATTGAGTCGGATTTCATTTGCATTTCATTTCGTTTGTATTTCGATTTTTTAATTCCATGAAATGAGTTTATAGGAAAGTTATGTTATATAATGGTCCCACTGCCACCTTTTTATAAGTTTTGTCAATTTTCAAATTTCTAAAAGTTATTTTCAGTGAATAAATAAGTTTTGCGACAAACATATTTCTCTGCATATATTTAGATGGCATCGACATTACCTATAGCAGTGTAAATTACGTATAGCTGAGTGTTCTTTAAAAAACTTTTGTGTTCAAATTTTGGTATTTTTATTTGTTGGTTATAAAACAATATTACCAACTTTAAGTAGGAAACTGTTTAGAGCAATAGCAAACAATCTCTCCAAATTCGGACAATCCATTTTGTAAATTTTAAATTCTAAAATCCAAAAAAAAAATATACTAATGCCTCCTTCCAAATTTAAATAGAAATTTAAATTGTTTCTTCTTTTAATTGAAAACTATTAAAATTTAATATCTCTTTGTGTTTTCCCCTTACTTGTAAAAGCACTTAATAACAAATATTATCCTTAACTTTTACACTTTCTACTATTTTGTTAATCCCTTAAGATTAAACTGTTAACAGTTTTAGCCTTTTATTCTACTTATTGTGGTTTGTAACGTAAATATTAAATTTAAGCTTTGGTGACCTTTTAATACATAACTCATCTTAACACCTACTCGATTTTATAGGAACCATAACTCATATTTATCCAGTAACAAATTAAACAGCCAACTAATAAATTCTCCTATTATCTACGTCGTTGAATTTAAAACTAAAACAATTCTAAACAAAAAGAGGGAAAGAGAGACTTTTAGATTTTTTTTTTGTATTTTTCCATTTCTTTTTGTTTACACTTCTAAAAATATAAAACTACAATCACAACAAAGGTCGCTTAGGTCTTCGTAGCCTTTAGTGAAAAATAAACTTAAATAAAAACAATTTTTAGTTTGTATAAATTGTGTATACCTTTTACCATGACAAGTGATGAATATAAGTATATTTGGTTCATTGTACTGTATGTTAAAAAATGAAATAATAACGGAAAATCGCATTCGCATTTTAGATTTTGGTTTTCGAACTACTTTAAGCTACTTCAAAATACCATATGCCTTCATGTCATTTAAATTTTTAATAAACTCATGTCTAACAACTGTAGCCCCAATATTCGCATTTTTGAAACCTATAACTTTGTCCTGCAGAAAAAATATAAGCTCTAGAAAAAGCTATTACCAAACAATGAAGAACATATTAGAGTTCCGAAAACTTTATTACAGCAAAACGCAAGAGGTCCCGTAAGAAAAGGAAGCTGATTGGTTTTGTCAAAATGGGGTTACTGGATTCTACTTGACAATTTGCACTTTAATAAGCAACCAGAGAAAATATAACCTAAATATGCGTTGCATTCATCAGCAGGTCGACATATAAGAAGTATTTCAATATTTTTTGAAAAGACACCAGTAACGAATTTCATGCTCCAATTACAGTACCTTTTGGACAATTGTAAATTGTCTCGCTTTGCATCAGAATACGTTTAAGATTTTCAATGCTTGCAAATAAAGCTTTATAATGGCTTTATCTGTTGTAATAAACTGTTTTATAAAATCAGTACTTCATATTATTACAAAAATACCAGGACTTCTAAAGTTTTTTGAATAAAATTAAGAAAAAAAGTTGATTCATTCATTGTGATATCTCCCATATATTGTGAAATTTATAACACAAAAGTGTATTTTAAAATTCTAAAACTTCTTCATAATATTTAACAAAGCTATAAACATATATTATCTCGAATTTATAAAATCTAATAAAATGTTAATTTCAGATACTCATATGATAACTCGAAATAAATTCTTGACAAGTGGATATAGTTTTTTATGTTGCAAAGTATCCCCAGCAATGACATGAATCTGATGTAGATTCGCAATACTAATTAAAACCTGAATTCACCACTACTAAATGTGTGAATTCTTGAAGTTTACTACAACAATCTAGATTGATTATTATTTTAGAAACATAATTACATCGTCATAGTCATCCTCAGTTTTTTTTTTTTTTAATTTTACAAAACCCCGCTTCCTGGCAACTAGTGAAAATAGCGCTCGACGTACGTTTTGAAAATCATGACTGATCCACTCTTAAGGTCTTGTTATGCTTGATACTATTAATAAACTGAGTTTGATACACTGACCCACTCATAGACATAAAATATCAAATGATATCGCTTTCGGTGTGTCAAATAATATCCCATCGAAGACAGTTGAAGCCCAATACTCATTTAAATTATCATTAGACCATGTAGTACCTAAGAAGTAGTATCCACTGGTGATTTAGCGATAAATTGACTAATATTTGAAAATACGTAAATAGTGATAGAAATATAAAAATAACTTTTGAAAATAAATGTTAATCATATAATTATTGTTTTCAACACAAACGAATCAAAGAACTTGTTATGGATTGAACCAGTGCAGTTGAACTCACTGAGATTCAAGTGATCGACAAGCCTATTAAATTCTTAACAAGCTCCTGATAGTGATAAATTAGTAATAAAATGCTTTTGAAGCAACCGCGTATATTTATTTATTTTATATTTCTATTTAATGAGCTTTAAATATTCTCCAACAGAATGGAAAATATCACATTAATACAAAATTGAACCAAACAAAATTTAAAGAAAATATTGAGGATTGTAATGGTAGCACTTTTAGAAATAATTTTTGATGTAGGGTGTTTAAGATTTAGTACTGCTGAACAAAGTATTATTCCTCAGTTTTTTACTCTTTATTCTTCCTATTTAAATTGTATAGAATACCACAGCTGGTTTGTGTGCCAGAGCTTAAAAGTAGGTATAATATTTCATGCCAAACCTCAACATTTTACTTTTTTCCCAATGCATTTACCTCCCTTTCTCCTTGGCTACCATCTACTTCATTTCCGTTACCGTTTTTGTCTCTGCCATCCATTTCATTTTTACGTTTAAAAATATTAAATATTTTTTTTGCCATTAAATTTCTAGTAACATTTTCAGAGAAAGAAAAAAATAGAAATAAAATAAAACAGGAAATATGTATGAATTACTTTGTTGGATGATATAAGAGGCAAACAAGCAAATAAACGAAAAAGAAAAACTATCTATCTAAGAACTATTTTGAGATAACTTCTCAAAAGTAGCTGAATTTAATGTAAAAATTTTATTAAAACCCTACACTTTTGCCTTTTGCATTACCAACTAAGCTGTCTTGGGTGTTATGCTTCCCGTGACTAGGAGCAATGCTTTTTTCTAAGTAAAAATATCTATATAGTGTTGGAACTTTAATCTTATTTTTTCTTTTTTTGCTAAATTACTGCAACACTATTCTTTAACAAGACTGTCACTGAAGTGGACATTGTGTTGAATGAAACACAGTTTATAATACAACGTAATTTTTTCTTTAATGTGTAAATAAGCTTAATACAGGTAGGTTTTCGTTTTTTGTTAAGGTTTGTGGAAATTTTGTTGCAGTGGAAAAGAAAATTGGTAAACAAGCGAAAATGCTTCATTGTTTATCAAATCGGAAAAACATATTTTTTATAGTTCTAACTTGGCTGGAGGATAATTTTTGGAAATTCTTTGATAACTGTTCATATGGAAAGAAAAACACAATCGATGTACTACCAATTTTGATTAGCTTCTTTAACCTGAGCTGGATATCTTGCCAACGGTGCTAATTCCGAGTAATTTGAAAAATTATTGCCTTTTGGTACAGAGGATTTTTTCGTGGTTTAAAATCTGGAAGATTTAAAAAAATCTTAAGAATTTGTTTTATTTCCCACCATACACTGTAAGCCCTATTTTTTGGTTTGAGAACTTTTTCTCATATATATTAGAAATATATTATTTTCTTTTTGTTTGATTTAAAATTTTTGTTTTGTTTGATGGTCGCTCTGTATTTTGGTTTAACTCACCAGCTTAGATTCAAAGAACAAGCGGATAGACTGCAAGTTGTGGTGCAGAGAGAAGTCATTAGCGTTGAAGACATTTCATTTTAAAACCATTTATTCAGTCATCAGCTTAAACACCGATTCCGGAATAAATTGTCTCTATATAAACAACGGAGAAATATGGTAAAATATTCTTTAAATTACCTTTTAACATTGGAACCACATATTAAAAAGTTTTAAGTTAATGTCTAAATTTCCATGTATAGGAGCCTTTTAAGCCTAAAACACTATACCGGGATGAAGAATTTTTGTCAAATTGGATTGGTACCAAATTTAAATGAAATTTATAAGTTTAAAAGTATTTTCCGGGAATTTGCTTTATATAGGAGCTAAATTATAGAAAAATTTGTATGGAAGCAAATTAGAAATATATATTTAAGACAGTTGGAACAACTAATGTACAAAATTGCAATAGAATTGGTCCATACTTAAGTATTTTATCAGCTTAAACGCATATAACGGGAGGAGGCCTTATTTAGGAAAGGGAATTAAATGTATGGAAGCTAGATCAAATAATAACTCTAATACAATCTTGTTTCTCTAGATCTATTATTTCACGGCAGAATAAATGGTAAATTTAAATTTTGCTTATTTAAACCCATAATAATTTTTTTTATTTTCCGATTTTTATAAGGAAAAATTTGTCTTCGGAATTTTGAATTTTAACTGATTTTATATAGAAAACTGACCAGTACAACAACAAAGAAATTGTAGTTTCTTCACTCATAATTTGTAAAAAAAACTCATTGCAATATTGATTGTTATTCCAATTTTGGAAAGATTGTTTGAAAATATGTTTAAAAAGTGCACACTACAAGAGTGGAAATTTGAAAAAGTACAAAAAAGATAGAGACAATTGGAATGATGGTAACTTTCGTAAAGATCATACCACTGTTAATACCGCTTTGAGCCTCAATTACATTCCATTGTCATCATCCAGTATAAGGCATTATATTATATTAAACAAGTATCATGAAATTCTGCCGTAGAGAAAAAAACTTGAAAAAAAACTAATTAGAGTCTAGTTGCTCTCAAGGCAATTGCAGACAATACATCCAGGAAATTGCAAGAATTGAAAAGTCTTAAGTCATAGAAAACTCATTCAAAAATGTCTAAAAAAAGAGATCCCTGGTTAGCTGACAATATCGGGATAGTCCCTATTTTGCAGTCCTACTAAACCGATAATTGTCCCTACTAAACCGATAACAGTTTAAATTGAATCTATATAAATTGAATGTAAAAAAATATTCGAAAAAAAGTTTCATTAACCTAATAATTAAATGTAAAATGAATATTGATTTTACGTATTATTAAATGAATTAAATATTTAATTGTTATATCAATTTTACAAAAACTGACAAATCAGGAACATAAACATAAAAAAATTTATCAGCAAAAATATTTACAAGGAAAATACATGGCGAACATTTAATTGAAAGACTTATATGCATAAACACAATAAATAAATGCAATAGTTGATTATTCGGTAAGTATAAGTTTTAAGCCTTAAAAAAGATTTCATTTTTATTTTCAATTTTTTAGGACGGAACGTTTAATATATGGAATTCTTTAACATTACCGTTTTAACGAATAAGGCAGTAGTAATTATTGGTTGGCAGATTAACAAGGTAGCTAAATTGCTGTTAGCTATAAATATTAGGATTTGAATCCTTTTCCTTCCAGATTATTTTGCCATGCGATTAACGCCCGATCTCACACAAAAGCAATTGCCACCAAATCACTATAGCATCTTGAAAATTCCGTTTGTCAATTGAAGTTATCTATTGTAGGAAAGTTTTGAAAGCAAAGTTTAGGATCAAAAGCATTTGCGGCATACGACTATAATATTCAATACTTAACAATTATGTTTCCTCAAGTGCCACAATATCAAAAGGTAAATACGTGTGAAATTATACATTCATTAGATGATATTAATTACATATGACTTCTTTGTTTTGTATATTTTAGAGTCCTTATTTTGTTGGACCGTAATGGCGAGCTATTATATATAATGCGGTTTAAAGTTCAACTTATATAGATTTAATAACATACACTTTATGTAAATATTTTTATAAAATTAAATTAATTTTACATATTTTTATAGAATTAATTGCTTACCACTTTAATTTATTATAGAATTAACTAAAATAATTAAAACCATTAATTCTAATAATTATGCATGCTAATTAATATAATTATGAAAATTAATTAATATAATTAAGAAACATATTAATAATTTAATTAATATTATCATTTTGGTGATAAGAGCAAATCAAATAAAAAAATAATTAATATAAGCAATTTCGTAGTTGATTTATATTTTTTTCTGAAAAACAAAGACTCTAGTTAGGATCCTTAATTCAAGCTGACACTGGTCAGAAACCTAGTAAAATAAATCATCTGCCATGAAACGGATCCTGTTACAAGTGTCTAAAATAAAATAAATGGTCATTACCGGAAATAAAAAACAAATAGAGAAAGTTGAAGATCAGTCTAACAAAAATTTAATTCATACTAGAAGCAATGTAAATAGATAATAATAAATAATTATATAATTATTAATGGAATCAGAAATCACAGAATCAAAGATCTTTATAATGAAAAAAGAAAAAGAATTCTTATTGTTTGAAATTTACTTTGCTTTATAATATTCAACATTTATTTCATCCACTGTTTACCACATATAAATAAATTCATTCCAGGATTTAAAAGAAAAAAATGGAAAATAGGTAAAAAATATTGTTTTTATTTAATGTTTTTCTAGAGCAGCTCGTGGATTTCATCATTTTTCATTACGGACTTTATTTTACCATATTTTTTCATTCTTCCATGTTTATTTCATAGTCCTTTGTTGTACTTTATGATGCACATTATTAATGCATCCGTACTAAAATAATGCATCTATAATGTTTGAGTTTTTACCTTGTTGACAATATATATAAAAATCAGCTTATTACAAAAGGATATCATAAAATAATTATTATTTTCATGCCAGTTTTTAAAATTACATTTTGTAAAACATATGATTTTCTAAATATTTTCGAACGTTATCAATTACATTTCCCATAATTCTGGTAGATCATGGACTGGAAGCATAATCCAATAAGGATGTTCTCCTTTGATTGAAATAAATAGTGATCAGATATGATAAGATATAGTCTATAAGCAAATAACTCAAAACTTTCAAATCACTGTTTTCCAAACAGGTTTTTACGTGACTTGCAATATATGAACGAATGTTTTCTTGTGAAAGTTATGGCTTCGAATCTGGTCGAATTCTCATGTCGTTTTTCGTTAATTGCTTTCTTCAAAGCACTTGCACTAAAATAAATACATTTGATTCCACTAAATACTAATAATTATCTTGAAATTACTTATAGGCGACTTCGACTTTGATATGGCTGACTTGAATGATAATTAAATATGAATTTTTCGCATTAGATTATGTAATTAGGATTCATTATTATCCTTTTGGGATTTATTTCCTAATTTATAATATTTTTTTAAATTTATGTATATGAGAAATTAGCTGTTCTATGAAGAGTTCAATTTATGTTAACGAATTACCTTATCTGAGGGGAAAGGAAAAAAAGGATTGTCAGGACTTCTGGGAAAAAACCAAAAAGTTATTTTTGTAAAGTGAATACTGTCTTATGTGCCTTTAAACCTTGTAGGATGAATGGTTCTAGTCTGTCACCAAAAACTGTTGGGTATATAATATCATTTATCGTTTGCAGTCGTATTGGTGTATATAAGAGAAAAAAAAATTATTTATATAATGAAAAATAAGTAAATGAGCTTGAAATGAATTTTTCGTTTACTTTTTTTTTTTTGGTTTTTGAGAAGTAAAAATTTTTAGTAAAATGTGGGATTTTACTGCTGCTTTCACTATTGTTGGCAAAAACTTTGTATTTTTTTAGCTTATTGCCTTTCATAACCTTTAAGTTTTTTACTGCAGTTTTACTTCCCTCTGTGCAACTAATAATTTATTAATATAAATTTTATTTAGTGTTTTTTTTTCTCCTTTGAGTCTGAATGATTTTTTCAGTTTTGTAAATGCCACTCTTTTTGAAATTGCTCTGGTCTTGACGCCAGTAATTATTGTTGTATATTATTTTCAATATTTTTAACAGTTTCTTTTTACAGTTATTTTTTCTGGTTGAAAAGAAAAACTCAAAAAAAAAAAATTTAATAGAAAGTTCACTTCTACAATTGAAGCATTTTTTGTTGATCCTTGAAATGGCGTTGACGAAGGCTAATTTATAAAATGTTAAATTTACAAAATATGAAAAAAAATTAAAGAAATTGTGCATTAGTACAACTTTTCATCTTTCCGAAATAGTTTGCACCTTTTGCGGTAGAGAAACTGATATCCACGTCTAAAAGTAACGGATGAGAAGTAATTTAATTTAGTTGCTCAAAATAACAAAAGCTGATCAAGAAATGAAAGAGTGCACTGAATTGTTGTGATATGTGTTGTATGGTAATAATCAGTGATAAGCTTTTGAAATCTTATCGTCACACGAACAATAAATATTGATTTTGAGGATGATGAAAACCAAATAATTTCCTTTGTATTGATCTCGAGTTCTTTTCAATTTCAAAGATTGCATCCTCTCTTTTGAATCACTTAGAAATTTAGATTTTCACTTCGAATCTTACTTTTTAATTAATGTAGAAAACAAGTGAGATGGTAATAATGCTCCACTAATACTCACTGGTGCAGTCATAAACAATTATGGATCAATCCTCGCAGAAATGAATTGCAATTGCATAAAATATACTTGTAGCCCTACGATTATGATGATATCTCTGAAAATGTGATCTGTAGAGCACTTAATACAACATATGGATATCGTTAAACCAATTCTGAAATGGCAATATTTTTTTTCATCTGTTACAAATATCTGCACAATACTGTCTTCGTTTCTGATATCATATGATATTATCACCCTTTATTATGGAATAAGATTAATTAAGATTAAAAACAAAACTTAACTTTAATTAATAAAAGTAATATTTCCACAAAAGTGGATAGCAATCTAGAAAGTCTAAAAAGTCACACATGGATTTCTTGCTTATATAGCTTCAATGGTGAATTTTTAGTTAAATAATAAACTTATTTTAATTTGTTTTATTAGTTTTTAAAAAAGTTTGGAATAAATATGGATTATTTGAAATCCAATTATACCTAGAAGGATGTTTTTTCTGCTGTTTTGAGGTTGTCTCAGATATTGGTGTGTAAATTAACAAACTACTTGATGGATATCTAAGTATGAGAATATATTCATCAGACTTACAAACGTAACCAAATCTCTGCTATAAACTTGATGCAAAGAAAGAATATTATCGGATGATGTATGATACCATCTTATCATTACAGATGGAATGTGTACTCTCCTCTACTATTTGTGATGGTGGTGGATATAAAAGTATTTTATTTAGAACTATGTCTTTCAGAAATAGTCTGCTGTACAATTCATGAGATTAATTTATTCCAGACTTCATCGGCTTTGGAGGTTAAATATTCTGTGCTCATCCTATTATTAAATACTTCATCTTCATTGGAAATCTAATTTAATGATTCAGTTTGAGAACTTTGTAAAGCTAAAGTATCTAAAAAAATAGTCTCATTTTTGTCACTAATTTTACTACAATGTTATCGAATAGAAAAACTTTTGGAGATTATTCACAGTAGTATACACGAAACTAATAAAAAGTGATTTATTGTGCTCATTCATCTGCTGGCATCTCCAAAGTAAATAGCAGATCCAAACAAATATTACGATTTATGGGAAACTTCCTCTTTTCGAAATGAAGTACTTTTAAAAAATTCTATTTTTTTTTTTTTTTGCAAATTATTTAAACAAAGTATATAAACACTTAATTTCACATTTGCATTTTGTTTTCTTCGATTTTCATTAACGTCGAAATTACTTCCTTATTTTAATTTATCCATTAAAATTTAGTAGAATCATATTTGCTCTTATCCATCTGAATCCATTTTATTATAACATAAAATTTCTTTTATCTTAACAGATGAAAATAAATATTTTTCATATTTCACAATTATTTTCGGATGCCATATTTCATATTATTTGATCATTGTTGATACTCTTTAAATTTACTTATTTTGTTTTTATAATAAAAGAAAAATCCTATAGATATTTTTGTTGTTTCCAACAAAAAAAATGTTTTGCACAAACAAAAATATTTTTATTGTGCGAATTGAACAAAACAACAGGATGTTAGACAATTGGTAACGTATTTCAAGCCATCAACACAATAAAATATACAAATATACACACTCCTATACACATAAGTACACTTGCACACACATATTCTAAACACTTTATTGATTTGAAACTCAACTAAAACACTCAATGGCATTTCCGATGATGGGGTTTGATTTGAAGTAAAAATAAAAAAAAAAAAATTAAAATTGAAAAAAGTTTTCGTAGAAATAATGGAAAAAGACAAAAAATATATAAATAAATGTACAATGAATCAGCTTACATGGATGTGCAATTCTGTTTCTATTTTTTATACACTTATTTAACTTTTTAGGTTTTTATTTAAATTTTTTCGTTATAAGTTACAAAAAATCTTGTTTGTTGCATTTTTATATCTACAATATATACTTTTTTATTTCCTCTTCCTCCTCCTTTAACATGTTATTTTTTCTCTTGGGAAAATTTCATTTTTTTCGCTTTGTTATTATTTGATGTTTTTGTTATTGTTTAACATACATATACATATTTCGGGTTTGCACAATTTCTCATGATATTTTACTAACAAAATACTCTGAACAATGTTACCAACTAATTTCTTAGAAATGACTGAGAGGGAAACATAAATTTTATTTGAATATCAATATCAATAAATCGGAACTATTAAGACAGTTATCATATCTAAGCACGGAAAGTATTTTATTGTTTTGGTACTGATTCACTGTATTTCCAAACAATGTTTTTGGACGTCAGTTTGAAAATTTTGAACCGTTGCACAATGTAATAGAATCGAATTTTTTTGGAAATTAATCGGTGGCTTTTGCAAGACATTAAGATAATAATAGCTGGAGGGTGCAGCTGTAGTTTGATCCCATAGAGGCCTTAATGGTGGAGCTATATTGGTATAAGTTGGGGTATCTCAGATATCTTATTTTTTTAACGGCCTTCTAAATTGGTGTTTTTGCCATCTTATTGGCAATTTCAAAAATGTTGAAAAATCCTGAGCTAGTTTATTTATCATATATCCGAAACTGTTGTCCTGATTCTGTTCATACGTTTTCGCTTGGTTAAAAAACAAAATTATTTATCAAATGAAAAAATACTTGAGGTCCATATATCTCAGTTTCTATTTATATTTGAATTGGTAAAGATGATAACCTCAAAAATTTATTATCTAAAAATAATCGTGATAAATTAATTCCTGACTATTTAATACCTTATACAAAATTGTACAGTTTGATTTTCTGATTTACATTTTAGTAAAATGTGTAAGTTTTACAATGATTTTTTTGGTTGGGAAATAATAACCAAAAAAATCGTCGTATAATAAGTTTAGCTTTTAATTTCACCAATTACTGCTACCATATTAACATGCACAGATTTTTGTCTTCAATAGTGATATTTGAATGGGGCTTGTATGAGATCTGCTCGAACCTCGCATTTTTTTAAACTAAAAGAAATATTTTCGTTTACGTTCGTTTTAAAATTTCGTTAAAATCGCTTTATACTTTGGACTTTAGTGAGCTTAAAACTTCATTCTGGGAGGACATATGTATGAGAGGACATATGTATGGGAGGTACTTGCAATATTCGAATAACAATAGCCAGTAAAAAATAATAATAAGATCAAAATTCACCAAGATATCTAAAAAATAAAATGCAACACTCATTAGTAATCATTATTTTTGAGGTATAGGAAAAAATTAACTTTAACACAAGTGAGGAGCTTCTAAATTGATTGAATTAGGCCAGCAGCGGTTGCCTCGTAACATTGCATGTATATCAAATTTGAACAACCTTAAACATTTTTAAACCACCTTCCCGAGGGTTGATAGAGGGTATATTAAATTTGTCATTTCGCATGTAACACATAAAATAATTAATCTAAGATTCTAAAGAGTATAAATTTTCCTACATTCTATCAACATCTATAGTACATATGAAATTTCGGTATAGGTGAATATGGCATTTCCAGTTGTTTATAAGTTCACACATGCTATGCTAAAATGTTTGTTATATGATTTGTTTCAAATTGCCTAAACGTTACTTTTTCATGAATTTTTTAAAATATGACATTAACCTTTCTTCTTTAAATATGGTAAAATATTGAGATTCAATTACAGGTTTCGGCCAGATTTGAGGCATACCTGTATACTAGGATTCTTCTAATCAAATTTTATATTTTTTATACATATATGGTTATGAACCAATAATACTATGGTAAAATAGCATGATTATGACATCATTCACAACCATTATATATTTACTAGCAAACCATATGATGCCTCTCATTTAGGATTACTGTGGAAATTACCCAAGATATTTGACATTATTCAAAACATAAATAAGAATGTAGTATTATATCTATAATACCCTTCATCATGACATAGACATGAGAAGTCCTTGTACAATTTGATCTTATGTTTTTGACCGCATTTGTGTGAGATTTTTGAGATGGTTTTATATGCGGTCATTTGTACAAAATTTATACATATCTGTGAGTTATATGTCCCATCAATAGATTTGGTCCTTGGTTCGAAAACTCTTTCAGGAAAATGGCAACATATTAAGAGCCCACATCTGTAGAGTTTTCACAACCAAAGCGATGTTATATAAAATTTAATAATTTATTTAAAGGTTTACATAAAGT
Source organism: Cochliomyia hominivorax (assembly GCA_004302925.2). Lineage (NCBI taxonomy): Eukaryota > Metazoa > Arthropoda > Insecta > Diptera > Calliphoridae > Cochliomyia > Cochliomyia hominivorax. The sequence continues at coordinate 32,136,061 of PYHX02000467.1, read as the reverse complement.
AAATTAAATCACAATGTGATGCAAAACTTTGATTTTAAATAATAAGTTTTTACATCTTATATCCTCTATATAGAGTATTTAAAAAAAGTGCATTTAAATATCTTTTCATAAGCATACGTATACTTAATATTAAATTAATATTTAGAAATAAATGTTAATATAATAATACGTTTAATTAATCAAATTTTTGCACCTTATTTTTAATTCTGGTTTTAAAATATTCCGTCATACATATATTTTTAAAAGCGTGCGTATACTTAATATTTTGTTATTACATAGAATTAAATATTAATCATACTTTGGATAATAAAGTGATGGAAAATTTAAATTTTAAATACAGATTTAAAGCATCAATATATCGGAATTTTAAATAAAAGATAATATTTATTATATTTAGTCATAACGATATTTTAAATGTGTGCGTATTTATATATATATATATATATATATATATATATATATATATATATATATATATATATATATATATATATATATATATATATATATATATACATATATATATATTAATTATACTTTTCGTAAGAAAATTTGGTGCAAAACTTTGGGTTTCAATTTCAATATCTCAATCTCGAATACTCTACATATAAAAGAGATAAAAACATAAATATTTTGTTATACCGATATTTTTAATGTGTGCGTATACTTAATAATTAGTTAATCATACGTTTAATTAATGAAATATACACATATTTTCATATACACATTTCTAATTCTCTATAAATCGTTAATTCAAAATAAAGATCATTTAAAGGCAATTAAGAACTGAGATCAAAAAATTCTTAAAATACATATATGTAAATAAATACTTTACCTCTAATATTGTAGATTTTTTATTGAAACTTACAAACAAAAAATAAACATATCTATAACCTTTCCCTTAACATACATTCTGTCACTATGCTAGAACATGAAGTCTCTCACCGTTTAAAATTGACCACACCTTTGGGCACAAGTTTATGGTCGTAAAATAACATATTTCTTTACCGGCCTTAGCTCCGAGCATTTCGGTGGATTCGCTTCTTCTGATACAAATACCACATTATTATTCCTGTATCCTGTTTTCTTGCAACTTGTATTCTAAAGTGACCGGATCCCAAGTCAGATCAAAGATAAACGAACACATTATGAAATCTTATGAATAAAAGCAGCCTTTTGAATACACTCTTTAATTTAATTTTCAATATATATAGAGTCCATTGTAACAAAGCATTGGATTCTTTTGCCGCAACTGCATACTGTATACCATACTAAGAATTTTTTGAAAATTTTAACTGCTTTAAGGTACATAAAATGTTAACCAGGAAATTGCGAAAAAGTCATAAAATTTTGAAACTCTAAAGGAATTAGTTCTTAAGTCAAGTAAAACGGTTCCTTAAGAAAACGTTCGAAACGAAATTTTAAAACTGTTACAGCAAGTTCTAGATAATTAATCTTACTATTAATATTATATTCGAATGGAGTTACCTCACCCCCCGATTCTACCGTTTTTTTTTTTGCTTATATTACTTTCGGATTTATTGAGATCTTTATGTAAAATCTAAACTAAATTGTGTGATCTTTAAGACAAAAACTAGTTCAATAAATATTTCCTCAGAGCGTTAAACATTATGCGTTTTCAAAACTTTATCAGCGGTTTTCAAACCTGAGAGAAGGTATTTAAAATGAAGATAAGGAATATATATCTCTTAGAATTAAATAGAATTTTGTAGTTGTATCTTTCAAAACACAGCTTTATCAACTAAAAGTGAGAATAATATTAAAACATCCAAGTTAAAATGTTTTCAACTTTCCAAGGTTTAACGCATTACAGTTGGTCGCATTTTAAATGTACCTTTTGTAGGTTACGTTAGTTATTTTAGTCAGTATTTCATTTGTTCCGTTGTTAGTTTGATTGCAAATGATTTGTTATACTGCAACTACTGCTACAACGGATATATTCAAATTGCAACCGAATGTTGTTCCCTTTTTTGTTGTTTTATTATACAGTTTTTTTGTTTTTCCTTCTTGCTTATACACCTATAAACACATCCCACGAATAAGTGAACATCAATATACATATGTATTTAAACATATACACTGATACATATGTATATACATTGAATCTATAACTATAACTTTATTTTATGTAGAAAATGAATACAATACAGTTGATCTTTATTTTTCATTTTATTTATTTGTTGTTACTACAGTTTGAATGTTAAAAGAATTGTTTGTACCCTACTCTAGCGCATTTGCATAATCTGGGTGTATTAATTTGGTTGCTTAATATGTAATATGTGGAAATAATATTTTAAGATATTATCTGAAAATAAGGACAAAATTTTTGTTTCTTCCATAAAGAATTTTACATTCGATTTAGGAGACTGTATTTTCTGTATTCTATGACAAAAATACCTATATATGAAAGATTAAAAACGGTCGCCAAATAAGAATAAAAATATGAAGATAATTTTTCCTTTTAGTAGGCCATATAGATTAAATTGATAAGCTTGCGCCCACAACTAGGCCTAGAAAAGCCTCTTAAGCTAATTCTGTTCTTAATTAAACCATTGTTTGAAATACAGTATATACATCCAATAAATCCCAAATGTGATTGACAGTTCATTGTGCTAAAGGAAATATTTTTAATATTATATGCTGCACATTCATATTTTGACACCACATTTAGAAATACTGAAAATAATTGAATACATTATGAGGTTCTATGGATGGAAGCAGCCTTTTTTGTACACATTTCTTTATGTTAATAATTGGCTTGTTTTGCGCAGCAACTAAAATTTTTTTAAACTTGACTTTAATCTTCGTGCTCTGTTTTCGGTTTCTAAATTTTTAGCAGCGAAATGAAATTCCCTAAACCACATTGATGGTTGTAAATGACAGCTATGAAAAATTTAAGAATAAATAAATTTTTAGTAAGCCTGAAGTACATTAATATGACACTTAAATTTATGTCAAATGTCTGATCGAAGCTAAAAGAAATGATGCACCGAATCTCGTATGATTTCGAAAATTAATTTTAGATTGTATTTTTCTTTATTTGACCAGTTGTTATTATAATACCAACGAATATATGAGATTTATGCCCTTCAAAGTGATGAATTTAAAGGGAGGTTGTATAGAACCGACCTCACACATCGATTAAGAATATTATCGTTTTATATTTAGAACTCTTAGGACTTTAAAACTACATTCCGGAAGGGCATTTCTATTGGAGCGACCTGAAATATTGGACCGAATATGATTAATTTTAATAGCCATTGTTCTTGGGTAAAAAATACAAATAACATGTATCAAATTTCATTGAGATATCAAAAAATTGTAACCTATAGATTGTTAACATCGTCTACGAACAGCCAGTAGGATAGACAGACAAACGGCCAGACATTGATAAGTCGACTCAGCAAATGATTCTAAGTCGAGCCGTATACTTAAAAGTGGGTACTATACTATTTTTTTCTAAAAGATTCATAAATCGACCATGACCGACTGAAATTTGCTTAAGTGTTTTTTTTAAATATTTGGGATTTTGATGGAAAACATACAACTTTTTGTTATGCTAAAAATAACAACATAAATTGAGAAAATATAAAGGAATATACTTACAAAAAAACATTTTTCCTGCTACCACAATGCCAATGGGTGAAGAGATAAATTGAGAAAAATTGCATTTTCTATTGATACATCATCGTCGTCATCGTAAAAGTCGATGCTGTCATTATATGTTCATATATACACATCTCTATACTTGTATGCAATTGTTTATATGTATAAAAACATATTTTTTTTTGCAAATTTTATTTTTATATTCAAAAATACCAAGTTTTTAGTTTATTTCTATGAGCTTCTCCCCCCGGTTAAAGGTTAAACTGATGAACGTACAATTGTTCATTGTATTGCTAAAGAGTACGTTTATATTTGTATGTATGTGTATATAATATTTAAAAGTATTTGAATGTATGTATAATTTTTTTTTAAAATATCAGGAATTTTTCTTTGTTGTGTTTTGGTTTTTGTCTTAAATCTTTTTATTTTATTTGGAACATAAGAACAACAAGCAAATGCTGTGGTTTTATGCAAATTAAACTTTATTGTTGTTTTATATATTTTTCTTGCACAAAAAATATACAACACAAGCACATATACATATGGGTAAATCAAATAATTTTGAAATGCCATATATTTTTTTGGGAACTTTCTATGAAGTTTTAAAACCATTAAATAAAGATTAAAAAAATCACAACTTAAAATAATCAAACAATATTTTTAGTTTCTTAAGCTCTAAATAAAAAGCAGAAATGCCCATATATCCATGTCTTAACTATAAATTATTTTATTACTTTTATGCGGATGATGTAGTTGATTTATTTGGATTTTTATTTTAAGTTTAACAGAAACTGCCTAGATTTACTATTATATAAGTGTTATTTTAAAAACGATTTTAATGTAAATCTGTTTTAAATTATTAAATATTTAATAATTTGTAGGCATTTAATTTAAGAGGTTTATAAACCAGATGAATATACGGATTCTATTTAGATACTTAAAATTTATCTGCAATAAGTAGTGAGATGGAAAATTTCTTAACACACGTCTCCCATTAAATTTTTTAACCCAAGTGTTATTTGATTTTTTTATTTTTGGTCGAGCTGCCTTTAAAATGAATATATTGTTAATTTAATTAAAATGAGTGACCAGAAGAAAATGTGTGCGCAAATTATTATTTTTTTCAAAGTAACTTGGAATTGCAAAAAGTTGGCAAGAATTCAAAGGTCTGCCATCAATTATTAATCAGTACCGGGAGAACTTGTCCGTTAAGATAAACCCTGTTCAAGTATCTAAAGCATTCTAAAAGGAATTCCCAACACAACCGGTAGGTAAGCGGCTCGATTAACTCAGTACACGGACTATTTGCTACGAAAAGTTATTAGCTTTAACAAGTACAAGACTCAAAAAGTTCTTAATGAAAAGGCTTCTAAAAATCTGGACACCAAAAACAGAGTACTGAAATTGAAGTCAAGTTGAAAAAAGTTTTTTTGCTACATGATGGATAACAAAACGTATGTTCTGGCAGATTTTTCGCAATTTTCTGATAAACAATTTTATGTTGCTGATGATAGAGAAATGGTAAAGAAATGCTTCATAATGTGTCCATTTATTTTTGGCCTGACTTTGCATACCGTCACTATGCTTAACAAGTCTTTGAGTGGTATAAGAACAAACAAATCCTACAAACTGCCCGGAGTTAAGGCCAGCGGGGACATAGAGGCCTCTAGAAAAAAGAGAACTGAAGAGCACAAAAACATGTACAATATTGTGGTAGAATTTGAAAGGAGATGGACTGAATGTTTGAGCAAAGTGAAGGATTTTTTTTTAATTCAAAAATTTATACATTATATATATTTTTTAATTGCAATAACCATTTGGAACACGTTAAAAATATTTAAACTGTAAGTTTAGTGGTTTTGTTTTTATTAACATACATGTGTTTTCACAATTTTTCAATCTCACTCCTTAATATGGTGCTTATGTTTATATGAGTATTAAAGAAAATTTACTGTATTTAAAAAAATATTTAAAAAAAAGAGCTATAAAAATAATGAATCAAATCGTTTTATGTTCATTATTTTAATGAACTTAAATACACATTTCAATATTAGTATGGTGACTCTCATCATTACCAATTTCAATAGGCATCATTGGGCCAAAAATAATGACCTGTATGACCATCATTAAATCGAAGCAGAAAGTGATTCTGCAATAATTCATAAAATTTCAACCACATATGTTGGTGTAGGGTATAAATATTGGTAAAATCATCTGTCTATCTATGAGACCTTTTGAACAAGTTATTCATCATTTCGAATGGAAATTTAGTAGTCTATGTCTCATATATTAGGAAGATTTGTTCATTACTTTTATAGTTATTTTAAAATGATGACCCACAGTATTTCATATGAAAAATAATATGGAAGTATATAATATAGATTCCGAATTCTACACCACTGCACACAGTGATGAAAGGTGTTTAGGCAAGTTTTATGTTTTATTTTTTAAGATTCTTACATTTTTAATTTTTTTATTTAAAAAATAAGGTTGATTTATCATCCTCTAAGTGTTTAGTTTTAGATTTTAATGAACTTAAAAAATATCTTCTATTTTAATCCTTTAACATTTGACAGAAAAAATTCTTAGTGAAATATTTTTAAGAGATTTCAAGAATAATCTATTATCTATTTGTTTGTACACTTATTGAGTACAATGTACACAGTAGGTGGAATATAAATGTATGAGAAAATTAAAAATTGAAAACTAAATCTAAAATATATCAGGAATATTATTGCATAACGGATTTTATAATGACTCATATTATAATTTAACCTTATTAGGAGCTCCTAATGTAACACTCTTGTAATATATAATATGGAATATGCATTCAACAGGAAGAATAGAATGAAAATTTAAATAGACTCTTAACGCAGCGCACAGTGTATCTGATTAAAAATGAAGTGGGAAAAAATTTGTAAATTCCGAACGTCTAGTCCCATTATAATTTAATCTCATACAGTGATTGAAAATATGTAGTATAGATGGGCCGGTTCATAGATCGGTGTCCTACAATTTGACACTTCGGATTATAAAAATATTTTAAATAATCCAAATTCCTTATATTTGAACTGCATTTAAAGCTTTTCAAATGATTGAATTCTATAATATAGTTCATGCCTTGTGGCTTAAGAAATATTAAGATTCAAGAATTTAAAATTTCAATTATCATTTTTAATTTAATTTGTCAGAATTTCGAGATTCTCTTTCATTATTTAACGGGTAATTGTAGTTGTTGCTTACAACAAGAGTAAGCAACCTGGCTAAATTTTACCAAATTCATATTATTAAAATAACCGTGAGAATGCTTCCAGAAGACTGACGGACAAGACAAAAATGGCTCAGATATTTCTATGAATAAAAGTATATATGGAATTTCAGATGATTACTTTTTGATATTACATGCACTTTGAAAGTTTTATCATCACCTGTCGTTGTGGAGGGTAGAAAAATAACAGCATTAGAAAAATAACAGCAGAGTTTTTCATCGGGTATAAAAAATAATCCTAACATCACTACTAACTTCACAAATTATTTTTAATCACATCGATTCCGTCCTTCTGTCTATACTGTTGAAATTGTACCATGCGGAAGTTTTTATAATTCAAAAATATTAACATAAATATCAGCAGTTTAATAAGACACTATCCAAGCTATATGCAAATCTTACGATCTACAATTCAATTCATGATTAAATTTCTTACACTATTTTAAAGTACATATAATTACTATTATATTGACAACAATTTTGTTGCTGTTATAGAAAACTATGAATTATAAAAATCAAATAGTTATAAAGAAAAAAAAGAAAAATTAATTAAAATAATATTTAACTTTCCTTAATTTATTTATATAATGACATAAGTGAAATAATGTATGAATAATTTGGTAAACTAATTCATAAATATTTATATGTATGTATGTATGTATGTATGTATGTATGTATGTATGTATGTATGTATGTATGTATGTATGTTTTATAAACAATAATATAAATAAACAATTTTGAATGATATATTTGGTTATGCCGAATCTTTAATAACCTCCATTACAAATGTGTGAAAGAAATATTTTTAAAACAAAATATTTCGTACATACGCGCTCACATATACACTCACAAACGAAAACAATACATAAGGATCTAATTAGTTTTATTTTTGTTTCTAGCCTCTCGTTTACTGAACCGATTTTAACAATTTTTGGAATGTTACTAAGTTATGTAGAACTTTATATTTTAAAATTTTATTCTAATTGGTTGATCTATAACTTAACGAAAGATTTTTGACTTGAACATAGAAGTTGTTCAGACATCGGTCTATATCATTTAATAAACAAACTCGATTGAAAAAGGAAACTTTTTAGAACAATATTAAATATTCAGGTAAAATTTAATTGACCTCTGTTAATTGTTGTGGATGTGTGCTCGCAGACAACAGATAGACGGTCATAGCTAAATCGACTAGGATTTTGGTTTGAAGCAAAAATATACATACATTACTGTCTTAAATAGTTCCTTTTTAGTATTACACACGAAATGGCAAAGTTGATATACCCATTTCAACACTTGTGGTGGTGAAGGGTATACCAAATTTTTATTAGCATAACAATATTTGTAGTGATGCAAACAATAACCATTGTTATCAATGTAAAATAAAAAAAAAACAAAATTTTATTGGAATAATAATAATTTAGGTGGCGAAGATAAAAGTCTCAATGATGACGGCATTATCTATTGGTATTAGTGCAAATTCAAAATGCGAATAAATAAGTTTTTTAGTTTTAGTAACAAAAGCATGTTATTTTTCATATTTGTACCAGATTTCTTTAAATTCTTTTTGTATGTAGAAATCTTATGAGCTTAAAATCCCCTTGCTGAAAGACATTTTTATCGGTTCTATATGAAATAATATAACGAACAAATTCAATAGGAATCATACCAAACTGTGACCTGCACTTTTTAACAGATTATATATTAACTTAGGAAATTATTCTCAAATCTGCAGTTTATTTAAAAGTATAAATACCAGAATCTGCTCTCTAAAAACATCCATACATAAAATAAATTAAAAAAAAAATATTAAAATATGCTACACAGTAACTTGATTTTAATGCTAAAAAGCAAATTAAATAATATATAGATTAACTTTTAAGTATCCAACAGATTGCAATATGTATGTGTAGTCGTTCAATTGTGCATATGTCTTTAAAATATATATTTATAGTCTACTAGTTTCAAAACTTTTAGTTGAAAAACATTTTTGAAGGGTTTTCCTTTTTAGTTATTTTTGTTTATATTTTTATGCTTGAAAAAATACCCTTCAAAATGATGACTAAAAATTTTTATGTGAAAAAAAGGGGGAAAAACTTTCTTGTAAAATTGAATTCATAAAAAGCGGTGAATGAACTAAGTTTATATGTATGTATATGTGTATTGTTTATTTTTGTTTATATTTTTTTCTCAAATGTAAAGAGTTTAAAGTCAATAAATTGTAAATTTATAAAATTCGTATTTTTGTTTTTGTTGTTCTTGCACTTTAAATAAAAATACATAAGAAAAGGGGAATAAAAATCATCAAAAACTATGAATATTTACTGTAAACCTTAAGTGCAACAAAATTTAAAATGCAAACATGTTCAGCATCACTAAATATGCAAAAGTAATGTTATGTTGTGTGTAAATATGTTTTGTATGAAGATTATTTCTCCCCTTATAATGAACTGATACATAGCATATTCATATGTATGTACTTAAGGATAAAATGAGAAATGTATGTTTGTATGTATGTATTTTGTGTAAAATCTTTCACATTGCAATGTTTGTATGCAAAAATTTATAAACGTTTAAAATATGAACTGAGAAATGGAAAAAAATCAAATATCAGCAACATGCGTAAAACGTAAAAAAACATACCAACAATCAGCGGCAGCAACAATAACAGAAACATTAATATTAACCACAATATGAAAATACCAAATAAACCCCTAGCGCGTGCTAAAATTTGCTACTTCTACTTAAGTCCACGTATTAGGGGAGAAACACTGTATTGTATGAAATTAATGTAGTTTTGGTTAAACTTGATCTTAAATTAAGGTTATGAAAACCTATAAGCTATGAAGGGCTGTACCCTTGAGTCATAAAACCTACAGGTACTAAAATTGTATCAATGAAGACGAACGGAAATTTTCAAAGCAAAGAGATTATGAGTCGATTTTTGTAGTTAACAGTAATGGCGGCAATACTTTTACAGACCGCTGCAAAAATCTGCAGATGTGCGAATATGGCAAAAGCGTAATATTTGATGGAATATAGATTAGAGTCCACTGTATAAATGGGTGGAATCCTACTTAGCTCTGTAGAATTTTTCGACATATAATTCACATCATTTGTGCTCTTATTAATCGGCTTCTATCTTTTACCATCACATTTGTTGACATATTTGCTTTATCATTCCGTATGTAACGGTAATAAAAAATCATCATTTTTTGGTCTTATAATATATATATATATTTTGCATCATGTCAAATTCGATTTAAACATAAACGTCTGTCGGTCAGTTTAAAGAATATCTGAGACAACCTCTAAGTTCAAGCAAAGAACTTACATAAAATTTTCAATTCTAAAACGACATATTAGTTTAATAACATTCAGACTATATATACCTCGTTATAATTTCAAAAATTATAAAAATCGGTTCAGTAGAAAAGTGGATATGGCCAAAATGTTAAAAAAATTTATGATGTACATGTACCTAATATAATGTATTTACTTCACACATATTTGTCACTTATGTTATGTATATATGTTTTTACAAATGTAAGTCGCAACTTTTAAAAATCTACTATTTTATAGTAGATGCAGTTGTCGATCGACTAGAGTATAGCTGATACACTAGCCGAACGATGCACTAATCCATCGACTTTACTATTGTAGATACTTTAGCCTGTCGACTATAGTATAGTCAAAGTGCTAGCCTGTCGACTAAAGTATAATCGATCCACTAGATAATTGAGTATAGTATGTCGATGCACTAAACGATCAATTATGGAATAATTGATGCAGTACGTTGTACAAGCGATGAATTACAGATCAACTATAGTTAAGTCGATATAGATTTGATAGAGTAATGTGTAGTCGAAGCAATAGTCGATCGACTATAATATAGTCGATGATCAATTATAGTACAGTAGATGCTGTTTTCGATCAACTATAGCATAATCGATGCAGTAGTCGATGGACTATAGTATTGTCAATGCAGTAGTCGATGAAGTTTGGTTAGACTATTTTATTATCGAATATGCAATATAGACGAATGCGTCATTAGTTAAGATTCACTGGTCTATATACAAGTCGATTGACTATAATATAGTCGATGTATTACTCGATCGTCTATAGAATAGTCTATTTAGTTTTCTATGAATTACATCAATATTAAAACCTTAATTATCTTTTAATTTATGTATTCAAACAGTTTCCTTTAATTTAAATGTTACCACCCTAATAATTTTTCTTAGTATTATTAGTTTATTACGCTTACAATATTTATATACTCTCACACCGAACAACAACAAAACATTTTGTATTTATTTACATGCCTTTAAACTTTTAGCGACATCTCATAGTTAAACCATCTGGTCGTTTATATCAAGTGTATACGATTATATTATTTATGTATGTATGAATATCTTTGGATACTATTGCATGTTATTTGCTTTTTATTGTTGGCGTTTTTGCAGTTGTTGTTGTTTTATATTTTATTTTCGTTTGCAATGAGCATTAACATCATTATCATGTTTATAGTGTTCATAATAATATTGATGATGATGATGATGATTACTAGTACATTGATAATTACTATGATGACTACGAGTATAGTAATACTTAAATGCAGTTGTTGCATGCCCCTTATTGTGGCATGCTCTACAAGTACTTGCAAAGTAAAATATAAAAATTTGCAGTACATTACTTAATACATGTTTGTTTGATTATGTGTTTAAGTTTATAATTAGCTTATTGGCGTTCTTAATTTTTATTTTGGTCACATAAACAAATGTTTATAATCATCACAAACTCATTACGCTTCTGTGCGGTATTTTGTAAATAAAAATATTATTTTTAATACATTATATTTGTTCGTGTGGTTGTTGATGTTGGTATTTTAAGATTTTCTTAACACAAAACAAATTAAAGATGACATTTTTGTAGTAAAATACAAATATATATATATGGATATACAAATATGTGGAGGAGATTGGAATTAGACACAGGGGTCATAATTTAAATACAGCATGTTTTTGCATTTGACTATTTCTGGACCAACACACATATACATGGATATATAAATATATATTTTCTCTTATAGAAAATATTTTTACATAGAGTCATTTTCTTGGCTTTACAATTTGTTCCATCGAAGATTAGGCTTAATTTATGAACTTCATCCGGCATTAGGAATTCAGTTTATAAAGCTCTTAAATTTGGATCAATTCTTTAAAATTTATCAAATTTTTCTTATAAATTTCGTAAATTTTAAAGTATTCAATAAAATTGGGCAATAATTATTTTTGAATTGGCATGGATATGTGTTACGAATATAACAGATATTAGCCCATATTCAACTTTAGCTCTCGTATAACTCCCCTATCTCTATATAGAACTCTAAACTTCCTAAAATAGTTTTTTAATCTTAAAAAACTCTTAAATATCAATCGTTGAAATTTGGCATTATGCGTTTGTAAATTATGCGTTTATAAAAAGTTATAGCGGGCATAAAAAAACTGTGCTACCACCACTTCTAAACAATATTGTGATGAAATTTGGCGCGCACCATTTCTTTGGCATAACGGCGATGCCAATTGAAATTGGAGATGATTAAATATAAAACGATTTTAATGAAATTTTTCACAAAAGGACGAACGAAATACCAAATTATTCTGGGGTCGAGACTTTAATGAGCTAAAATATAGAATATATTATTTTGTCAATTGAAGGTGGATATATATTTTATCTACGATATTTTCTTGATTCGGTCCATAATAAATAAATGCATTAATTTAATATTAATCACAATAGTGTACTGCGCACTTAAGTATAAATCAGAAAATCAAATCATACAATGATCGAGCATTAATTTGTGGTAACTATCATTGTCATTACATGTGCAGCACCATGAAGGAACTATTTAAGATGCATGCATCACATTCAAAACAGAGTTGATTTAGCTATGTTCGTCTGAGCATCCGTCTCTTCGTTGTTGGCATGCTCACTTCTTTATTAATGGTCGATGTTCGTTGAAATCTAGTAAAAATGTTTACTAATGTTCAATGCAGATCGATTTTTAAAACCAACAAAATTAGTTCATTACAGTAAAGTTTTAGGCCGAGTTATGAAGCGACTCCAAAATTTGAAAAAAGAAATTTTTATTAATTTTTTTCACTTCAAATCAAATACACTTCAAATTTAATACACTTCATCACTTTGCCAAATATTATCAAAATCAAATCAGTGGCAAAAGGTTATAGTTATATATGTAACACATTTTACGAACAGCCAGTATAAATATATTTGCTACAGAAACAATTTGTATTTATCAGTGGCATAAATGTGTGTCGTAATGTGATTGTTATCAAACACAAGAAAGAACTTTTTATTCGGTCAATCTAAATTATGAAATACCCTAAAAAAAACAGAACAGAACTTCTCCGGTACAATTTGGTTTTATTATTTGTGCTTAAAACTTCAATACATTATTATAATGTTAAGTTCGTGTGAGATTTATGCATTTCTACTGAGGAGTGTGATAGGGAGCAGTGGAAATCCCATTATAACGAAAATCTGTTCACTTTTATATTTATGTTATTTAAACAAAATATAAACTCAAAGTAGATCCTCTATAATGCACCAGTCCTCGAGAATTTTGGCATAACGAATTTCAATAACTTTCGTCCTTAAATCCTCATATTACTATGTTCCGAATTTTATCTAGTTAACTTTAAAACTGCGACCTGTTATTAGATTAAAAGCTTTATACGGAAAGTAGGGTGGATCGATTTTTTTGCAAAATATACTCAATAGTTATTTTTGTAATCTATGGAGTGAAGAATTTGATACATATTGTACATATCATTACAGTAGTTCACTGAACAAAATACTAAATAAGGATCTTTAAAATTTCTGCATAAATAAAATATTCCCCTTAGTTTATCTAAAATTGCTAAAAATATAAAATTTAAACAAAAACACATGCATAAACTAAAATAAAACACATTGTGATGAAGGGAAAACAATCAGTGATTTCTGAAGAAATATTCCAAATCAATTTCATAAAATCTAAAAAACACACTTTTAAGAAACAAGTCGACAATATACACGCGCATTTAAATAAATTCACCCATGCGGTCAAAAGTGATATTAAATAAAATTATTTTAAGTTCAGACACAAAATCGCAAACGTTCAATGTTTACAAAATTCTTTAACAGCACTTAACATAACACAGGCATATTCAGTCAATATACCATAGTGCTGTTAATTATGTTCATAAACCAAAAAAACTTTTCAAAAATGCTTCAAAGCTTGTAAAGCTCATTACGTTCAATGTTCTAAATTCTACAAAAGTTTAAGAAGCTTTTAGAAATTTATTGGATTGTGTTAAATGCTTTACTTTAAAAGTTCCTCATATCCATTGCCGATGTTAACATAAATATGTTAACATTACATTTATATCATAACGTTATGTTATTGATTAACAGAATATCAATTACACAAACCCCAAACAAATTCATTCATAAAAACAATATTGGAATTAATGATTTTATACTAAAACTAAAATAGCAATTTTGCGAGAAACTAAACAAATTTTGTAATAATTAAATTAAACAGTCGACACTTTAGTGCAAATAATTTCCTCATGGATCTAAGATGCGAGATCGAATAATAAACACATGTTGTTTTTTTTGTAACAAATTACCTTTGTAAATGTTTAATGTCAAACAAACGAATATGTGTATTCAATCTGATTAAACTGAGACACCAAAAAAAAGGTCATACAAAAAGTTGGAAAAACATTTAAAGGACTGCTGTCAAACGGTTTCTAATGTAATTAAACATTATAAGGAAAACTTTTGGTAATAGAAAATCTGGTAAAGGTTAAACGAATGGTTCCTTATGGGATTGGTGCCAAAAATAAAGCTCGGAAGTGAAAGTCAAGTTTTAAATATTCTTGCTGAATACTTGAGTTGAAAAATCGAGTACCCCAAAAGCAGTCAAAATTTCCCAAACCGTTGAGGTATGTCAAGTTAAATGCAGTTGCGGCAATCAAATCCAATAAGCTGTTGCAATAAGTTCTATAAATACCGACTTCATAAAGTGTCTTCTAAAAAGGATGCTCCCATTCATGAGACTTCATAAAGTGTCCATTTATATTTGAACTCACTTGGCATCCTGTCATTTTGGTTTTTATACCTCGAGTGGTACAAGAGAGGCAAATCCTCCAAACTACCCAGACTAAACTCAGTGAAGAGAAGAGATTGTGGAAGACTTTAAACGAAGAACTGGAGCCAAAAGTAAGCCCCCACATTGAAATCCAACAAAAAATAATATCTTTAAAAAAACTTAAAATGCGATTTAAAGCCAATCTAGGGAAGCTAGCCCCAAAAGGACTTACAACTTGCATCGACATTTTCATTTAAAATTTTCAGTGCGATTTAAAGCATAACTAAAGGTGGTAGAGCCAAAAAGACAAAAATCTGTAATCAGTTTAAATTTCCATTAAAAATCTATATTTTTATTTAAAAAATTAGAGCTAAAGGGACGAAAATTTGTATTCACTTTGAATTTTTCTTAAGAATCGATGTTTCTTATTAAAATTTTAGGCGTAATTTAAAGCGAAAATAGAAGAGTTATAGCCAAAAGGAAATTTTTATTTATAACGAATTTTAAAACGCGATTTAAAGCCAAAACAGAAGAGCCAGAGCCAAAAAGACGAACATCTGTAATTGAAAATACTAAATACGATTTAAAGCGAAACAAGAAGAGTTTGAGCTGAAAGGACGAAAATTTGTGGTTTCTTATAATTATCAAAAAAAAAAAAAAAATGATGTGAATTTAAATAAAATTGATCTTGATTTGCTAGTTTTATAGGCTCAAAACTGTTTTCGTAAAATGGGCCTTATATGAGAGCTATAGGTATTATGATTTCGTAAAAGTATCGTGTATAAATTTTTAGGATTCTATCTTCTCAATTTTAATTTTCTTCATCCATATTTTACATAAAATTTATTGATATGTTCTTTTTAAGCCAAATTAAAGAGATTTCGTGAAATTTAATGTCGAAAATTCAAATTATCAACAAGTGGACAAAAAAGGGAAATTTGAAAAATTACGCAAAAAGTCACATGCAGTTGGAAAAGTCGCAATTTGCGACTGAAGCCGCATCAACGGTAACACTCCATGTAAACTTTGTGAACAAAATGCAGGCCACAGTTTTAAAGATATCTTAATGAAATTTTGCATGTGTATTTTTTTGCCCCAAGAACGATGTCTTTGATGATAATGGGTCCATTATTTCATTTAGTCCCTATATTTAAAGTCACAAATGTCCTAAATATTAAGAAAAATTGGTGCCATACAACCTCCCTTCAAATATCACCTTGAAGGGACTAAATCTCAATTAGTCAAATCAAGACAAATAGAAGCAAAAACAAATGTGCGAAATTTTATGAGGGTCGGTCCATCACTTCTTCTAGCTCCCATGTAACGCCCACAGAAAAACCTTTTAGAAAATTAAAAAATACTGTACACTTAATAGGGAATTAAATAAACGGATTTGACCAAGTATAACTTCTTACTTGTTTCTCTTTATTTTGTTTTGCATTCAACAGGTTTTTATGAGGAGTATATTTTTTTCTCGCACACTTACTTTCTGTTCCCATTATTTGCACATTAAAAGGACATTTTCTCTTGCCTGTAATAGTTAAGAACATGTTTCTCTTTAAGGGTGAAATAGAGTATGCGCAATTTCTAAGGTTCTTTTATTTAGTACCAAAAGGAAACACTGGCGCTGTTGTAGTTTGCTTCCAATTACAAAATTTGAGAGATAAGAAGCGAGAGAGTTTTTGATTTACAAAAACCTAAAAAAATTCATGTATTTGTTTGGAAATCTTGTACAAAATATTAACATTAATACAATCTCTGGAAAATTTTTACAATTTTAATATCAGTTTATGTTCGATATTTGCGTTGATTGGTAACGGTTAGCAAAAATTTTTTTGAAAAAAATTCAAAAAAAAAGAAAAAAAAGTTCAAAAGAAAAGAAAACACACAAACGCAGCGTGTAGTAGAAAGCAGCGTTTTTAAGATGAAAGATTAAAAGCGTTAAGAAATAATTAAATACGGTCGGTTTATTAGAAACAAAATAGGAAAAATTTAAAGTGAACAAGTGAAATATTTTAAATAAAATATAAAAAGTATGTTATTTTGGAAAATTAAAAAAATATATATTAAGAATAAAATTAAGTGAGAATAATTTTGAGTATTAACATTTAACAAAAATAAAAGAAATTTTTATTATTTTTCTTTATTTAAATTAAAAAAAAACAACGCCCTTTGTTAAAAAAGCGAAAATATTTAAATAAAGAAGAAAACATCCATTTCTAAAGATGTAATGTATTTTTTGGGGAAAATTTTTTACAACTACAAAGCCAACGACAACAACAATGAAACCATTATTTTTTTTTAACTCAAACCAACAAAAAACTTCATTTCCTTCGTTTAACAGACGATGTTATGTTGCGGTTTTTTTTTGTCATTTAAATATTTCCCTGTGTATGCGTGTGTATGAATGTGTATAAAATTTATACATAAATTTATTTTATATACATTCATATTTATTTTAAGTGTATGAAAGTGTTCGTGTGATTGTGTGTGTGTGTGCGTTTGTAATTTTGGTGACATAAACAGTGATGACCTAAAGTTCTTTTTGGCAATTTTGTCACAATAATTTTAAACAATAGAATTTAAATTTTGTTTTGATGAATTTGCTTCGAAAGTGATAATTTAATGGTCCATTATCTGGAAATTTGTGATGTAAATAGTTGCTTAAATAAGGCTTTACTAAGGGTCCTTTATTCTTTACATATAATTAAATAAATATTTTTTTAAAATTTAAACAAATCCTTAAATAAGGACTTGTGATGAATATTTAAATTATATTAATAACATAAATTAAAAATTCCAAACTAAATCTTAAATATTGTGTACAAATTAATATAAAACTAAATTTAAAATAAATTTAAGCGCTACAAAAAAAATCAACAAATAATATTTAAATATTTACCTTCAAATTAAAGCATAAACGCGCTATATAAAATATTAGATTTTAATTTAAATATATAAACCAAATTCATAGAAATGCATTTTTGTAATTTCAAAGAAATCTAGATAAAATTAATAAGAAATACAAAATTTAATAAGAAATAAAATTCATAGAATTTTTATTAAAAACATGTTTGCATAAAATCTAAAAAAAAAATAAAACAGAATTTAAGATGAAAAAAATCAGTTCCTAAAATTAATGATAAAGTGAAAGTGAAAAAAGTAAATAAAATAATACAAAATTATAGAAATTCACAGAAATTTCAAATGAGAAAAAATTCTTAAATAAAATCTAGACCGAAATAAAAAATATCCGATTCATAAAATACTTTTGTGATTTACAAATAGAAGAAACTTTATAAAAAAAACTTGATGTCTTTAGATATCTTCCTCTTCGATATTGTAGAAAATTTTAAAACTCGACGTAATCAAATACGCAAATAAGCCAATAATATGCGGAATAATAGACCAAATTTTACTAAATCAGACTGTGTCTTCAGTTTTCCATATCTGATCTAACTCTTATTTAAATGGATCAAGAGATATACCATTTAAAAAATAATTAATAATAAAATCTATACAAATTTCTATTAGGTGTTGAAATTATTATCTGAATCAATCGGGAAAAGGGGGTAAAATTATAACCTTATTTTAAGATTCTATGAAGAAATGGATGTCCTTATAATATAATTTCGTAAAAGTATATTTTCCGATATAAAAAAACTAAAATCCAAAGTAATTAATTACAGTTTCATTAAAATTTAAATTTATTTTTAAGAAATTGAAAAAAAAAAAACAAAAAATAACGGGAAAATAATATTTTTATTAAATCAACTAAGATTTTATTTAAAGTATTGTTAACTAAAAACTTTATTTGAATTTCATTTTATTTTAACAGCCATTTTTAATGATATTTTCCTATCCGAAGATCCTTTCTGTGGATTATCTCAAAAGTACGATTTTTTAAACAAACTTTTTTAAGAAGATCGGAATCAATTTTTTACCAAATTTGCTTCATGTTTAGTATACGTTTTGCAATCCAAACATCGTACTTAAAACAAATATTGTTTACTTATCCCTAACCGATCCGTTTTATCTTATAGTTACCATTTAAGATAAAACCGATCATTAATCTTACATAAATATTCGAATTATAATATTGTCTTTCGCTGTTAAGCATTAATACGAGGGTTGGTACATATTCCTTTTCGAGTCAAAAAGGTAGTTGGTCTTGACCGACTTTAACCATTTTAATTGTTTTATTGCTTTTGAAATTAAAAAACTTGTTTCCACTATAAACGTATACGTAATATTTGTTATTCATATTACTCATACGTATTTATATGATTGTATGTTCTATATCGAATAAGTGAAGACACTTTTTTGGTTATATTTTTTATATCCTTACATGTTGTAATATTTGAACCATAATTTATTAATTTTGGCCTAAGTAAATAAGCAGAATTAGATCGATAAACAGGTCGGGGTCAAAAGACGGTACAAATTATAATTGTCAAAATTTGTTAATGTATGCGTGTGCATGTGTAAATATAAATGTGTATCTTTTGGAATACATTTAATTTAAATTATCTTCCAGATGTGAAATTGTTAAAAATTATTTGATGATTGGAAGTGCGATTTACTTTAAAAATATATATAAAAATTTTATAATTTTTCTTAACTCCATAAATAAATTGGGTTTGTAATTTATTGATTGACATTTTTGGATAATTAATATAAGTAATAAAAATATTGTTAAGTTTAATTATGTTGTTTTTTCAGCACAATGTGAAAATATTAAAAAGAAATGAAATACAATAATTCGTAAATAATTGTTTCTAAAGTTTCAAATTAAATAAGAAAAGTGTATTTAAAATTAAAAAACGAGTTTTTATCAGTTTTAAAAATATATTCATATTATTATGAAAATGTCTTAGTTTTGGAATCAAAATACTAAATATTTATAGAAAAAAGGATGTAATAAGATAAATTCCTCGAAATTTTTTTCTTAAAATTAAAACTAATATTAAAAAAAAGACTAAACGAAAAAAACACCATGAAAAGGGTTTAACAAATATTTTTGCCACAAGTAAAAAAAAAAAATAATAATAAAATTAAAATTACTTAAAATTGCTAAAAAATCCAAATAAATAATTCCATTGTAATCAATTTCAAAGAAAATATTTAGTAGTTTATACAGTTGTCAGCAGAAATTATCGTTTACAATACTAAAGAAAGTCCTTGAAAAGTTTACCACACAACGACAGCAGCAATAAAATTCTCCCCTTTCTCAAACCAAAAAAAAAATAATAATAATAATAATAATAATAATAATAATAATAATAATAATAATAATAATAATAAAGAATATAACAACAAAGATTATAAAACAAAACAAATACAAACAAACCAAATAAAAATAAGCAAGAAGAAGAAAAAAAAACACAACTTAAAGTGAAAAATCATGCCAAATCCTTTAGAAAAACCCAAAGTTGTACATTTATAACCCAAAATAAGGAAAAATAAATAAATTGGCTAAAATACAAAAACAAAATAAACAAAATAAGAATAACAAAAATGTAAAAACTAGAAAATAAGTTTAAAAGGAAATTAAGAAAAACATAATACATACATGTATACAAAAATAAATAAAACATCTAGAAAATAAAGTGTTTCAGTTAAAATCAACTTCTAAACAAGAAAATTATTCCCAAAAAAAGTAACAAAAGGAAAAAAATAGTTAATAGAAAAAAATTGTTTGCTAATTTATGCAAAAATAAAATAGTAAAAATACAATATTCGTTTGCTATTTGCAATGTAAATATAGTCATTTACAACTAAATCTACATAAAGATATAGAAAAAAGAAGAAGCAAATATATATATAGAAAAATCTATTTTGTGTTTAGTGAAGTGTTATAAAATTGTCTTACAATTAAATGTAATTAATTTGTTACCACAAAACGAATGTGTCGTCTCTTAAACAATTAGAATTTAATAGCAATAAAACGTTATAATCATATTAAGCTGTCTCAAAAGCTATAGTTAGTATTAGCAGCAGCAACAACACAATCATACTAACATCTATAACATTATCAACCACAATATCTATCGAAACACTTTATTGTTGTAATTGCTATTTTCATGGATTAATTCTAAAACAAAAAGAGAAATAAATAAATGTATTATTCTGCCCATAACTGAAAAGGTAATTGAAATGTCAATTTTATTTAGTACGTTTTTTAATTTAAATGTCCATCATTAAAACTAAGAAGGATTCATCTATGACCCCATAATATATATTCTTGCCTCTAATAAAAATCTGAGTCGATTTAGCTATGTCTGTCAGTTCGTGTATCTGTTGTTGGCACGCTCACGTCTGCAATAATTGACAGATCTTAAAGAAATTTAGCCTGAGTATTTCTCATTATTCTGAAAATTTTCTATTTAAAATCAGTCAAATTGGTTCAGTATATCTCTTATAATATTAAGTTATATCTACTTCATTATCGCTTCAAGTATTATCAAAATATATATCGTATATATTTATGAGTGCATGTTGTGTAAGTGTAAAACATAACGTACTTCTACACACGCATTTATTATAGAGGGTATCGAATAGTCAGTATAGCAGAATATGTCATACGTACATGTTTTATTTAATAAATTCTTTTATGGTTTTGTTCAGTGGTTTTAGTTTTTCAAAATTTCAAGGATTAAATAAAGAAAATTATGTCATTTATGGGATTAACATTTAAAATGGTATTTAAATGGAATTATTTATTATTTTTTATTACACTGCCAAATAATTAATTAAATGCACTAAAGAAAAAAAATTTTTTTATAAAACCGGTTTTTCAAAAAATGGGCTTTCCGAAAGACCTTTTTTCATGTACGTAATTAAGTAGTAAAGTTTAATCGGTTTTTGTTAAATTTTTATAAATTTATTGTCGCTCAAGACGAATATTTAACACTAACACTACATTATTGCTTTTAAATATATTTTCTAATTTGTACTTAAGAGTGCAGTATATTATGGTGCTAATATATATGTAGGATTTGTGTGCTTTAAAAGGACATTTTCTGTGGCAGATGATACGGGAAGTGGATGAAATTAGGGACCGACCCTGTCAAAATTTTTTACATAACTTTTTCTTTATATTTATCTTAATTTGACCAAATTTTTATTACAATAACAACGTGTATATGAGATTTAAGCCTTTCAAAATGGTAATGGTTGTATGGGACCTATGAGAAAAAATAGGTCGATCCTCGTTTGAATTTGGCATATCATTTAAGAATATTATTAGACTTATTTCTGCTAAATTTCTATAAAATCGCTTTATATTTAGGACATTTATGAATCCCCATTCCAGGGATTTGTGTGCGGTTAAAATAATTGTCCCCAAAATAATGTCACGTGCCAAGTTTCATTAAATTATCTCTAAAAAAGCCAGACAGACAAATCGACTCAGAAAGTGATTCTAGGTCGATCGGTTTACTTAAAGGTGTTGGTAGCAATATTTTTTCCATGCGCTACAAACTTAGGCACAAAAGCATTATACCCCAATACAATATTTACTAAAGTTTCAGCTAAGCTTTTTAACAGAATCATATATTTAAAAAATATAAGGAATCTGGTATATATTCGTTAACATATTTAAACAAGAAAAACATACTCTGGATGTTAGTATCTTAATAACTTGAGGAGGTAACCTACAAGTATAGGAAAATTTTTCGTAGAGATTTATATAGGTTTTCTTTTTTATCATAAAGTAAATAAATTTTAATAATTAAAACTACAAGTTCTTAGATGGCTCGTGACCAGCTGGGGATCTCTTTTACCTTAGATAATTCGAAACCATCTTAGCAATAACCATATTAAATCTTACATCTATATCGTTTTAAAGGTTACATTAATTTTTCCAAAAATTATTATTATTATTATTATTATTATTATTATTTTTTTTTTTTTTTTTTTTTTAACGAATTTGGATATTAACATTTCCAATAAATCCTTTAAAAAATTTCTGTAGATTATAATAAGCTTCTTAAATTTACCAAAACCATTTTCGGGATTTTTTAATATACATCATTATTAGAAAACATCTATAATTTGCTTTTAGCATAACTGGGATTCAAAGTTTCCGAACATGTTTACTAAGACTAAGACAAATATTTCATCAATACTGACTCTATGAAGACCTAAAAATAAGTTAATATTTATATTAATATAATTTTACTGAATCTTATATAGTTGTGGTAAAAATAATAGCACCACATTCAAATGCCTTCTTTCATAAGTCATAAAAGCCATTTGAACAAAAATTATTTTTATATTACGGTTTAATAAAATCAAAAATAATTTAAAAGGATAATGAAAAAGAAACATAAACATTTCTATTCATTATTGTTCTATTAATTATTTTTTCTAAATTATTGATAAAAATTTAAGTCATTTCAAAAAGATAAAAATAAATAATTGTTGTTTAATTTTTAAGTGACATTTTATCGAAATGTGCTTACTATTTGTTCGTAACATTTTCTTATAAATTTACTATATTCTGGAACCTTCCTATAGTGGTCTGGACATCGCTATTATTAGTCGGTTTAATTACTGACCCTAGTCCTCCTAATACTACCCCCTCTTTAAATCTGCTAAACCAAATAAGTTATAGCAAACTTTAATCTATTTGGGATATGAGGAGCAGTTGAGAGCGGGAGTTTTCATGGTCTATTTGCAGTGTTACCGTTAGAGCGACTTTAGTCGCAAATTGAAGTTTTTTCCCTTTTCGTCCTCTTTTTTGTAATTTGCATTTTCTGTATAGAACTTCATGACATTTCATGAATTTGGTCAAAAAGAACATATTAATAGATTTCATGTAAATTGTTGGCGAAAATATTAAAATCTTGAACGAGATAATAGTAAAAATTTATCAATGGTACTTTTACGAAATTTATAACGGAAATTGAAAATGTGTTAAATTAATGAGAAATGTAATTGTTGATTACAATTCAAGCATATTTCAATATTAAACGGGAAATAGAGTAATTTGATTATCTAAAATTGTTCAAAAAGTGTTAGTTTTGGGTAAATTTGCAACATTATTTTTCAAAAACCATTGAGATTTTTTTGTTGAAAAATTTCAACGGTAATGCTGTCTGTGGACTTTAAAATTATATGCCCTTAGCCTTCTGGCACAGTTTTAAAACTTTTTGACAGAATTAATAATTTTTTTAGTCCCCGCAGCTGAGACAAATGACGCCCTTTTCATTCGACGTAATATACGATGAAAATTTAAATATTATTTTAATCCCCGCATCTGAGACAAATGTGGCCTTTTCCATTTGACGTAATATACGTCAAATGCCATCTCAAACTATATACCCTTGTACTTCTGGCACAGTTTTAAAACTTTTTGACAAAATGAATATTTTTTTGTCCCCGCAGCTGAGACAAATATATCCTTTTCCATTCGACGTAATATGCAATGAAGATTTAACCGCAGCTAAGATAAATGTGGCCTTTTCCATTTGACGTAATATAAGATGAACCAATAAATATTTCACCACAGATTTCATCCAGGATTTTCTACCTTTAATTCATAAGTTATGGTATTTTTAATAACTTTATTTAAATATCAAATAATATTTCTTATTTCGGCATAAGTTTGTTCATCAGAACAATGATTTTTAATAAGTTCGCATTTTTCTGAAGTACAGTGTTTAGACCGAAGAATTGCACTTTTCTTGAAAGCTTTGTTAATTATTAGTTACAGAAAAAACCAAACACTCCTTTGCACTTAATGCTACAAAAATTATTTGAACTTTTATGTATTTTCCAAATATAGTGGAAATGGTGCTAATATTTTCAGAGGTTCCAATCGTATATTTTGTCCATGTTCATTTAAATGAAATGCATTATTTTTCTCAGATAATATTCATTGAATAACGGGACTACAAAATTGTGGATAATAATATTCATGAACCTTGTGAGTGGTGCTAATATTTTGACCGCAGCTGTATATTGTTTTAAATTTTTTTTCAGTTTTTTAATAATAAATAAATATCAAAACTTTTATAATTAAAAAATTTCCAATTTTTCATATAAAATAAATTTAGAAATAATCATTTTTCTTGCAATATGAGTGTTTTAATATATAAAAAATACTTTCGATACAACATTTCAATGAGTTTTATATATTTTTTTTTTTTTTGAAATAACGATTGACAAAATAAATAAATTTTCAACTTTTCAAACTTCAAAGTACTTAAAAATGTGTTGTTATGGATAAAATTCTATACAATTTAAGTTTAGAAATAAATAAAAAGTTGTCGAGACAACTAACATGTGTAAGATTATTACAGAAAAATAAATCGTATTTATTCTAACAAACAACAAAATTAGGAAAAAAAAGTTATTTATATTTCTTCGTAGCAATCGGAAAAAACATCAGACATATCTTATGGACATTGTAATTTTAGTTTTCTTTATATATTTAAAACTTAAGAAAGAATAGTGTACATTGAGTTAAAACTATATATATTAAAAAATCGTTTCTTTGAATTCTAAAATCACATGTTTTACTACATATATCAACTTTATCTTCATAAACAAGTTTTTTATTTATAAATACACAGAGTTATGAAAGTAGACATACGATTGCTAAATTTAAGCTTTCGATAAAGAGAAGAAATACAGTCAGCATTATCGTTGAATTTTTTCGAAAAGTCGCACAAAAAGGCAATTTTTTTGAAAAAAAAATTGCATCTATGAGTTGATTAGTAAAACAACAACAACAGTGTTAATCTACAAAAAATTACTATTTTTTAATTGTTTTAAATAATAAATGTGTTCCGTTTCTCGTTCAGTATAGAATTATTTATGAATATTTTTTCTTCAATTTATCACGATTTCGCAATTTGCGACTAAAGTTGCAATCTTTTTTCTTTTAATTAATTTTTTTTATTTACCTTTTTCTAAGAATTGAAACCAAAAATTTAGCTGTGCTATCAACATTTTTCCACATCTAGCGTGTTAAGGTGCAGGCCAGGTTGTTATGAATCATGTACTACTCATGACAATTTTATTGAAATTTTAAGACAAAACCTTCGAATGGACTTCCTACAAACATTTTTGGTTACATATTTTCAAAAGACCTTAATTTACATTTTACCATAAATGGAAAACGGTCTCAAGAATCTGAAATTACTTGTTCTTTAGTTCTAATTAAAATTCTGCTCCAAAAAGGCAATAAGATATATGAATTCATACGAAACTATTAACACTTCTGTCACCAAATTCGTCCCAGCTCTATTCTGTCTATATGTATCAATATTAAAATGTAATTACCTGTAAATCTATCCATGTTTCGATTTGGATTAAATTTATTATGTTATTTTCAAAGCCACACACAGTATCTCAAATGAAAAATTAAATGGAAATAAATATGTCACTTTCGAACGTCTAGCCCGATATTAATAAAAATAGGTCGTATTTGGCAAACTCAGATTCTACAAAAATTTATTTTTTGAAACTTTTTTTGTATAACACAAAAGCCATAAGATAACCTTTCAGAAGAATATAAATACGGTATAGGTTACATTGTTTATAGCTTAAAAAGATTGTACCCACTTTTTTAAAAAGGTCGACAAAAAATCTGATTTTCTAAAGTAAATTTAAAGAATTAAAACTTGTAATTCTATGGAGATTACTTCCTAATCAAATATATCTGAAAAAGTATACATTTTCACCACAGTTTAGTATGGAAATTTATGCCATCGGAATTCACTTTCACAAGTGTTGGATTATTAAGATCTTATATGATACATTTTTGGCCGATCTTAGAAAAATTGCTGAATTTTTTCTAGTTGCAGGATTCTGAATAAAACAATTTATCCAAATACTAAGTTTTTGAGATTGATGCACTTTAAAGTGATTTTCGAAAGGTTATCACCAATTTAAAATTCTTGTAAATTGAGAACTGATACAGTTTTTGTTTGCTTATAATTTAAATAAAATATCTTCATGTGTTCTCATTTTACGAGCTTAAAATTCCATTTAGTGAAGACATTTGTATGTGAGCTTTCTGAAACATATGTTCGATCATCTCCAATTTCTATAGACTTCTTCAATCAATTAATAAAAAATGCAATTGCGATCTCTAAAGTATTTACAACGTTACCTAAGAGACATTCGGATGGATATCGTTAAATCGATTTAGGTATTTTCATCATACCTAAACCCTTTTGATAGTGTTGGGCATAAAATTTAAAAAAAAATTACGGGTTTGAATACGATTCGTCTTCCTTTAGCGATCGGAATTGATTTGATTAAAAGTCAGCATATTTACTTTAATTTGTCGATGTATAATCTAAAATTTTGCCATAATATTTAATTTTGATTTGTCGATTTGTTATATATAAAATATATGGATTATCTTCTCTTAAATTGAGAGGCTGCCTCGGATATAGGTCTATATATTTTAATACACTTAATCAATTCTTCTCGTTATATACATTAAATTTCACAGGATAACAAGTACTCAGATAAAAATTTATTGAACTTTGTTAAATATTGTGGATGTGGGCATACCAACAACAAACAGACGGACAGACAAACAGACAGACTGACAGACTTTGATTTGCTGCAAGAATCTTTCTTTGCGTTTCACAATTTAGTATACCCTCTTCACCATTTGTGGCGATGGAGGCATGAAAAGGGTTTGTATGATACTCTGGTAAGACTGTGTGTGTAAAAGTGTTCTATAATAAGTGCGTACTGAGCCTTAAATAAATATTGGTCTTCTCTAATCTTTCAACGTTTCATTTATTATTCAATAATTTTCGTTTAAAATCATTTAACAGGTAATTTAAATTTGGTTATTTTTTCTTGCGGTTTGAATAATAAAATCAAATTTTGCTTCCCTAATTGGTTATTAAATACGTTCATAATTTTTCGCTTAAATATTCATAAAATATTATAATCCAAGGAAAAAGAGGTTATTTGCTTTTATTACGTTCAATGGCCGCATTCTCAATAAACTCATAAAATATAAAAAACGCTTTTTTATAAAAAAGTGCCTTATTATTTTATGTTTTTGCTTTGTTTGCATACAGATTTTCTGATTATTTTTTACATCTTTAACAAAAAAAAAAAAAAAAAAATCAGTCATTGAACCAAATATTTAATTATTCACATTTCAGTTGTTAAAATATGAAAGAAAAATTTCAGCCATAAAATTTTTTGAGATTTTTTTTAATTTATTCTTTGTTGTCTGCAATTTAATGATGTTTTGTGAGGAGTTTATTTACATGAGGTTTAACTTAAAAAAGGGATGTTAAAATAATAAAAAGAATTTTTAAAGTCAAAAATATGAAAAAAAATGAGTAAAGGAATCAAAATTAATGATTTGTCAATAATGTTTTTTAACATAAAATTAGATTACTTTGAAGCCTGTAATTTAATTACGATGAAGTTTTTTAGTAATATTAACTTAATTTTAATCCTCAGTTCCAAGTTCTTACAACACTGTATAACAGCTAATATTACACATTGAAAAAATTCTTTCTGGCTTAAAAAAACTGTGTTATACCCAGTGTTACCGTTCGTGCGACTTTTGTAACAAATTGCGTCTTTTTCAACTGCATATGACTTTTAGATATGTCCCTTTTTTGTGCGAAAAGTCTCAACGGTATACTTCTTATACCTCCAAATATCCATTAATTAATTTTTACTTTATATTAGTTGTACCTCTTCTCTGAATCCTGTTGTCTTATAATTTTCCACTAATTGGTTTTAATTGGGGTATAGTTAGGAAATTTTTCAAAATTCTCTTTGTAAGGGTTCTTCAGATATCCAAACATATAGATTTTTCAATTTTGGCTTGGGTATTGTTATATTTCAGAAAAGTTTTCCATTTAAAACCAGCAAAATTTGTGCTGTATATTAATAGATATAGGCCGATATCCGCGATAATCTCAAAATTCAAGCAAAAATTTTCGTAAAATTCTTAATTATAAATCAAAAGATTAAAATCAAATTTGACCATAACATTAAGTTTAATACATCTCATTACTTTCCCAGAAATTATCAAAATCGGTTTAGAAGAAACGAATTTATAGCCAAATTATAAACAATTTGATGATTCATTGGGAAATCTTTATTTGTGTAGAATTCGATTTTTTACGAGTTAATTCTTGTTGTTGGATATGAAACCATCTTTTTATAAATTTTGTATTTTTCTTGGTGGGGTTTCGAAAACTATAACTCATTCCTTTCATAAAGAAATTATACACCACACTCTCGGAACGTTTCACTTTACGACCAATTTCTCTACTGGAATATTCTTGGTTATAAAAGAGTTTGGCTTGCAGCTTTTCTTAATCGGACAAAAAATTTCTCTTAGGCATCAGTTAATGTTATGAAATTTATCGGGAGATACTTTTATTACAATATACCTATTTATAAGAATCAAGAATATATAATATTTTATTTTTGATATTTTTTAAGGCAATATCCACGTCGGCGTTTACATAAACATTTTACATAAAATAGCACCAAAAATATTTGATAGCATGAATAAGGTTTATAACAATATAAGAAAACTACTGTTTACTATAAAAAAATATATATATTTTTTATAAAAACATAAAAAACAAAATGAAATGCGTTTGTAGTAATGTGCATCAGTATATTTGAAAGTTTTTCCCTTTCTATGAATAATATCTTGTTTCATTTATGACAATTTTACGTTACAAATTAATTTAATTTGTGAAAAGGTTTTCTATGTAGTTTCTTTGAAGTTTGTAATTTAATTAGGATATAGATTTCCAAGAAATATTAATAAATTTTAATTCATTTTTGTAAAGGTAATTTTAAGGATTAGAAATAATAAATCTAATTGAATTAAAATTTCTTGAAATATAAAAAGGGGAAAATGTAGAACAGAGACAAATTGATTTTGTTTACTTTTTAAATTTAATTTTAAATAAAAAAAATTTATATCTGACAAAGTCGAAACTTAAGCTGCTTCCATCTCTTACATTTTCAGAAAAATCTCCCCGAATTCTATAAAGCAAAAGGCAACCAACACAATTAATTTTGAAATAATTGTAGTACCTAAAATGGTTACCCCTATACGAAGTTTTAAAATAATGTTAGCAGGCCAAATTTAAAATCAATTTTTTTTAGTTTTAAAAGGTTGTCTCCGATATCGGTTTATAATTTTTTCTAAATAATCGAATCTTTTTAGGATAATAAAAAATACTAAGGTCGAATTTCATTCAACTCTGTCAACTATTGTGGATGTAAATATGCCAAAAATAAGTAGACCGCCGAACATGGCCGTATATTTCGTGGGATCTTAAAAGATTTATTTTTTTCGTTAAAGCAGAACGAGGGTATCAAAATTGCTTAAGCATTCGCCCAAAGCTTTTCTTTAGCTAAGATAATTTCCAGTTAACTTTTAAAGAATAAACAAGTAAAAATGCTACATTCGGCTGTGTCGAATCTTCAGTAATCTCTACCACATGCGTGTAATATATTTATACTCGAATACGTATATAAGCATATTACAAACACACAAACACGAAGAAAAGAATCATTTCACAATATGTTCATCGCAAACAGTTATATATTCACGGCAAACATTTATTGTCATTTGCAACATGTAAATTGTTGAATTCATTTTTTTTTTTTTTTTTTTTTTGATAAAAATAATTTCTTTGTTGTAATAAAATTATTTTTATTAAATAAAAAAACTATTATGGTCACAATATATTTGGAAATATGTTTGACTGATCATAAATTTATTGTTATAAAAAAAAAAATATTTCTATTAGTACAAAATATTATTTTCAGTTTACTAACAATTGAATATGAATAAATATTTTTTTAATTTATATTAACATGGAAAATAATATATATTAGAATTAATAATAAAATTAAAATAAATAAAATTTTATGACAAAAATAGTTCACATAATGTTTACATGTTTTCCAAAGATTCATATAAATGAGAAATGTATAAAATATTGCATACGAAAATATTTTTACTCAATAACAAAACAATGCGAACAACAGTTTTTTATTAAGCTAACAATATTTTTTTATTGAACTACCATATATTTAGTGGCTATAACAATATTTTTAGTGACAATGACAATATTTTTAGTGGCAATAACACTATTGTTATCAATACAAAATAGTTATGCAAATAAACAAATTTTTTTTATTACAATAACAATATTTTTTATTGAAATAACAATTTTTAGTTGTAACAAATGCAAAATCGCAATGTAAATAAACAAAATTTGAAGTTACGGTAATAATATCTAATAGCAGTATTAGGCTGCTTCTCGTTTATGGTTACCGCAAACATATTTTTTTCTCCGCATGTAGACACTTTGTTATGGCAAACATAATATATTATAAGATTTATTCTACTGATCCGATTTTGAGAATTTTTGTCACAATGATAAACTATAAATAGCAGCATATAAAGGCAAAATTTTTATTTGTTTGCTTTTATTTGAAAAAAAGAAGTTAGAAAGATCTTTGTGGGAATAAAGAGGAGTGATGCTAGAATATATATACTTTATGGAGTCTAGATTATTCTCACTTGTAGAGGGTATAATATAATTAATATATTTTATCATTCGATTTTTGAGATTGTCTCAGAAATCCGTCTTTAATATACAGCGGTCAAAGCCCGACTCAGATTCTCTGAAGAATTTGTATAAAATGAATAGGATTCTACATGATTCCTTATTGGCGTAACAAACGGAAGTAGGTTAGGGAAATATTAAAAATAGGATATTGATTGGTTGCAATTTTTTGTATACATTGAAGACATTTTGTTATTTCATATAGACTACGTATTCCAACGAAACAAAAGTTGCACATATTAAGTTTAACAACGAGTCAGATACTAAGCTGTGAGTCAGAACAACAAAGTAGATCACGATTTGACCATTCGTTTAAATTCGAAAGTTAAATTTTATAGAGATTGTACGTACCGATTGTGAATGAAATTCTGCTTAAGTGACCTTATATCTTTCATTTTTTCCAAATTGAAAGTAATCGTACGGGAACTGAACTTCTTTTTTAAAATTAATACAACAAAATCTGCTGATATTTTATTTTTCACTTTATAAAACTTTAATAATTAATACGTGTAGACAAAGCACATAAACAAAGCTTCAAACATATGTTAAAGAGAAAAATGCTTTAAAGGCAATTATAAATTTCTATGACATTTGTGAAATCACAATTTATTTGAGCATGCAACGGCAGTGGTTAAAGCATATACACTTGCTTTGACATGTGTAGCGTATGAGTGATATTTATTTCATATAATTCATAATACTTATACGTTAACATATAAACAACAATTAAATAACCACATAAACTTGTGCGATAACATGAAACCCCAAAGGCTTTTCACATTTTGCCATTTTTTTAAATTAAACAAACAACTTTCTAACGTTTTTAACAAGAAGGAAATATTTGCCATAAATAATTAAATTTTCTTTTTTGTTTTTCATTTTATATGAATTTCTCAATTTATTCATTTTGTTTTCATATCATACATCCATATGTATTATTGCACAAAATTTAAATCAAATATTTATTAGTAAATATTTAATAAACATGAAATATTTTATTTTTTATTTGAAATTTATTAAATAAAAATTTCAGTCCATTGAAAACTACAATTTCACAATTAGTAATTTCATTTTTATTTTATTTAAAATATTTTCTCTTGGAAAATATTGTATTTTAATTAAAAATTTATATTTGTTGCAAAAATATTGATTTATATAAAAAGTATTTAAGTCGGTTTGGGAAATTTTAAAAAGTGTTAAAATTAGAAGGTCTCTATTCGCGAAAAACTGTTGAAAGGTGTATCCAACATCATCGCCATTAATTTAATTGGGTATAGCATATGCAGTCGTTATATCCGGATTTTTTAAAATCAGTTTTTAAAATAAAAATATGCACACCTATTAATGGGCTTTTATTATGAATCAAACGGTTTCCAAATAAAAGACTCACATATTTTTTAAACAACAGGAAAATTAAATGGGAGTTCCAAAAAAAATTCGAAATTATCTGTCAGACAAATTATCCAGTTGGACAAATATACTTTTTAGTAAGACAAATATACTTTACTTCAAAAGGGCTGTATTATGTGGCAAATTTTTTATTAATTATCGAATTATCCATTATCCAAAAATACAAGTTTTGACTCAGTTTTTCTTATATACACCCGAAAAGTTAAGATCGATATCCATAAATGCAGAATCTATTATACGCTCCACCACATTTAGTTTCAACATCATTAAGATACATTACTCTTATTCAACTTCTACATATACAACTTCTACAACAAACTCTCTAACATTTAAATAGAGATTTGATATGTGTGCACATTATGAGTAATTAAATTGTAAAAATATTTTTATCCACCACAACCACAAGTGGTAAAAAAGGTATATATAAAATTTGAGTCGATTGAGCTTTGACCGTCTGTCTGGTTTTTGGAACATTCAAGTCCACACTAATATTTCCAAATATTTCTTATTGTACTGTAAAGTTTCTGTTTAAAACCCGCAAACTGGTTTGGTATATTAAAAGATATAGATCAATATTTTTAGTAACATCTAAGCAGTGTTACCGTTGGTGCGACTTTGGTCTTTTTTTCAAATTTCCTTTTTAAAGATTTGGAATTTAAGCATAGAAATTCACAAAAATTTAAGTAATTTGGCTTAAAAAAATTAGAACGATAAAATCGTTAGAATTCATTAACGGTATTTCGAAATCGAAATAGTGTAAACTTTGGTCAATATTTAAGATAATTCCAATATTAAAGGAAAACAGAGAAAATTCATAATTTTAAACTATTCAGAAAATGTTATATTTTGGTAAATTAAACCCATTGCGGCTTTTATTCCGGAAATCACCTATTAGGTGCGATTTTTCAAGAAATCTGAACCGTAACGCTGCCTCCAATTCAAGAGGAGAACTTCCTTAATTTTTTTATTATAAATTAACAAATTAAAATGGTAAGTTAGTTTTTAATTATGCTCCACATATATCATTATCATGCCAAAAATGGTCAAAATCGGTTCAGTCGAAAAAAATTTAGCTAAATATATTACTTATTTCAATAATCATAAAGTATGATTGTGTTATATTTTCGAAAAAAAAAAACTTCACATATTGTATTTGTTTCTGACCATTTATGTAAGTATAACACTGTGTTTATACACAACATGATGTATTTACTTTATGGTGAAAGGTATTGAATATTCGACTGATTTGTTGTAAATATTAAGACACTTTGAACAATAATATAGAAACTGGCATAATTTTATTGAATTCAGATTATTAATGTCATCGTGAAAATGTTTCCAATATATAAAGGGACATGGTTAAATGGATTCAGATTTTTAATATAATGAAAAATTATATATCTTAATTGACCTAAAATAATGTCTTCTTGGTGTTACAGATGAAATGTCAAACTTAATATGCCGTCTGCCATCATTGGTAGACGGTATTTTTATTGAAATTCAGATTTTTGTAAATACGTTGTAAAATCTTAATGTCTGAATTGAATATAGTTTTGAAAGTTGTTCTTACTCACCGGATTTTTAATTTCACAAATCCAAAAAATCTCAAAGTTTTAGATAGAAATATGAATGCACTTAAAGGAACACGAATAGAGCTTGAAAAATTTCAAACATTAAGCTGACTCCGACATAAATTTATATGTTTACTAAGGAAAAGTTACGGGATAAATTTAGGACAGTATGTTCTGCAAGTGTCAAATTATATATAAAATGACTTGATTTGAAAGGGAATTCATTATTTTATAAGATATCAAAATATGTTTAAAAATTTTGACTTGGATTGAATAAATAATCGCTGCTTAAAAAAGCAAAATATTTGTCAAAACAATAAAAGTTATATTTTTAGTGTTCTGATTTATAAAATCGATAATAAAAAATAATAATCAATTACCAAAACTTCCCAATTTATTGAAATTATTTACGTTACAATTTTCTCGTTCTCACATCTTTATTAAAATGTGTTGGAAAATATCACTTTCCATAACCCAATAATATGTTTTTTTCTCTTTTAGCGTCTGATTTATGTTTTTTACTCTCTTCATCTGATTTCAAAATTTGTCATAATATTATTTATGACAATGTGGTAGACATTGAATGCGACTGACATTCACCATAATTAGGTATTTTAATTAATTCATGTGTACGTAACTGTTAAAAATGATTCGCTATCAAATTTATTACATTACTGGGGGGCGTTTTCTAAAAATTGTGTGTGCGTTTTTTTTAACTTGAAAGTTGATGAACTATATTGATTTCGATGAAAATAATGACATTAATAAGGAAGAAAAAACTTTAGAATATTGTTGATCTCATTAGCGTATGATTGATATAAAAAGTAAATTTCATAAACTTCTCCGTATAAGATATAAAATTTGTTAAAAAGTTATTTTTGATTAAAAATAACATTCTAAAGTTATAAATAATTCAAGTTTTTCATTAAAACTCAGATATTAATTGATTTTTTATTAATTTATCTTTATAAAAGATAACGGTTTAATTATGGTTAAAATCAAACCGTTTTTAATTCAGGTTTTAGGAATGGTCTTCATGATGTTTCTTAAGTAGAAATAAAAAGAAAGCATTTTCAAAAGAGCTCCCTTCAGTATTCCAGATATTAGTTACGAAAAGCAACTGCATGATAAGGAACATAAAAGGCTCAAATAATCCTGATTCGAGGGTTTGCTGAGGAAAACTTAAGGACTCAAAAACAGTCAAAATTGGTATGGCAAGCAATATGCAGTTCCGGCAATAAAACCCATGGGTTTATAAATATGGGACTCTATAAATATCGAAATTTACATGAAAAACCGCATCCATTAATAAGACATAATAATGTGTCCAATAATTTAAGGCCTCAACTGGCATCCTGTCACTATGGTAAACAAGCATTTTAGTGGTACAAAACAATAAAGTGACATTTATACAATGAGATTCAAGTCATCAATACTGACTGCAGCTAAAGCCAGTGGAGTGGTATTGAGCTCTTATTAAAAGAGAATTGAGGAGCATTTTGTCTGTGCTGAATCTTTTATATCCTCTACCAAAAATACCTGTGAGGTAAATAATATTTTACATACACATCCTCATATACAGTAACAAATGTATAAAATATATTAAAGAGCCTGTCATAAATATAAACAGAAAACCTTAGTGAGTCATAAAATGATTTTTATTTCTGGCTATAATTTTTTTTCTACTGAACCGATTTTGATAATATTTAAAGTTGTAATGAGGTTCACATAACATAATAATGGAAAAATTTAATTCTAATTTGTCGATTTCTAAATGACAATTTCGCAAATGTTCTTTGCTTGAACTTAAAAGTAGCTTTACATATCGGTCTACATCTTTTAATATATCAATTTTTATTGGTTGTAATTAAGAAACTAAGGACAATAAAAAGTACTCAGACTGAAATTTCATTAAGATCTGTTATTTATTTTGATTTAGATGGACATAACAAATCGACTCAAATTTGATTTGATGCAAGAATATATTTACGTTACTCCATCTTAGTATTTTACAGAGATATCTTCTTCACCACTTGTGGTGGTGGAGGATAACAAAAATAATCCTTCTCAGATCCGACATTGTCATGTTTTTTATTTTATTTCATTTAAGAAATGTTACCCTAAACCATCAATTATTCTTCCCTATACTTTGCGAAATTATTAATATATAGACATTACGTTAATAGCACTTTTTCTCCCAAATAAATTAATTATGCCCACCCATATAAATGACGTTTAAAAATATAATAAAACATCATTTTTTTCCCTCTATAGTCTTCACACATTTTAATTAAATTAAATAAAAATAATACGCAGTAAAAAATTGTAAAAGAAAGAAATTCATTGAAATTTAAATCACCAGCTCATTATGGACTTTATGTCAGTCATTATTTGGCAAATGTTAAAAAAAATAGAAATTTTTATATATCTACACTGGTGTAATAAATTCTTGAGGAATTCGAATAACACAGAGAAAAAACAACATCTTAAAATATGTTTATTTTCACTGTCATATACCATCAGCTTTTCACATACTTACCCTTTGGGTTAAGTAATTAAATGAAATAATTTATAAGGCCTCTCATTTTTTCCACCATTTTTTTCTGTTTCTTTCATTTTTGTTGTTAATTTCACTTATTTTTTACACATTTTAATTGTTGACTTAAAAC
Organism: Cochliomyia hominivorax; assembly: GCA_004302925.2. NCBI lineage: Eukaryota > Metazoa > Arthropoda > Insecta > Diptera > Calliphoridae > Cochliomyia > Cochliomyia hominivorax. Next base: position 32,098,748 of record PYHX02000467.1, on the reverse strand, counting down.
TTACACATGTTTTGTGTAAAAAATGTATTAAATGGGAAAACGAATAAAAAAACGGAAAAACTTTTATATTCTGCCAACATGTTCGAAGATAAAAATAATATATTTATTGTTATACCACAAGTTCGGTTTGTTATACGTTTATATTTTATGCAACAATTAAGTTGCCGCAAAATATATTTTTCTTAATCGTTATTAAGTTGGAAGTAACAATTTTTGGTAAAGAAAATTACACTGAGTTTTATATAAAATAAATATATTGGAAATAAATCTGTAAATTTCAAAAGGCTGGTCCGATTCTACGAAATATTATTTAAGTAAATGTATTTAAATTTTACCTCAGGAATAAAACAGGAATATTCACAAGTTGTATTATGGTTTAAATTCGTAGGTTAACTGATCAATTGATCAAATTTTTTATACCCTTTACCTCCGTAAGTGATGAAGAGGAACATTAAGTCTGTCATTCCATATGCTACGCCAAGAAAGAGTCATCTAGGACCCCATAGAGTCTGATCTGAGTTGATTTAACTGTCCCAATGTCTGTCTGTTTGTCTGACTATCCGTCTGTCTGTATGTTTTTCTGTTGTAATCATTCTCATGCCTCGAATAATCGTCCAAATTCAATGAAATTTTGAACATTTTGTTTGCTCTTGCCTTATAATAGTTCTCTTATTAAACCAGCTATATCGATCCAACAGCGAAAAGGTTATAGACCGATATCAGAGGCAACCTTAATATTTCTAGCAAAACTTTTCTAAACTAACTGGACTTAGATACACAACATCTTGTACTTCAACATCGCAAAAAAATATATACAGCAATTTTGAATATAATTTTCTGAAATTTTCATTAAGTTTTCATACAAAGCTTTTTTAAAATCAGGGTATTGTTTACATTTTTTTTTAAATTGTTTGAGAAATCGAACCATGTCGAGTTAGCAATATGTGAAGTTATTGAAACTTAAAGTCCAGAAATGCGTTATATGTTCTACCTGATTTTTTAGCAACAAAGCTGTACCAATACGAAGGGGAATTTGTTGAAATTTTAACAGGAAATGTGAATATATGGATTCTATATGAGATATTGTGTTAAAAGAACCATACATTTCTAGCATAAGCCGCTAATACCTTTAGAATTTTACTGAAGTAAAGTTTGAGGTTAAATTTAATTTTCTTCCTTAAAATAAATATAAGTAAACATAATTCCATAAATACCACATTAGTGTTAGGGTTGAAAAAAATTAACTAACCAAAGATGACGTATATGCTATATATATGCTGTAGTATTGGGAAAAAATCTTAGATTTTAAAATCATTTATTGTCTAAAAGTCAGCAGCATAGACGAGTTCCAATAATAACGGATGAATAAGTTCCAAATCTTCTAAAACCGTCTAAAAGTTTGATCTTCAAAAGCATATCCTAAGAAGAATATCCATCTGAGTCCCACCATATACTCAGTTTTGATTTTTGGCTTTGTTTTAAGGGTAAAGAGATATCCTTATCCTTTATTTTTCTTTCCAAATGACAGTAACTCCCATACAGATTCACTTTTGAAAAGCCATTTAAAGAGTATAAGTGTGGATAATTTTTTTAGTATTGTGATGATAAATTAAAAACACCAAACCATATTTGGATAGAATCGGTCGACTATTTTCTATATCACCAAATTAAACATAAAATGGAATCTCCCATACACCTTTTAATACAAATTATATGCCACTTTCATGTAACCAATATTTCGGTATTATAACAGTTACTAACAATTTATCTTTTATCACTTATTTTCTTTTATTTTCGTTTTATTTGTCCACCATGATAGAACTTTATGTCTAAAAATTAACATATATATAATTAACATTTTTCTCGTTTTTTTTTAATTAAATTAATATTAACATAATTTTGTAAAGTTATTCCATATCTTTGTTTTTTCTATGTCTTTTAAAAGGGTTTTTCTTATTTGTTATTTATTTAAATTAGAAAACGGCAAAATCATTCTCCATTTTATTTTGAAGTTTTTCGTTTATTCTATTCAATGACATTTGTTCAGGATCAAATGCTTAGAAAATTAAATTTCCGTTATCCAAAAATGAATATATGTATTTAAAATTAGTAGATATTTAATTACATATTTAGCATAAATTAAGCTGGAAAAGAAAAAGGTCAAAAAGTGAAATATTTTGGTATAATTTCATTTAAAGTGAAATTGAAGTAAATTTATTATTAGAAGTAATATAGATAGAATATAAAAATGTATTTTTAGTAAAATACATATATACATATAGCAAATAATGATTATGAGAGTCATAATATTTTCAAATATTTTATGCTATAAATTTGCCCAAAACCTTGAGAAGGATACAGAATTTGATTTATGCTGGTCGTAAACAACATAATTCTCAAGTCGATAGCAGATAACTAATAGCAAATTCTCTGAACCTATGATGAATTAGTGATAAATATATATCTCATTCATTTAAATCAATTTACTATTAACAGAAACAAGTAAACCTGATAAATTCTTCTTTAGTACCCTCCACCATATGCCAACATTTGTATAAGTTTTATAACGCAAAAACTCGTAAATTATTTCTGATTCTAAATGATCGAGTTGTATAAAAATTTGTATTTTCTACACTGAATTATATCCATGTGTTCTAATCTGCGAGTTCTCTTCAGTAGTCTTAGTTTTAAAGTGGATTCTGTAATATGGGGATTTTCGAATTTGATCTTATATCATCCCATTTAATAAAAACGAATCATCAGACCAAAATGTATCTATGACATTTAAAATTCTGAATTGGATGAAAACCAATTCATAATATAATATAATTCACAAGTTTTTAATTTTTTCTCAGTATATTTTCATACATAATTTAATGTGACGTATACTTAATATAAAACAAAAATATTACTCATACTCTCAACTTCATTTCAATTAATAGAAAGTAGTTAATCTCAAAATGTTTTTATTCAATGTCAACTACACTGTAGAACACGAAAAAAATTTCTCTGGTATTAAAACATATAATCTTAAACAGAGTTCTACTGTTCCACAAGACATTTCATCATCTACCTACAACTGTTTCTTATTGGAAAGCCCTAGAGTTTAAAATGATATAAACCATTCTACTTATGCAATGAAATAAAACATATTGCTTACTTTTTCACAACAAAAATGTCATAAAAAATGTTTTTATTGTTTTTCACTCACAGTAATCACTTTAGCCTAAATTTATAACTTTTCTCCTCATAAAGATTATTTATCTTAAAGAAATTGTTCTACTTCCTTTAAGGGCAAAAAATAACGAAAAATAAAAAACAAAACACATAAAAACAAAATCGAAAGTAGTTATAGAAGAATATTTTGTATTTATCTAAATACTGATGCATAGAAAATAGAAAACAAATTATGAAACTATTTAACTGACATGTCCTTATTTTATTTTATTACTCTTGACTACTCCTAATAATTACTTTCTTCTTATATGTTTGTTCCTTACGACAAAAAGACGAGATAAAGTTCATATCGTTTGTTGTAAACAAATAACAAACTGGACTTTGGTGAAAAATTGAAATAAACTTTTATTATTATTATTTTCTTCTTATGTTGTTTTTGAATTACGTTCGAAAATACTTATATTTCTTCTTTTACTTTTGTACTTTTATTGTTATTTGGGAGAACAATAAAACATTGATTAGGAAAATATTTAATAGTAAAGTTTTGCAAAGAAAATTGCAGATACTTAAATTCTTAGAATGACATTAAATAAGGGTGTTTGTTATAATCGGCTAGTACGAACTTTAAATAATCTACAGTAGGATTTTTTTGGAAATAACACTCTGTGAAATTTCATAGATAAAGACTTCAATTGACATATTATTTTATATTCTCCCATTTACATTATGTTATTTAGGGCCAAGTACAAAATCCTTTGAAATTGTTCACATTCGATCCAACCAAAGCTCTCACATTTATGTACGACTATCCATCCGCTTGTAAACAAAAGACAAATTGTAGTTTTAAAGATATATTGAAAAAATTGGCATGTGCCATTATTATGAGAAATATGATTGGATTTAAAAAATATTCGGCAATAGCTAATTTTACGCTATTTTTACAGACATGTAAAATTATGCGAGAATACCCTCATCAGATATCACTTTGAGGCCATAACTCTCACATATACATTAGTATTGTAAGAGTAATTTGGTCAAATTAAGATACATATAACCAAAATCAATATGCAAAATTGTTCGAGGTTCAACCCATAATTGATACAAACTTCCATAAAATCACACAGAAAAAATATTTTACAAAGTATTACTTTCACATAAATATTAGTATCATATCACAATATCGCATACATAAATCAGAAAGCAAGTTAAACAAAGGTCGTTCTTAAATTTTTTATAGCTGTCATTTACAGCCAACAATGTAGTGAAGGATATAAGAAAACCGACTATAATATTTTTATTTGTTACTATAATGAAATATCGAACTACTATACCTATTGGGGTCTTAAATAAATTCCAAATATCTAATAAAACATTACTTTAGGAAGATCATCAATCGAACATAGATGATTAGATATTATGCTGACGTATGTAGTGTAAAAATTCAATTATATCAGCTCGAAAGCATTTTCAGATTTTCTGTCCATCTGGCTGAGTGCTTGTTTAATAAGATTATGAATAATATACAACAGTTTAGCCATTTAGTGGCTAAATTTAGCCATTTTAAATCTCATTTGGCCACCGAAAATTTCATTTTGCATTTAATTTTTTAGCCGTGTTTTAGTCATTTTTATTTACACTTAGCAATTTTCTTAGTCATTTTCATAGACACTTTCATCTGTCTTTTATATTTTTAAACATAAAATTTCTTTATAAAATCGCTATTAATATATAAAAACGCATCAAGTGTCTATAATGAACTTTAAATGGAAGTTAAATTTTGATTAAATGCATAAACCATTTTCTGTAACCAGCGTTACCCTTGAGATTTTTCCAAAGTTGCACAAAAAGGAGATTTAAAGAAAATAAAGTCGCAGGCTTAATTTGCCAAAAATTAATATTTTGTGAATAGTTTTAAATTATGAATTTGCCCCCTTTCCCGTTAAATGTTTAAAAAATCTGGAATATTAACCAATAATTAGGTTTTATTAAATTTATCACTATTTCGATTTCCAATGTGATCTCGTAGAAGTATCGCTTATGAATTTCTATAATTCTATCGTTCATTATTTTAATTTTTGTCATGCATAATTTAAATAAAATTTATTGATATATTCTTTTTAGGCCAAATGGGTGAAATTTCATGCAGTTTATGCCGAAAATGCAAATTATAAAAAGGGCAAAAGAGGGGAAATTTGAAAAAGTACACAAAAAGTCACAAGAAGTTGAAAAAGTAGCAATTTGCGACTTTTTCAACTGCTTGGTACCATTTGTCACACCAATGGTGGTACCATTGGTGTTACCACTGTCTATAACTAGCGGTAAATCAGTCTCCAAAGGATTTTTTCCTTAAGGATCAAATAAAAATTTAAAAAACAAGATGATTATTGATGGAAAAGCCAGTTTCCATTTTTGGATTAATAATAAGGATATTTTTTGTAAAGCGTATAATGACGAAAAGGTCGTAAAGCTAATATTTTTCAGGAAATAATTAAAGACGATATTGAATTCTATTATGTTTCACAATTTTGATTTCATAAATGATTTATTTTTTTAACTATGAATTTATAATATTTGAAATAATAATAGTATTTTATGTTGAAATAGTTCAATTAGCAATATCTTTGCAACAATTGAATTAATTGATTTTGTTTTTACATTAAATTTTGTGTAAATTTTTGAAAATATGTAAGGGTTTAGCCACTTATGCTCCTCAAGAATTGGCAAAACTGGTATACAGAAATCGAATTTGTATGTATAAATATTTTCCCTTAAAAACGAAAAATTAAAATGACTGTTCCAATATATCACATTGATCGCATAAAATCCTTCCGGAATAGTTGCTACAATAATAAAGTTTTTTAGTAAAATATAACCGATCTTAAAATGATAAAATAGTTTCATTTAAATTTTCATATGACGCTCTAAGAAACTATTAGCAGAAATCAAAGACCAAAATTCTAGAAAGAAATATGAGATTTGTTTCAAAATTTTCACATTTCCGATATGATCTTTATAAAATAGCGCATTTAGTTTTCCTGCTTTCTTAACTTATGTTTACAAATTCGACCAAATTCTTAACATACAGAATGACTAACTTCACATATTCTTGACATAGTGTAGGTCATTAAGAAAGAGAGAGAGAGAGAAAAATAATTGGAATTTTTTTACTAGATAAAGTCATAAAATTACACAATTAATTAAGAAACTTTAAGTGTTATATTTTTTATAGACAAATCATGTTTATTTAATTTTAGGACATTCTCTTTTATACATTATTTATATATACTTCTATATATTTCTCTTCAGATATTATATTTAAGTAATTTAATTATAATACGATTTCTTAAGAAGGAAATAAATTTCTTACTTATAATTTTATTACCGTGAGTATTAAAATGTAAATTGGGCAAAACGTGACATCAGTAGAAATAACTTATATTAAGACTTAAGGGATGTATTTAATTAGTGAATAATTTCCATCATTAAATTGTAAATTGAAAAGCAATTTGTGAAACGGAATTAAATTCAAATTCAATTATTATTTAGTTAAATAAAAGAAAATTGTTGTTGATTGTATACATTATTTTTAATCGCTTTTAATGAAAAAAGAAATATTGAATTTGTTTGCTCAAAAATCGGGTCTAGTACTTTGGGAATTAAAAGGATGAGGTCAATTTTGTTTTTAGCAAAAATGGGGAGATTGCTTTATACACTCTGCAGAATTTAGTATTATATAAATTTGTTACAATGCACCAGATACAACAAAATGAAAGTGATTATATTGGAGGCATTACCTGGCAGTGTTTTGGGTTTAAACGTGTTTTTATGGACAGTGCAACATTCTTTCCTATATATTACAGTTTATTGAGTGGGAAATATCATTTCGATTAGTAATGACCGAACATTTATTAAAGTTAGTCAAAGATTAAATATTTGATAATAAATTATATGCCTTGGATTTTCAAACGCAGTTTGGATTTGAGTACTCATTATAATTCTGAAAAAAAAAAAAAAAAAAAAAAAAAAAAAACAAATACATGTGTAATAGACTGTCAAGATTGCTGCATCATAATGAAAAATTTTGGACTGAAATTCGAAGGATTATAATTGCAAAAAAATGTTCCACTTGTCATCGCGAGTCTCGTTAACTGCTCTGTTTCAAATTCAATGGCAAGAACAATATCCCAGGTTCGTGTTATATCACTTCCACTTTGGCTTGCTGGAGTTATATCGGTACTTTTATACTTGCACAGCAAGGAAATGAAAGTCATAGTTTGTGCAGACGTTGTCGTGAGACATATTTCGAAACCAGGGATCGTGATCTTCTCACTAACTTGCCTGAGATATATGATCTTGGAGTTCATACAGGTAAAATTAAATTGTTAATATTAACAATAAATTACAAGTTCAGAATATCATATTTTTCGTGGATGGCCCTACATTGTGCATAGGGAATATAAAGCTACTGTGTTATATGTTATTTTATTGACAAATTGACTGAATATTAAAAATCGCCAGCATATATACATGCGAAGATTTTGAACACACTGCCGGAATAAATAAATTTTAAACACAGTTAGAAGTTCTAAAATTTAAGTTTTTTTTAAAGTGTGAGTGAATTTGGTGTATTACCACGGAGAGATACATCATCGGAATTTACGGAAATGGCTCCAAAATGAACAGTGGATTTGGATTTTAAGTTTTTAACTTGCAAAATTAATCATCGAATTTTGTGCTGCGTGTTTTTTTCGAATATTAGAAATTTCAGCGCTTATAGGGGAAGAATGATATTAAGGGAGCACTTCTGTCACTGAAGTTCCATAACATTGGTGGCTAAAAATTCAGGGAAGAGCTAATATTACCTTAATATGGGTCCCTGCATATAAGGACTATTTGGGTAATGAAAGATTAGATTAGTAATTTAAAAAAGTTTCGGAATCTGCGTAATTAGTTGAAATTTAACTTGGGTTTATCAGGGGAACCATTATCAAAAACTACATGAAGGAAGTCGGGGAAGATGGGCACAATTACACACACGTTACTTTATCAAAGAATTGTGCTCTACTTATGACATGAACAGAAAATAAACAACTAATGAATCACAGTCGTAAAAAAAGATGGTCACTGGGTGTTAGACAAACTTGCCAGTAGGCAGATATGTCACTTTAGCGGTAGAGTAAGTCACGATTGGCTTTTTTCTAGAGAGTTGAATGGGTTTGTCATATTGACAGTGCTGTCATAACTCAACTATCTTTGTAACCTAATCAAGAAACCTATTTTCAGGAAAATATATTTGTATATTTTTATATAAGTATGCAATACAATATTACTTTTTTTTCATTTATCGATGAAATTCTGTAAATTATCGACTTGTGAAAATCAATAAATTTTCACAGTTATTTAAAATAAAACTATTAATTTCTAAACGTGTTCAATTTAACCACACTAAAAAATTAAATTTAAAAAAATGTGAAGCTAAATTCATTCAAAGTTTCCATAGTATAAATATCTTCTAAACAGTTACTACTTTCTCGTTTATTTTCCATTACGTTTTTGAGTAAAATAAGGGAGGTCGAAAAAAATTGACAAAAAACCCTTTTTCCATCTATTTTATATAAACGAAAATAGCATTTTCAGGGATTTTTATTAATATTTTTAATAACCATGAATACATTTCGTTGTTTATAAATAAATTATATAAATTTCGCTTCTTAACATTTTATGTTTGTAAATAAAAACCTTATTGACCTTCAACACCTTTTCAAATGCCAAAATACCTAAAACACTGTTTTTTAAACCGGCACTTAATGCTTCCATGGTTACGAAAAGCAAAGCTAGTAATGATGCTTTACAAATAAATTTTTGGGTAATGAGGGAGACAAAAGCAAAACAGGAACCCAAGAGTAAACATAAATCATCAAAGGACCAAAAAGATAGAAATAGAACAATAACAAAAACAATGGTAAGGACAAAATATATATATTATATCAAACACACACCACCCATTTTAGAGCAATTAAAAACAATACAAATAAACAGCGGCTGGAACAGTAATAGAGCAGCATCATCATTAACAACAAAAATAACAACAACAGTTTTAGAAAACAACACTCAAAATAAAGTAAAGATGTATAAATAATGTTGGTAATAAAAAACTACAAAAACAACAAAAAAATAAATAATAAAAAACTGTACAAAATAGGAAAAAATGGAAACATCAAATGGAAGCAGCTGTAAATATCAACAACTGTAATAGTCCACCACTAACCGCACATAATTTATCTTAACATTATATTTCTTCTCTCTTTTTTTACTTTTGTTGTAGATTTTTTTCATTTCCTTGACTTTTTAATAAAAATATTTTTTTATTTTGTTTTTTTTGAAACGTATCAACGTTCATCAACGCTCTTATTAGGATTGTGCTAGATTTCTCTGCCGCTGCTCATCATTTACCAAATAAACAAAGTCCTTTTTATTATTACTTGCCGCCTCTGTTCCTTGAAAGTAACACAAAAGGATGGCAGTCAAATCCTTAAATATCATAGACAATAAAGCAAAAAACGAAAGCAAAAATTATTACATACCAGTGATTGAGAGGAGAGGAAATGTCAAAAATATAAAATGTAGAGAAATTTTATGATGTTTTGCATAAATAAAGTAATATTTTATTACAAAACTAAAAAAAATTGTAAGGATAATTTAAAGTGAAATTGTTGCTCTAAAAACGGATTCACTATGAATATCCGTTTTTATAAGTAACTTCGCGATATAAAATCAAGGTTATGTAATATTGAAAACGTGACTTATATAAGATTAACTATAATGATCTAAATAAGAGGTGCCCATCCTACTATTAAATATTTGCCTCTGAGTGTATGAAACACCTCAAAATTTCATTGAATAATAGAACGCGCTGCTAATATTGAAAAGAGAGCAGCAGTCCTTCATAGTGTACATCGGATGAAAGCACAATTTGTATTCAATTCACCTGAGTCAGAAAAGATGCGTTTTGAGAATCTCTGGTCTAAATTCTCACCCTCAATTTAGAAATTATCACAATTTGTGTTAACTTTGTATTAGGGCAGCATTTCCCATATACCCACGACTCTTAAATTTTTTCCAGTTAAGCAGATGAATCGGGAATTCACTGAATCTTTTAATTTATACTATTACAAGCAAAGCAATTTAATAGAAAAATAGTTGAGACTAATTTTTTTTAACTCTCGTTGCGATAGTTCTATAGATATTGATGGAGACCACATTCCAAAACGATTGTTAAAAAAATCTGCAAATTTTAATCCGTGGGAGATTTCTAACCAAATTTTTAATTACGGTGATTTGGAGCTGATTTAAAGAATTTTGGCATATGTATTTATATCCTACCACCATTGGAGTATTATTCCTTTTTAAAGATGTTTGTCACGGACAGAAAAATGGCTACAAACACTTTAAGAGATACCGTTTTATTCAAAATAAATTTTTGAATAGACGATATATCTTCGTCATTCGTTTCGTCTTGGCTGTGACGAAATTTGGCGCGTGCAGTTATTTTGGCTGAAGAAACCAAAATATTACTTTGTCTTCAATTGGGACTTTATTTCACTAATGTCCTATTCAAATGTCTTTACGGAATGAGATTTTCAGCTCACATACAAGACATATATTGAAGACAATAAGATAATTAAAATCGATCAACATTTCTGAATCTTTAAGTCTAAAATACTATTTCTGGAAGTGGCATTAAATAGGAGTTATAACCGAATATGGCCCGATAATTGTCATGTAAGATACGTTATAGAAAATTTAGAATAATTATACCAAATTTTAATAAAAAAATCTTATATTTAAGAATTTTTTAAGCTTAAATATTTTATTGAGTGAAGTGGACCTAATTGAGAGCATAATCAAATATGGAACGATACTCGTCAAATTAGTCATATTCATTCGAAGCAATTGGCTAATAACTCTGCCGATTTTTAAAACCACAAAAAAACATATTTCGGGAAATGCTCTATAAATTTTTTGTTATTGAACCGATATTGATGATTTAAATAGCATGATTTTATTAATAATTTCGAATAAACACACTTTGTCAAGTCTTTCATGCCCGATTCTGTCTGGAACAATATATGTAGTGAAATCATAATTTTTCTGATGGCTACCACCCAACCACGTACCGATGATTGTGGAAAATTAAAATATAATACCGAGATTTTCATAAGTTTTGCTTGATACTAAAATGTATTAAATTCTCTAAATTTTATTAACGCGTTTGTCCTGTTTCACTGATTACACACATTTTTTTTTATCACTGAATACTTTTTAAACAATGTGATATGAAATGATAAGATATTGTAAAGTATTAATAATACAGTAAAAACTTAAATAAAAGGCCACTACTTGTACTTTGTGCATACTAACCATGAACTCATTTTATATAATGACTACTAAAATACAACTTAATCTTTGACTAGAAAACATTATTTTTAGTTCACAAAATATATATACAATGTCCTGTTAAAGTATTCTTGTTTATGACTTTTGCTGCTTTTTTGCTCTTTAATGTGAATAAATTATTTTTTGCTTTTAGAGGGGATGAAATGAAGACTGTATTGTTAATTTGAATTTTTATATACCAGACCATCCCCTTCTCCTACCCTTGTGCTATGAAGACAAAATATTATATTTGCAGTCAAGTTATCATAATGACTAAAATTCATATTTTAATCTTAATATTGATGATGATGATGATGTTTGTTTTTTTTTCTATTACTGTTGATGATATTCTTCACACTCTGTGTGTTGTACTATCAAAAAAATATTTGATGAAGTGCTACTTAATATTAAAGACATTTTCTAAGGAAATATTTTAGAATTTTATATATTTAGTTTCCACTACATTAATATTCAAAAATTGATAGAATATTTTAGTGATGAGTTTTTTTTCTTGAAAGAAATCAATTTAACTGTTAACAAAGATAAAATTGTGAGATAAATTTAAATAAAATTGCCTAAAACTTTAAATGATAATTAGATTAAATTTTTTTAAGCAAAATATCATTATAAATTTAAAGAATGAAATCGAAAAAAATCTTAACACAAACTTTTCATTATATCACTCAAGTATTATATAATGTTTTTGTTTTGATCAAGTTACTTTGGCACAACATGTCAGTAATTATGTTTAACGTCAAACAAAAGAATATATAGTTAATTTGATTAAAATGACGGATCGTAAAAAACTGGATACTCGAATTATTTAATATTTACAATAAAACACAACTTTGTGTTACAAATAAGTAGTAAAATCATCCAAAATACTCCCGTCATGTTGTTTCCAATGTTGTTAAACAATACTTGTCGTTTAATAGAAAACTTGTTTCAGGTAGATGAATGTTTCTAAACCAAAGAAATAAAAAGCATTTTTAAAGGAGCTTCCAACATATCAATTCTCGGATTATTTGCTACCTAAAGTTAAAGCTAATAAAGTGTCTTAAAGTTTCTGATATGAACGCAAAAGTCAAATTTCTAAAAAAAATATGTATTCTTGCTGCTTAGTACGAAGCAAATATATCAGATTTTTCACAACTTACTTGTCAAAAATTTGATGATGCTAATGCTCAAAGGAATGTTGACGAATGCAGTTAAAGTTTTCCGAAAAATTCTTGATATAACAATCAATATGGAGTTGAGGCAAGATAAGCCAATCATTTGTTAAACGGAGTTTATAAATATCAAAATTTACATAAAAGAATCTTTAAAAAGGTTGTTTCCATTCATAAGACTTCATGCGTACAAGAACAATAATGTCTTTTATACCAAGCGAAAAAATCCTCCGAACTTCCTAGGGCTACGACCAAAGCGAATATAAGAGCACACTAATGGTATCCTAAAGTATTGTTGATTTAAAACGGAGATGGACTGTTCGATCCTTCAAACAGCCTGGAGCTACGACCAAAGAAGAGATAGAAAACTTTTATTAAAAAGAATAGAAGAGCACACAAATGTAGTTAATGAAAGTTCTTCCAAAAAAGCTTCAATTTAATCAAAAAGGAAAACTAAAACTGTACATTTAGTGGTTTCTATTTTACTAACATATATAATTTTTCAATCTCACTCCTTATATTCGTTAATTAATCACTTCTTTAATAGTTGATAATAATTATTATCCCTATAATTGACTTAATTTCTTTCAGTTTTAATCACAACAAATTTTGATTAATTTTATTTCCCTTTAAATTACTCACAATTAATTCCTAATTGTCAAATACACCACTACAACATTTCATTTGTATGTATAAGTTTTGATAAAAATAATCTGTTAACTTTTTGTATGGCATATATTCGCTTCCGTCTTTTGTTATAAATCAAAATAATAATAAACAACTTTGTTTAATAAATCACTCAAATGTCATAATTGTTATAACGTTTTTATGATTTTGTATACAACATTTAACATCACTCGAATACAGAATAAGACTATTTTTTATGATTCACCACTTGTGGTGGTGAATGATATATTAACTTTGTCATTCCGTGTGTAACGAAAGAATCATCTCAGACCAAACAATGATAAATATTCTTACATCAAATCAAAATCTGAGTCCGTCGTTCTGATCGTCTGTCTGCCCGTCTGTTGTTGTTATGCTCACATCTAAAATAACTGACAGAGCTCAATGAAATTTGGACCAAGTATCAGCTTAATAGAATAAAAATTTCCCATTATATAAGACTATATCTGCGTTATTTTTATTCTAAAAGTAATAAAAAAAAATTAACCAAAATCTAAATAATTTGATTACTCATTAAGTGTTTCATATTATATTGAAGAAAAACGTATATATGTTGTATACGCCTGTGAGTGTATGTGTGAGAAGGTCTGCTCTCGTCCACAATAATTAATAAAATTAATAAAATTTTGTCTAAATATTTGCTGTAGTCCTGAGGAGTTTACTATTAAAAGCCAGAGAAATTGATTCAATGTATTGAAAGATATAGACCGACATCTGAGACAACCATTAAATTCAACCGAAGAACTTTCCTAATGTTGTGCATTTAAAATTGTGTAAAATTCTGTCATAATATTGAGTTCTATTGACTTCACTACTACTCAAAAAATTATCGAAATTGGTTTGGCAGAAACAAGTTGTAGCCAAAAATATAACAAATTTTATGACTCATTAAGTGTTACTACACACACAATTATGATGTAGGGAATTGTAGATTCGGCTTAAAAGAATACAGCATTTTTACTTGTTTTTAATATAGTTTTTGTGTTCTTATTCACCATTTTACTATAGAATTTATTTTTAATCGAATTCAATTTTTAAAAAAAGCATAAATTTAAATACAATACAACATTATTTACATGTTAAAATGTAATAAATATAAATAAATACAAAGGTGTATATATAATTTGTTTCTTTTTATCACCATTATGGTTAATTGATTATATTTTGCATAAAAAATCTATAAACGTTGTCATGAGTACACTGAGATAAATAAATTGGATTTAATATTAAATTGTTGTAAATGTTAAGTTTAGAGAGTTATTTCAAATTCTATAATAGAAGTCTATTTGCTTATCAACTGAAATAGTGTCCTCAATGGTTACGTGCAAAGGCATGAATATCTGAGTTGAAAGTTTTGTCATATAAAAACTAAAGTGTTGAACTGATCCATATTTAAGAACCCCTTAGTCTAAAACCCTATTTGGGAGATATACAACCAAATATGGCCCGAACATTTGCAGATTATGTATCAATATTAAAAATAGATTTAAAAAATCAATATGCTCAATTTCAATAAAATTTATAAAATTTTATAGTTTTAAAACTGAAAACTATTATACGGGAAGAGCCTTAAATTTAAGATATATGAAAATATAATTGTATAAGTTAGAAAACTAGATGAATAATTGTCTATATATATCTATAAGAATTTTATTGGATTAAAGCAATTTACCGGGCGGAATTAGAGCAATATATATGGTACTTACATTCATAGAAAGTTAGTGTCGAATCTCAGTAAAATTGGTCAATACTATAGACTTTCCGTTTTCTGGAAAGGAGACAAATATGAAATCTATAGGAAAATATTGATGATTATTGCTCAACTTAATTAAGTATATTTAAGACAAATACAAAAATTATTGTGCTGAATTTTAATAAAATTGTTATATATTTAAGGGCTTTATGGGCGTAAAACTCTAGTCCTTGTATGGGAGCTTGGCAAAATCTAGGTTTGCTTCTATTAATTTTTATATCCAAATAATATATATGTTTCAAATTTTAGAATATTTTATTCAAATATGCGACCTATACGAAGCACTAATTTTGGATTGAA
This sequence comes from Cochliomyia hominivorax, assembly GCA_004302925.2. NCBI lineage: Eukaryota > Metazoa > Arthropoda > Insecta > Diptera > Calliphoridae > Cochliomyia > Cochliomyia hominivorax. The sequence goes on along the minus strand of PYHX02000467.1, from coordinate 32,083,226 downwards.
TCAACCTATAACTTTTTTCTATTGATCATATTTTTATTATTTTATAGTGCGATTGAGAAGTAGTTGTATTTAACGGTTGAATCCCGTCTAAAACGAGTAACTATCAGTTAAGAAATTTGAAAAAAATATTATTCGGAATTTTGAGTTTGTCTTAGATATCGGTCTATAACTTTCATGCTATTATTGGTTCTAAGTAGAACTTTTATTATGACATAGCTAAATTGACTCAGATTTCAATTTGATTTGACAAATATATGTATTTTATGGGGTCTTATACAATTTCTTGGCGTTTCAAATGAAATCAAAATATATATAAAAATTAATAAGTTCTTCGTCGAATTTTTTTTTAAGTTTTCTCAGATGTACATTAAAAACCTTTTTTGCTTGTGGGCTGATCTTCTTGAAATTCTACATCTACATTTGCACTGATAAAAATGTATTTAAAAGTCAGCATATCTATATAACTTGGGCCTAATATAATAATATACAACAACCTTTATCAATATATTTCTGAAGTCACGACCTATAGAGTGTCCATAGTGAACACATAAACAGCCGTTAAATATACTCAGAAAGTTATTTTAAGATGATCGGTGCAAATATAGGTGAAACTCATCCTCCACAATGGATAATAATATTAAAATATGAACGTAATTTGATATGAGGGTTTTTGAGCTTCTAATTTTTTATTATTAAGTCTAACTAAATGTTATTGTCATATGCAGTTTTCGGTTAGAAACAAGTAAAATCCGTTCAAGAAAAATAAAGTTATTGAGCGATATTTGAGATATATTTACTACATCATTGTACTGATCATATAAATCCAATTCGACAATAAAAAATCGATTCTACTCCACTGTGGAATGGAATTTAGTCTTTAAGTGTTTGTTATAGATTTATTTATATGAACTTAAAATAAAATTGTTTAAAAAGTTCTACACATACAATCGCATGTAAAACTTAACTACAAGTACATTATTGGCCTTTAAATTGTTATATTTTATTTACCAATAAATTTAGTCGATTGATTGGTCTTTTACGATTGTTTTCCAACGTGTCCTCAAACTTAAACCAATGTGAGTGTATTGAAACACAGGCAATTAATTTTACTCATTTTATCATTATACACACACCACTGCAAAACAATAAATACTATTGCTTGGGTTTTATTGAATACATACACAGAAAAAAATATCGAGTAAAATTTATAATATATGTACCTAATATTATGCTATGAATTCTTTATTCCTAGTTAAATTAAACTTTTATTCATGTAATTAATGTTAATTTTTATGTCCTTCATGTTATGATGGTATATGTACAATTTGTCATTCCGTGTGTAATACCAATCAGGATTCATCAAGCTCAATGAAGTATATATTATTGTATCAAATTAAAATCTATGTCGAGTCTAAGTCTGTATGTCTTTTGGAAACAATTTGATGTCAGCCAAAGTTTGAACGCATATCCCTAAATCGACTTAGAATGGTATATTTTAAAGTGGTGGTAGTAGTTACAAACTTCGCACAACACTCAAATCATCTACGGTGATATAAAGTTCCTCTGCACAGTTATTTTTCCAAATGTCGGATAATATAACTAGTTCAACAAATATAGGCCCACACTACATTATAGCTTCCATAAAAGCTTCTTTCCCGGGATGATGGTTTAAATGTGAACCAACTCTGCAGAAATTCGACGCACTTATTTTTCTAACTGCCTTCATTGTATGTAACCAATGTTTTTTCCTGCATATATGTTTATATACATGAATAGAATATATCCTTACATTTGTATAACATTACAGAAAAAAAATTGTATAATTTTTGGGAATGTGTAAAATTTTTACTACTGATGTTAAAAAAAGCATACATACATAAATATATACAACAAATTGTATTTGTAGAAAGTGTAAAAAATTGAATATTAATTAATGCCACAAATGCTGTAAGCATGAAAAAAAGAAACGATAACACACGTAGCTAAATTATAGTCAGTTAAAGTAGAACCTAACTATAACGAACAACAGCTAATACTCTACTACTTTATGCTTCTGAACATAAATAAAAACCTATATTTAGTATTCGTTATAACCTTATTTCACTGTAAAAACACATATAAAAAATAAAACGTTCAACGTATGTAACAAATGACTTTTTGAAAATGTTGTTACAACTTTTTTTTTCATTTATATTTTTGCAACAACAGCTGGCATTGTTATGGTATGTTTGTAGCAATTATTTTTTCACTTTTTTATATTTCACATCCGTTTATAAAATATTTAAAGGAATCATACATATGCATACAAATATTTTATGCTCAGTTATACGGAAAAAAAGAACAGCGAAATTGTGTTTATTTTTATTTCATTAAAAATAAAATATTGGTAAATAATGAGGTTCCTAAATGTAAAAGTATGCTTAGTTTAGGAAATATAGCGAAAGGTTTCTAAAGGTGTTAAATTGAATTCTTGGAAATTGTTTTTATGAAAATGTGGGAAATTGAATTAATGATGAAAACATGATACCTTTATCTCTTTTAAGTTTTGAAACACAATTTCAATTCCGAATAAAGTATGTTGAGTTTCTAATTTCGAATATGAATTCTTGATCCATTTATAAATATTGTTTAAATTGTCTATGTCTCTTTGTTTATTGTTAGTATTTTGGTGTACTCAACAGCAATTCAATTTCTATTACGTATGAACACGAATGTATTCCTAAATTTTCCAAAATTGCTACGACAGGAAAAACGATATATTCTGATATATGAAACAACTACAGATTCCAAACAAAAAAGTCTAGTAAGCGCACTGTCATCAAATGTTTCATAGGAAGACTGTAAAAAACTTCTGTAAGACCCACATAAAGTTTATGATAAAAAGAGGGGAAAAACTTTGTTCAGGTACACAATAACCGTTGATCCCAAAATACGCAGTAAATAGATACAACACGTCATTTACTTTACTGCCAAACTATAGAATCAGAATAGATCAGCTCCCAGAACATATGAACTTTAAATTATTACTTGTAAGTTAAGAAAGGTAAATATTCCTATACCTTTCTATACTAGTGGATGACAAGTTCGGGATACCACCTAAACAATACTAAGATATCACTTCAACAACTTACTATTTTTTGTGGTAATTGACTATAAAAAGAAAACTAAATTATTAAGTCGACACCATTTGCATCGTATGAGGAGAAAAAAGAACTTGTGGGTGTCCTCACGAAGATAAAATATAAAATAGATTAGATTGATATATATAGATTGATATATATCGTAAGCAGATAATAAATTCTTTGCATCATTCCCACGTGATCATAAGTATATAGTACGCAATAAGAAAAAAAAAACATTAAACCCCTAATAGTGTTATAAGAGGCACGCGATCAAGTGACAAATTTAATTATGTGGCTTACCTATGGAGTTCTAGCTTTTTATGACTGAAATTAGAATCGTTATGGATTGATAATACCATAACAATTACAGTTGAAAAGAACCAATTCTTAGAATTGAAGAAGGAGATAAATATTTTAACAGCAACATTATCTGTTACCGTAAATTTCAAAATATATCACTTTTAATTCTATTTGATTTTTATGAATTCCTTGTATAGTTGGAACATTTGTATGACAAATAGGTGAAATAATGTTCTCGTCATCACCAATTTCAATAGTCGTGCTCCATAAATTTCTCGAAAATGTTTTTGAAATGGTCGGTTTATCTGATCATCGTAAAAAATAAATTTTGAAATTAAAGCAGTTCTCATGAAGGTCCACTTCCAAATTTTTTTTAGATTACACTGAAGCAAAAAAGGAAGTAAATATAACGAAAAAGGGTATAGAATTGAGGAAAAGTATATGTCAACCAACGATTCCTTTTTTCATTATAACGAAAATTTTCGTTAATTTTTTGATTTGAATAATATATTATTCAATATAAAATATTTTCCTCTTTACAGACCTTAATTCATTTTACATTCCCATTGTCATATTTCATTTTACATGACAGAAAAATTGTTAAATAAACAAAACTTTTATTCAAATTAACTTCATTACGTAGAATTTAATCAATTTTTACTAAATATCTATTGATATAACATATTTTTCGTTAATTTTTTAACTTAATTTTATTCAATTTAAACTTTTTACTAAAAAGCTATTTTTTGTTAAAATTTTTGGTATATATAAAGGAAATTTTTCAATTTGAAGAAAAATTCTGTGAGAATAAAAATCTCTTTATTTAACACGTTTTAAAGTTCTTGTAAAATTTCTACGAAAATACATTTGGTTCAGTGTACATGAATTAGTATATTGAAGAATTATGCAACCAGAAACACATTACGAAATTTTGTTAGAATTCGTTCATTATTTTCTGTAGCCTTCATATAACCAACAACCACCTCTCACATTCGAAAAACAACTAAAATTTAATAAATCAAATCTGTCATATGCGTGAGTCTCATAAAGTATTCAGTCCATAAAGTATGCAGAGAACCTTAACTTCCTTTTATATCTGCTAAAGAGTGAGATCGAAAAATATGCTAATAAAAATGAAACCACTTAACGTAAGTTATGGACGTAATGTAAAAGACAACCTTAAAATATCCAAAAGAAATTTCTAATTTATTCAAAAGGAGGTAACTGAATTTATACAAAAATTTAACTATAATGTACAGTTTTATATTCTCGATCATCGTACAAAAAATCATCAAATTCTGATTAAAAGAAAAAAGTTTAAAGACTGAAATATGCAAAATTTTAATACAACAATCTCAGTCTATATTTTGCTATATCTCCCACATATTGCTCCTGAGCCCATAAAACTTGAAAATAAAATAATAAGTGTTATAAAACTTTTTGTATAATTAATTTATAAACCATATTTAAATTAATAATTATTTCTTTTTATTTATTTGCAGGTAAATTTAGTTAAATCAAAAGCTACAGCATTGTTCGTAAGTTTAATTACTTAAGAAGAAATTTAAACTTTTTTCTTTCTTGTATTTTTAAATTAAAATTTAAATTAGAAAAAAGAAATAAGAATGTTGTATTCGACTCTGCCGAATCTTAAGTACCCTCCACCACATATAAAGAAAAGTTAAAAATCTTCATTGATATAACAGTTAAATAAACTCAAACTTCTATTTTTTCTTCTAGTTTTAGCAGGATATGAATAACATATATTGAAGACAGTTTGAACAATAAATGGCCCGAATTTCAACAGAATTATTCATTATGAACTTGTTTTATAAGATCAAAAATAGTGCATCATATGGGAGTTTCGCATATTTCCGCTCTTTTTTTATTGATCCGATTTTAATGAAATTTTGCACGATGATGAAGAACATATAACTTTATATTATAGTTTATTTTCTGTTTAAATCCATTTACGCTTTGTTGTAAAAGTAAGAAAAGTTCCTATTTGGAATTTTGAGGTTGTCTCAGATATTGGTGTATAACTTTTAAGTTGATGACCTGATATAGGTGGTTTTAAATAAGAAACAGCTTAAGACTATAACAGATAATGTGGCAGAATTTTATTTAATGCGGACAATTATTCTAGTCATGAGAATGTTTCCAACAGACAGACGGACATAGCTAAATCGACTCAGATTTTGATTTGATACAAGTTTATGTATACTTTATGGGGTCTGAGATGATCCTTTCTTGGTGTTACACACGGAATGATAAAGTCAATATACCTCCATTACTACTTGCGGTGGTGGAAGGTATAGTAAACTTTAATCAATGAAAATATTTATAAAATGTTTACATACACAAACATATAAATATAAATATATTTCGATAAATTTAAATTAAATTTCTTAAATTCAATATAATTTGATAAATTTCTCAAAAAATTTCTAAGCAACTTTTTCTTAAGGTTTCCCAAGAAATATGATACAAAATGTGTTTGTATATGATTTTATTTTCTTAAGAAATAAGGAAAAATATTATATTTATTTTTATTTTTCTTATTCTTATGTTAACAATAATAAAACCATATACAATTTGTTTAAAAAAATAAAATGTTTTATTTTTGTTGTTGTTACTTAAACAAAACAACACCCTTAAGACTAATACACATACACATACTTATATACATATCTATGTGTATGTAGAAATGTTAAGTATAAAATAAGTAAAAGTTTATCTTTAAGTGTTTTGAGAAAGAAATACAATAACAAGAAAAGAGAAAAATATAACAATAAAAGCAAAACAAAACGAATACATATGTAAAGTAGGTGGTAATCGGAGTATGTAGAAGACCGGAAATAAAGTTCATTGGTATATGAAGAAGTTTTTCAAATGAGCAAAACTTTTCTCTTTCACATACAAAAAAGAAAATTGCTTATGTGGGATTGAATTTCATGGAATAAAATAAGATATATAAAATTAAACTAACAATATTTAAATAACTTTATGATTATAGATCAATTTAAATTTAAATTAAATTGCATTAATAAGTTAAATATTCTAAAATACCTTATTCTACCTTATGTATTCCAAGTGTATTGCGGCTAGTAATTAGTTTGATAACCATCCCAAACTGATTCCTTTTCATGCCTATAAAAGTTCTGTTTCTGGAAGGGATAAACATTTTCTCGCTAATTGGTTTGCATTTTTCGTTAGTCTGAAAATTTTTTATAATACAACTAAAGTTGCTGACATGTTGTACCTGAAGAATTTGAAGCTTCTTGTGTCAGCCACTGATGACATTACCTTATATTATCTTAAATGAGAAACCTCGGAGTAGCTTGTCTATCATCACTATTGCTTTTCACATATTTGAACATTTGTTACATTCAGATTTATCTTGTCGCTATTCAGTACTTCAATAATCTAGCAATTAAATACAAGAATCGTGCAATAGCTCACAACCAGTTCCACTGTATTTTTCAGTTTCACTTATGTCAAAACATTTAATGTTTTCTTCCATCCAACCGTCAAGACCAGGGAAAAATGTTGCATTTCCGCCATACAATATGGTGAAAATTGCCTACAACAATTCATAAAATGTCCCTCTAAATTTCCAGTGAAAAATCAGCAAAGATTATTCATTTAAGTTAAAAGGATGAAGCCAGATGGATAATTCTTCTGATTTCATCTTCCTCACAAAAAAAGCAATTATTTTAGAACTATTGCATAGTTTTCAAATTTATTCCTACTAACTTTTCATATTTATCTCCAATAAATGCTTATTGAAAAACTATTATCTTAATCAAAATATGATATATTAACTTTGTGGAGTATTAATTTAAAAGAAATATATTTTTGCACCAAACCAAATTCTGAGTCAAATTTCCTGTCAACTTTATCTGTCTACAGTTGGCAGGTTCACACCCAAAGTAATTGGCAAAATTAAAAAAAATTTATAGTGCTATTTCCAGATTTTCTTGTCGGTTTAGTTGAAAAAAGAAAAATGTAGATCAATATCTGATACATCCTCAAAATTTCGATAAACAAATTTTTTATGTTCTTCAATACACTGAACCAACAAAAAAAGTGTTGAATAACAAATTTTTTTCTAGTTAATGGAGTTTTTCCTCAAATTGGAGAATTTTCTTCAAATATACTAAAAAAATAGTAAAAGATATCAAATTGAATAAAATTTCGTTAAAAAAATAATGAAAAACATGTTTTATCAAGATTTATTTAGTAAAAATAATTCAGGCAGTTACGTGTCGTAAGTGAAAAACACAAAAAGTTATTAAATTCTACACAGAAAAAAACCTCCAAAAATTTTCAATTATAAAATTTTCCAATTATTTCCATTAATGTATTAATTAATAAGTCGATTTTTTCTCATATTTAAAAAAATATATATATTTTTGATAAAAATTATAAAATTTTCATTATTGAACACACAAATATAATAATAAGAGCAGTTTTAATAAATAAAATAATTGTTTTAAATAATTATTTCTACATTTCATACTAATGTTTAATTTAAAACATTTTTTATTTTTTTCTGTGTATTTTTAAAATTACGTTAATTTGAATAAAATTTTTGTTAATTTTACTATTTTTTTCGTCAAATAATTTTGAATATTTTCTTTATCATATCAAATGAAATATAACAATGAAAATGTTAACTGAATATAGAAATCTAAGGAGAAAAAAATTATATAGAACATTCTATTTAATATAACTACAACAAAGATAATATTTTGCATAAATTCACAACAAACATGAAAAAACCTTTTCATCAGACATAAACTGTTTTTTTTCAATTTGAATAATTTATGACAATTATTCGTAAATTTGAAGAATTTACGAAAAATTACTGAAAATTTTTGATGTGATGTATAAAGGTATCTCTGGTTGATGTATAATCTACATTTCCTCAGTTTTTCACCCTTTTTTCGTTTTATTTACTATCTTTGTTCGTTCAGAGTAAAAATAATAAAAATTATAAATTTCTCCTTTAATTTAAACGTATATTTTTCATCCAATAAAAATACATTTCCTAGTAAATATGAGGTATTTTATATTTAACTTGTACAATTTACGCAACACTATATTTTCAATTTTATTTCTTCCCTTGAAAAAAAGTCTGCCATCATAAATATTTATTTAATATTGTTTTCCGATTGTTAACGTTTTTTACTCTCCACCATCACAAGTGGTGAAGAGGGTATATTAACTTGGTCATTGCGTGTGTAATGCTTAGAAAGAATCATCTCAGACCCCCATAATGTATATATGTTTTTTTGCATCGAATCAAAAATTTAGTTGATTTTGCCATCTGCCTGTCTATCTGTCTGTTGTTGGCACGCTTACATCTACAATAATTTACAGAGCTCAATGAGAGCTGAAGTGTGAGTGTTCATTATAGTCCAAAGAAGTTTCCTATTAAAATCGGTTTTGTGTGTTGAAAGTTAAGTTAAAGCACAAATTTTGCTTAATATTGTCAATAATAAGTCGAGAAATTAAATAAAATTTTATCATAATATTACGCTATATATACTTCGTTACGATTCCAAACATTATCATAATCGGTTCAGTAGGAAAAAATATAGCAAAAACTATAACTTATTTTGAGTCATTTTGTGTTCCGTGCTATATTTAAGAAAAAAAACTTGTATATATTGTAGACGTATGTGAGTGTATGTGTGAACGTGCATTGTGGTGCAGAGTATTAAAGATTCGCCATAGCCGAATATAGTATTCTTATTTGTTTTAAATTCATTGTAACACAGTTTAACTTTTACAAAAATAAAAAAATTCTCTTTTTATATTAAAAAATATTGCCAGCTAAAGTACTTGCAATTTAAATACTCCCTCGGGACAAAAAGGTTAATACTTTACACAATTTTACGATAATAAAAAAGTGTCAATTTGTTTGGTTTTTAATGTCGTCAGCTGAAATAATGAAAATATATAGCTTTATATATATTTTTGTAAAGTCTATGCACTGACTATATTTCTGTATTTAGGTTATGTTTAAAGGAAACTGATAGAAAATTTAATTCTTTTTTAAGCAAAAAGTGAAATATACGAAAAGTATAGTAAATAACAAATAAATATATATTTCCCCAATTATTAACACAAATCATAAACTTCTGAAATATAAAATAATAAAATGTCACGTTCTATCTGAATTATGTTTAATTCTTTCTAATAATTTTCAAACTTTTTTTGTTCGTTACCTATTTTATTGTCATATTAAATTTCCCCTTGAGAAAATTAGTTAAATAATATTTTATTAAGTTGTATTTGGAAATAACCAAAAAGAAAAAAAATAGTTCATAAAATCTTCAGGTATTAATATATATTTCTGATATAACATTTAAAATATTGCAAAATTAACAAAAAATATATATTATTATTTTTGTCAAGTAGTTAAAAGTTGAAATTAGAAAAATATTATTTTCTCCTTAATACGAATGTATTAGAGCGTATAATTAATAAAAAGAAATATTACTCATACGCATCATAATGAAAATCGAAATAATGTTAAATTAAAGAAAAAAGATTTTAGATTTGTGATTAAATTATTTTTATTTTTTTTTTTTACTAATTTTTGATATGGCTTATGGAACAACCTTTATTCCTAACTCATTTCCATTTACATTAAAATCTCTTTAGAAAACAATAAGAAATTATAAAGTTTGGAGCAATTTCTATCAGCAAAAAAATAACTTCAGTTTAATATAACTTTTTACGGATTAATATATTTATAGGGTGTTTGCAGTGATATCATTTATGACACGATCTCAATCTGAAAAACGCTACAACTGACAATTACTTAAAGATAGATCCCGAACTCCTTTCTTAAATCATTTAAAGATTAATAAGTAAAAAGTTTCATATTAAAAGAAAAGGGGATTTAGAAAACAGTAGATGCAAATATCGGTAAAGGATTTTGAAAAACTTCTGAGGGAAACGACCCAAAAATTTTTGGTTTCAAAGCATTATACATCGATATGTATTGGAATAAAACTTAAGCAGCGTCATTAAATGTAATTTTCTCTTGATGCTTTTTAATTTTTTTAACAGGCTAAAAAACGTTTGTCCATCTGGTTGTGTGTGTGAACCTTGTAAACGAAATGCAGGACGTAGTTTTTAAGATAAACTGCTATGTGTCAAATAACCAAGTAAAAGGTCACACACAAAACTCCCTTTAAAATATCACTTTGAAAGGCATTGATCCTACTGGAGGATATATAAAATTCAGCAAATCTTTATTTTTATTATTATTATTATTATTATTATTATTATTATTATTATTATTATTATTATCATTATTATTATTATTATTATTATTATTATTATTATTTTTTTTTTTTTTTTTGAAAATATTCTCAATTTCACAAAGAACACTAGGTACGCTGTTGTTTGTAGTACCACTTTCAGTAAGTAAGTACACAAACAATACAATCCAAAAATGGAATCAGCAATGCTGACCAAACTTTCGTTAGAGCATATGAAAGAGTTAGTTGCAAATTTCAATGAATTTATTAAAGTGAAAAATTAAAAACAGTGTGATTAATTCTGCTAGAGTCATAAATACTTTTCAGTATTCTTCAATAAATATTACATTATCAGTGCATCTTATCTCCACTTAAAGCATTATTTGATTTGATATTACTTTGTTTTCATTAATGAACATTTCAAAAACATCAGTGATGCGTTATTTTATTATAGATCTATAATTCCAAGCCTCATGGATTTTGGTTGTACGGCATTCTTTTAAGTTGTTTTCCAACTCTACTTATATCTACTAGAACCTTAAATGAAATCATGAAGAAAATTAAATAAGATAATGAAATTATTGCACATGTTGTCAATTATATATAACTTAATATAAATATATTCTTCATAATATAACACATTTTATTTTCTTTATTTTATTTTAATCCAGAGTATGGAAAAACTGGATCAAAATCTTTATTTTACAATGATCTTAATTTTTACTCTTCTTTGCGAAGATTTAGAAAATAAAACTCTTTTTTCCATTGTTTTTCTTTACTAATAAAACTGATTTTATTCTTCTTTTTTTCTGGACTTTGCAAACAAGCTTTACATGGCCAACCAGCCGGACGCTTATGACGAATCAGAAAGTGCTTCTTAGTCGAATGGTATAATAAAATGTGGTTTTAGAACAATTTTTTGTTCACTTGTACATATGCAAAATACCTCCTCCACATATGATGGGGTAGGGAATAAACACATAGAAATTCATACAACAAAAGTAAACACATCTCTTTCAACTCATTAAAAAAGAGTTCAAAAATTTTTGCGAATTGTTCTCTTTTAAACTCTTAACTAGATATCGCTCTTTTTTATTTTTATATTTTTTTTTAATTTTTCTTCAAAGAGCGGTAAACTTTTTTTAATTAAAATTAAATTCTTTGAAAGATCCGATCTATTGGAGATTAAAAAATAGCCGAAAACCTCACATTGTTGTAATCTAAACAATTTCTAAATCCATAATGACTTAAACATTTAGTCAGCATTTTTATAAGAATAAAAGAATTCAATTTAATATTTCGGTGCAAAAAATTTAGTTCATTGTTTATTTTATTTCTATTTCTTTCAATTTTTCAGTATTTCTTCAGGTGTTGTGGATAAAATTGTATGTCTACTTGTGAAATCATTTAAATTTCATGCTGTGCTATATATATTTATTTTTGCGAGATATTCTTTATTTCACTTTCATTTGCAGTATTTTTAATTTTCAGTTTTATTTTTTTTTTTTACTTAAAGTCATGTCACTGACAGAGACAACATTTATTTAATGAACATTGTTGATATATACTTCAGCAAATAATATAATATCACACATATACATACGTCTATACATAAAGAGAAATATGTGTGAATATAATGGTAGTTGTAGATGTGTGGCATATATCATGGTTTAATTTTTCATTATCAATAGAAATGTTAGTATGAATGTACGAATGTATGTAAGTACGTATTATATTCATCACAATATCGTTAGAGAAATTACTGGAAGAGAAAAAGAAATGTTGATATTGTTCTATGACAATGATTTCTGTTTCTATTGTTTAATATAAGTTCATATTAATGTATGTATATATGGTAGTATATTGTATGTATGTATTGACGGGTATATAAATGTAATTTTTTGTTTGTTTTTTTTATTTGTTTAAATATTGAAATTTTGTATTTTCATTTTATATACATATGTATATATGTGTATGTAATTTTAAATGTAGGATTTAATGGGATCAATAACAGACGAGAAATAGAAAAATAAATAAGTTTTTAGGGATTTAGAATTGATATCTACGGATAATAAACAGAGAAAAAAATTAATTTTAAAAAATTATTTATTTGCGTAGCTTTAATTATTTTTACAATAAAATAGACTGTGTTATAAGTAAAAAAAGTATTAGGTATAAAGTTTAATATTATACCACCTCATCTTGTGAATTAGTTGGAGATTTAAGTTGCAGAACTAATCAATCCAAATTTTTATACATTTTTCTAAACTACTTCAGTCGGTTCGCTTCAGATCCACCGTTATATGATTAAATAAAAAGTTTCCGTCCCCTGATATTTAAATAGCTTTCGATCGATTGTACAACATCTGGTAGAGCGTTGTTATGATAGAATATTATAGGCTTGTCTCATTTCTCGTCGACTGTTCAATTCATATCAATCAATTATCTTTGAATACTGATAAAAATCTTGTACTGGTTCCTCTAGCTAAATTTAATACAAAATGACTAAGCAAATAATAGAATTTTACTTAAGATATGGAGTAAGCCGGTGACCGTTCGAGAAACAATTTTGAAAGTTGTCAATAATCAGATGTTCCAGCGAAAACCCTGGAGAAGCCCAAAGTTAATTTAAAGGGATGATAGTATTATATAGCATCTCATCTGTTTTATCCACCGCTGGAACTTTAAATTCTTATTGCACTGATGAGTCACTAAATACATCATGTATAGGATTTTATAGATATGACCAGTAAATTTGAAATAAAATTGATGAAAAAATATCCTGTCTAAGGTCCTAGTAACTCATCCAGTACAAACCAAAGCTGATGCGGTAAGAATAAAGCGAATTTGTTGTACAAGCCATTTTAGTCGTTAACCATATTATGTCTTTTGGAACAGATTTTAATTTAACAGCGTAAATATCGTACATTCCAACAGACTCAGTGGAATAAGGATGCAGTAAACAGAATAGAACAAATGATACCATTTCGTATCTTACAAAAGGAAGCAGCCTTTTTTGTAAATATGCTTTAATGAAAATTTCGTAATTTATAGAACCCTTAGCTTAACTTCCTTTGTGCCAAATCAGTCATACCAACCATTTCCTTTTTTTTTAAATTTTGAATTAGAACACTTCAATTTCCGTGTTCTGTTTTTTAGTTTTATCATCGCTTCCTTCCCCATATTGAAGTCAATAGACCAATAAACAAGGTTAAGCTCTTAGTAGTCATAGTTTTAGTTCAAAGTTGCAAGTTTTTTGAATGAAGGTTTCTCGATCACAAATAACTAATTTACCTTACAGAAATCTAAAATGATCAGTCTGGATTAAATATTGGAATAGAACCTATAAAGTAATTATCTTAATTATCTAAGCCAATTACAACTTACAGACTTTTATCTTAAACTTTCTGCCCCATTGTAGCGACAAGCAATTATTAATTTATTCATCAATACATACATAAATGTACTGCTATTCATTTATTTTCTATATAACCATTTACATATGTATTTGTGTTATGTGTGTGTGTGTGCATATATATGTTTATTTGTCTAACATTTTAATGCTTACTTTTATATTTTTTCTCTCTCAATTTTTGTCAATTTTAATATGATATTTTATTATATATGTAAATGTGTATGTGAATATACATACATATGTATGTGCGTTTATGTTTATATTCAATTAATCATAATCAAATAAACAAACAAAATGAGAAACATGACAATATCAAGGTCCTTTTATTTATTGTAAATAATAATACAAAAAATAATAACAAGACACACGCTTGCACACAAAAAACACACATACACAAAAACACATGCATATTTACATATTATAGTATATATTTTTTTAATTATTTAAGTAAATATATTTATTATAAGGACATATTGTAGAAAAATGGATTTTTTATTGTTATTGTTATTTCATAATATGAAAATTATATGATAATTTATGGTTTTAAAGTAAATTAAAATGTTTTTATGTGTAAAATGTCATATTTGAAATTATTATTAGAAAACAATGTCAATTTGAGATTATGTATAAATATACATTAAAAACAATATTCAAAGAGTAAACATAAAAATGTAGGTATTAATGTAACTTATTCTAAAGAATATGGATGAAGTTTGAAAATATAATGATATTTACACACTACTCCTTCGTAGGTATTATGCGTTTGTGCTGATGTTTATAACATATGGAAAAAATAGTTTTATACCCACCTTTTAGTATACCGTTCGACGTAATCACTTCCTGAGTCGATTTAACGATGTCCTAACGGAATGAGGTTTTCAGCTTATAAAATCCATTGCTTCTCTTAGGTCCCATACAGGCTCCCTTTCAAATGTCACTTTGAAGAGCATAAATCTAAATGTAATTTATCAGATTATGATTAATATAAGCAGAAATCGACATGCAAAATTATACAGGAGTCGGTCCATAACTTCTTGTTGCTTCCGTCAAATCCTGCTCAAAAATTCATTTAAAATCGCATAAATTTCACATAAATTTATTCAAAATACACTAATTTGACAATGATCTTCCTTTAGCCGTTGTTATTCATCGTTACTTCAAAAATAATATACAACAAATCCTTTTTGAGGATATAAAAAAAAACATGATGGACTTTACTATCAATAACAACTTATATGGAACTAAGAGTAGGATATTTCAAATTTATTGACAATAAGTGATGCAATATTTGAGTTGCAAACGTCATTAACGCCCTCAAATCCCACTCTAGCGTATACGTGTTTCAAGTGTCTAACAAAAATTACTCATACGTAATGGTGTCACGAATTTAAATATTTGTTGTTCTAAAAATTATGTGCATACATTTCCTATTGATCTAAGAAGCTAAGTGATGCTGATTTACTCCCAATAAAACGTTTGGACCACTCTGGTGTATACTTGCTATGAGTATATATTAAATATCACTCATACGTATTGACTTATAGAAATTATAAAATTTTCATAATAACTGAATTACAGTTTATTAATTCGAATTCGCTTTGTTTTTTCTGTTTGTGTTATTTTCTGATTGTTACACTTTGTATGTGATTTGTAATCAATTTGTTAAATTTATAATATTTATACGCTTCACCACCAAAGATGGTTGGAGTATTATGCGTTTGTGCTGATGATTGTAACATGTAGAAAAAATGGTGTAACACACCTTTAAGTATATCGTTGAACTCAGAATCACTATCTAATTTGATTTAACAATGTCCGTCCGTCTGTCTCTCCGGCTGACTGTCCATGTAAACTCTGTGAACAATCTACAGGTCGCAATTTTCGAAATATCGTGATGAACTTAAGTACACATTACTATTTTGGCCTTTTGAAATTGACCATGTTATATTGGAATTTCAGGTACCTCCTATAGGTTCCATACAAACCCTCTCGAAATATCATTTTTAAGGCAAAAATCTTACATATACGTTGGTATTGTAATAACTGGTAAAATTAAAGTAAATATAAGCAACAATCGATGTGCAAAATTATTTTTTGTAGCCCCCATACAATCACTGTCCAGAAAAAATCATTTTGAAACGCGTTTATTTAACATAAATAATTATACCATTTTTAACCGATGATGTGTTGTAGGGTATTATATAGTCGGGCTTAACCGACTATACATTCTAACTTTTTTATTTTTATACTATATAGTTAAATTTGCAATTTTTTTAGTTATTTCAATTAACATCCATGATTATTTGAATTATTTTAATTGTGTCAATTAAATTTCATAATTATTAACTTTCTCGAGCCGGTTCAGTTTCCTTTCCAACTCCTGACATTATCACAATGATGCCAATCGACTTCGTTGAACAAACGGTCCAATAATTTAGAGCTTTAATTCGAGATGTACATTTTGATGACGATGCCAAAGTTGCTTGGCCACACTTCGGTTTGTGAGGGATCATGAATGTAACAGTCTTGTAAAAGATTCTGGAAGGATCAGAAAAGATATGAGACAAACAGCTGAATTTGCTTTAGTCATCATGACCAAAAATTTTTCCTCTTCTTGAAATTACCGAGCAAGTAGCCAAGACCCCTATTAGCAATGTTCTCTTTTGTCCAAAAAGTTTAGTTTAAGAACCACATGTATTTAACTTAAAAATATAAAAAATAGTAATGAAATCATAATAAATGTTTGAAGCTTTTACTTACCAAACAATTCATTAAAGTTAAGATTCAGTTACTATAGGATTTACTAAAAATCAATTGCCATCACATATCGTATTCATCTTAAAAATATGTATTTTTGTTGAAAATTGTCTCTTTATTTTTGAAATATATATTTTTATCTTGACCTATAAAGAAAAAAATATATAATTTATTCAAAAAAATATATAATTTATTTAAAACAATTTATCTTCATTTTAAAATTAATAAGTTCCTTCAACAATTTTGTCGAATATATTTTTTTAAGTAGAGAAGATTTTATGGTGCGTCTTTTTGTTCTTTATACAGTAAACTAAATGTTGTAGATAATATTAACAAAATATTTTTGTAAAACTTTAATGAAAAAAAGCTGTTAAATAAACAGATTTTTGTTCCAACAGAATTTTTCTTCAAATTCAAGAATTTTCTTCAAATTAAAAAAAAAAATAATAATAATAATAAAATTTCGTTAAAAAAATCAACGAAAAATATATTATATCAACACACATTTATTCAATTCTACGTACTAAAATGAAGTTAACTTCAACAAAATTTTTATTAATTTAACTATTTTTTCCGTCGAATAATTTTTGTGTATTTTTTTTCATATTAATGAAATATGACAAGAAATGTTAACCGAATATAGATATGTAGTGAAGAAAACATTTTATAGAACATTCATAAAATGAAAATGGAAGATCAGCTGGTTCACATGTAACTTTCCATCAGAAATGCAAGACGATCGGCTTACAACTGTCTTTTAACATTGCACTATTTTTACTTGTCTATTACTTTTTTACACTATTTGGTTACTGTTTAAAGCTAGCTTTAACCCGGTGAGTCTTGCCGCACAAAAATTTTTCTCAGTCTTTGATCTAAAAAGAAATTTCACCAATCGACGTGTATTAAAAAAAGTAATTGGATCGAAATTGTCTCTGTATTCATATTTTGCTATGTATGGGGACTACTTCTACCCTCGTTCTTACATTTTGTTCTACAAAACAGTTGCTTGAGAAAGTCCCTGGGACCAAATTTGAAAATTCTCGCTGTAACAGTTCTTTAGATATTCTATAATTAATGTTGGCATTTTGTGAGAAGTGCTTCTTCCACTGGTCCTATAGGAATTTTTCATGAAATATTTAATACTTAATATTTAATGTATTATATTAATTATATATTAATGTAATTCTTTCCTCAATTTAACTAAAATTTCCTAAATTTAACTTTAATAACGTATTTCAATTAAATAATATTCATCAATATAACAAAATTTAATTTTTTCAATTTGAATAATGTGTTACTCAAATCGAATAATATTTATTCAAATTTATCGCATTTTATTAAAGAAGTTTTTGTAATGACAATTTTTCGTCAATTTGAAGAATTTACGAAAAATTAGCGAAAATTTTCATTATGATGAATTAAGGTTAAGGCTGATATATAATTTATTTTTTCAATTCTATAACCCTCTTTCGTTGAATTTCCTACCTTTCCTGGTTCAGTGTAGAGCAGTTAAGATTCTGTATTGCTGAATGTAGCACTATTACATGTTTTCCTAAATTTATTATCATTATCACATGCTGACATTTCTATTGCTTAATAATATTTTGTATTTAAATTCAAATTCGCATTTAAATTGATTCTTTGTATTTCTATCACGTTTTTTATTATTTGACTATTTATATTTTCTCAGCAACATTTAGAGTCCAATTTGAAAAAAAATCCAGCAACAAAAAAGCATCAAATGATAAATGTGACAACACTAAACAATTGTTATCAATATTTTGATCATAAAAACATGTGTGCTGAATTAAAATTTTTCAAATATGTATGTGATAAATTAAATTAAAAAAATCCTCCGGATAAACATGGAATATTAAAATTCACAAAATTTATATAACAGACAAAATAAATGAGAAATAAAACGGAAATAAAAGCGCGCAATTTAATGTTTGTTAATAAAAATTTTTCTGTTAATTTAGTTTTTTTTTGTTATATTAAAAATTCTTTAATTCAGGAGAAGATTTAGTGTCAGACAATTTGAATATAATTCATATTACTTTATTTAGCTGTCACTAATATATTCATCTTGTTTCATTTTGCTGCAAATTGTGTCAGTCAATGTCCTTCTCATTCTATTTTTCTGCCTCTTCTTCTTAGAATTAGCATCCAAATTTACGCTTATCAGACACAATACATTTACGCTCCATTATGATTTAAAATACAAAATTTACTTAGAGTATTTTGTCACATTATGTCTGACCAATTTTGATACAGACAAATCACAAACTGACATCTTTTCTTCACGCACACTCTAAAAGACAAAATGGTGGCAGTTTAATTAAATTAAATTGTTTGTTACAAATTATATCTTGCTTCATCTAAAAATAATATACTTTTCAAAATATACTTTTAGTTAAGTTCAAATTCGTCATAAACTTCTATTTTGTTATCGCCTCTAAAATTTGTGTCCTCAAACAAAAACAAACTGTTATTCTCTATTTTAAAATCCAAAAGTTGAAAAGTTAAAATGTCTAAAAGCATAAAATGAAATAAGTTTTCCAAAATATAAAAACACTCAATGTTGTAAATAACTGTTACAACCAAAATGCTTGTTGAAAAATGAGGCGGAAATATGAAACAGAATTATTGAATTGTTTAGTGTTTAGTTTAAGGTAAATGTTGGAAAACCATTCCTCCTTTTGAATCTTATTTTTAGAATATTTCAGATATTTTTTTATTTATGCTTTCAAAACACAACAATAGAGTTGTGATTAAAATCGTGACAACTGTCACCCCTAACATTTTGCATTAAATAACAAAAGGCTCTTAATAAGTTTCTTTTATTGAAATGTAAGTGAAACGTAGATACATTTTGAAATATGATACAGATGCTTTAAAATTCTAAAGTTAAGGAAATTTATTATTTAATTATTTGGAAGTTTAGAAAAAATATTATTTAATTTTCACATTTTTCAAATTCTTTTATATCTCGTTAATAAATAAAACCGATTGACTTTTAATATGCGTGTTTATCTGTCCCAAATGAAATTTAGCAATTAGTAATTTTTCAAGCAAGGAAGATTCTGTTTTAATTTCTCTGATCCATTCAATACGTTAGGGAGTTCCCATACAAACGTCCTTATAGAATGGAATTTTTAACTTACAAAATTTATAAGTATGAAAATATTTTTATTTGATTGCGTACAAATAAATTCGATATTATTTAATTTCCATATGCCAAGACGTTCGACCCACCAATAATCGTAGCACTATTATGGATCCACTTCCGGTAATTACTTTGAAGTATGTATGTCTTCAAAAAATGTAGTATTCTCATAATGTCAAATACTTTGAGATTAACATTACCTGAAATTCAACTTCCGAAATATCTTCAAAGGTCGTAAGTCTCACATTAGTGTGAGTGTTAGTATTAAAAAGCTTTTTATGGTCTTTTATGATCGATCGAAAAAATTAGTAATTGAACCAAGTTTACAGTTTTTTTTTAAATAAAAACAGAAAATTTTTTGCAAACATACTGATGGACCGCTCTGTCATATCATGTATACGTATATCCAATAAATATTACTCATACGTTATGGTGATACGAATTTAAATATATTTTAAGATCATCAATATAAAAGACCGCATAACATCCACTTCCAATTGTTATGTAGCATACATTTCCCATTGCTTTAGAAAGCAAAGGGTTGATTTTTGGCGAAATTTGAAAAACAACTATACAACCTGGATATTTTTACTTCCAAAGCGCAGAAATAGCAGTATTTTGGTTTTAATCAGTTTTTCAGAAAGTGGCCCTTTTTAATTTCATGGATATTTTAGTCACCAATATGTTATACTTTTTTAAGTGAGATACACAATCTCGATGAGATTTGTACGAGGAATGGCAGTTTTGTATATAAGAAAAAATTATTTGATCGTCACCAAAAATAGTCATATTTGCGATGATAAAATATTTATAAAATATCAACGCAAAAAGTCATAGCCAAGCCATGTCTAATCAAGCAAATCAATGCTGAAGCCAAATATCCATCTACTGCGATCGTAATGTTGTTTTTATTTAAGCTGTTAAAAGAAAATTGTACATCTGTAGGGGATATAAAGGTTTGAATTAAGGAATCAACGAAAAAGAGTGAAATCTTAAATCAGACACAAACCATAATAACATAGAAATGAACGCCCATATTTTGTCTTTGATAATCCGCCATATGACCCAGATTTTGCTTCTATTGGCTACATTTTGTATCGATCGATGCAGAGTGTCCTTACTGAATTACGTTTCACACAAAAACATGATATTTTCTCAAATCCGGAGCTCTTTCCTTAACTTGTTTTGAAAACTAATACGGGTTTGGAAGGTGTACATTTATAATTCTAATACTAATTCTAATTCTTAAAATATAATTTGAACAAGAAATTTTCATCACTAAGTAATTTATCAAACATTAGCCACCTTCATGTATATTTGACCCCGAACATGATTGATTTATTTCTAGATTGATTTTACGATTTCCATCCGTCCGTTCATTTGTAGTATGTAAAGATTGCACTTTCTAAGATGAGGTAATTTGATGGAATGTGACATTTACTATAACATGAGAAAAAAAGCTATTTATTCGGTTCCAATAAAATGTGTTAAAGTGAAAGAATTCTTTAAAGATTCAGTATCATTCACTACTTTGTATTGAAGTTCAAAAATAATTTCCATTGAAAACGTTTGAAAAACAGTGTCGATCGAAAAAATTTGCCAAATGTGGACACTTCTTTTTACTTTTTGCAATCTTTTCATTATTTGAGCTATATGGATTCACACTTTTTAAAAAGTATGTTATTATAAAAGTGTAAAATGGGTTAAAGATAAAAATAATTATAATAATAATAAACAAAAATTATTGTATTTTACTTAATGTAGCCGAAAGCAAATATTCATGAAATTTAAAATCGTAATATATAAAATATTAATAATGTTCATATGTAAATATGTATACATATATGAATGTGGAATCAATACCTTTGTAATATTTTCCTACATTAACAACCAAAATACATTTCAACTAGTCCCCTATTTATTTTGGATCATATCAACAGGTATTTTAACTAAATGAAAAATAATAAAAAGCAAAAATATTTTTTCATTTGAAATTTCTCATAAAATAGAAATAAAGAAAAATAATAACGCAAAAAGAATGAAAACATTCGTATATATACATATCTATATACATACACAGTCTCGAACAAAACAAATTGCACAGCAAGTATTTTATGTTTAAAGCACACTTATACCTGCGAACTTAAGCAAAAAGTAATACTCTCACTATTAGAAGCGCAGTAAATCGTTTTATAGAATATTCAAGTTTCCTAAGTTCCAACAGAATCGCATGACCTAAAGTTTAAACTTCGCAAAGGTAACCAAATTGTCTGAAAAATTAATCACAATCCTAAAAACAAAAACATGCACCCCATTCCTATTCGTAGAGAGCTGCATGAGTTTGGTTATAATGTGCCAGTTGCTAGAAGTAAACCAATAAAGCAAATTACATTTGCAATCAGGTTATTTTCTCCGATAAAGACAAATAACGATGGTAGAATTACCGTATTTAGAAAACCCACTACAGAATATGAAAAACAAAATATTTCAAAAAGCCTTGAAGGAATACTGATTAAAAATCGGGGAGTTCAGATGAAGTAATAAAGCGACTTGTCCACTAAGTACTGAAAAATTACATGAAAATATTTTATATATATATTTTTGTTAGTATGATTTGAAATGCATTAAAATTAACTAAAACTTAACTTAGAATGCTATATTCGGCTATGCTGAATTTTCAATACCCTCCACTACAAATGCGTGTGAAATAAATACGTTTTAATAATTTTTGCGAGGATAATGAAGTAACTTAATATTATGGCAAAATTCCATTCTTATTTATTCTTCACTTGAACTTAAAGGTTGCCTCAGATATCGATCTATATCCTTTGATATACAAAATCGATTTTTCAGAACTATAACAATTACTCAGGAAAATTTTCATTGAGCTCTGTCCATTGTTGTAGACGTGAGCATGCCAAAAACAGACAGACAGACGGACATAGCTAAATCGATTCAGATTTTGATTTGATGCAAAAATATATATCCATTATGAAGTCAGAGATGATTCCAGTTGCTGTACCAATATTTTTATTCCGGACTGTATGTATGTACTTAAAAGTACGTACACGTTTTCATATGTTGTCTTTCAAAAAATATTTTGCTTTATCATTCATTCAACGAATATTTACAATTTAAACATTTATTTTTCTTTTATTTCACATTTTTCATGCTTTATTTCTTTTATATCATTTTTGCCTCACAACAAGCGTTGAAAAAAAGACAGATTTCCTTTGATATAATATTATATGTATGAATTTTTCTTTAGGTCCTTCTTTTTGGGAAAATGCTTTTATTGTGTTTGTATTTATTTTGTATAGTGTATATAAGTTCGTATGAATGTATGTGTTTTTCCTTTGAAAATAATGTGAATGAAAGCCAATGTCATTTCTTGTTTTCTTTTATTTTCTCTTCTTTATTTTTAATTTTTTGTATTTGTTATTTTAAAGTTGCTTGTCATTTTGTTATTTGTGAATAAAGAAATGAAAATGTTCTTTCTGTTTTCTTTAATATTTTTGGTTTTTTATTTAAAAAACAAGAGAAGAAAATAATAAAATAAATTGGTGAAAATGTAAATATTTAATGCCTTTTGGGACAAAAATAAATTAGTTTGATTATATTGAAATAAATTTTAAAATTTATAGTGAAATGTATTGCGAAAATAATATTTGTCATTTTAGTTTAGACGTTTCGTTAGGATTTAATGTCAAATTTTCAAACCTTAAGGTGCGACATCAGAAAAATTTTAAACAAGATTCTCTATTAATTTTTTATAAGAACCCAGATTTTGATAAAAATAAATAAATATTAAAGAAATTTTTGAATTTTACCAAAGTGATAAATTTCTTGCCTAAATCACAATTATCATTTTCAATATTATAAAAAAGTAGTGGGAGAAATCGATCTTTCAAAAGATTTAGATTATGAAAATATAAAAATTCAAATCGAAATTTTGGAGAATACAGAAAATCCTATTTGGAAGAAAATCTGCCCGGTTAGAAATGGTTTAAGTCTTTTATGAAATCTACAATTTTAATTCGTTTAGGATTTCGTTCCGGTTTTAAATTCTGCTTATTTTAACAATTTTTGTTAAGCAAAATTTTAGGATTTTGAAGATAATTTGGACAAAAAAAATGGTATGATGTTAATGTGAACGGCCAAACAAGTTATCCATATGAAACAAATTTTTATTAAAAGCCGTCATTAACAATTATCGCTATCATCTAAGTCTCGTTACCGGAAAAAAAACTAACATATAATACTTTTTAACTTGAAAATTTTATACTGAAATTCGGTACAATTATTTCTCTAATTGTCTTAACATATCTCACGTATATGATAAATATTAGACTATATTTTCTATATTTCTCTTTTATAGTCTCTTCCCAGAAAAGGGTTTTAAATTTGATCTACTTTTTAACTGTCCTAAATACATGAATCTGTCTTGGCAATTATCGAACCATATTTGGTTATTACGTCTTCATAATCCCACTTCCAAAATAGTGTTTGAGACTTCAAAGGTTCTCAAATATGAACCAATTCCATTGAAATTCAGAAAACTAAACAGTTGTCTCAGTATAATCATAATTTAGGATACATGAGAAGGTGAAGTTACAGAAAATATATATCAATGTAACGGAATTTATGTCTTCTTGTCAGAAAAATATAATGTTCAAGATATAACAGACTTTGTAAAACTTTGTAAACCCGTCTATACATTTACTAATCACTACAAATAACTTTTAATACATCGGTAAACTTAAAAGTTATACCGTTCGATACAAAATCACTTCCTGAGGCGATTTAACGATGTTCCTCCGTCAGTCTGTCTGGCTGTCTACGTCAACTTTGTGAACAAAATGTGGGTGGCAATTTAGTGATATTTTTCTGAAGCTTGGCTTGTGATACTATTTTTGCCAAAAGTCGTTATTACTGAAATTGGTGATGATGAGTTCATTATTTCAACTAGTCCCATTCAAATGTTACTCCAGGAATGGAATTTAAAGGACAAAAGAGTTCTAAATGTATAAAATGAAGCTGAATTCAATTATCTGATATTTCTAAATGATGTACGAAATTATATGATAAATGGTTCACTATTTTACCTGGCCTAAATACAAATATTCCTCCAGGAATGGATTTTTAAGGTCATAAAAATCCAAAATAAAAAGCATTTTTGAGGAAATCATATAAAAAGTCATGTAATATTTTGAAACTATGAGTCCAATTATATAAGGATCGGTCTATTATTTTTGAGTGTCATAAAATACTCCTTTCAAGTATTATTTCGAAGGGCCTTAATTTCCATATAGGTTGGTTTTGATCAAATTAAGATAAGGAAAAAGAAAAATGCAAATTTTTTAATGCAAAAAACCACATAAATGTATCATAATAATATACTGCAGTCTAAAGCTTAAAATTTAAAAAACTAATATACGTTCATTAATTTTTGGTAGCTACTTTTATAAACAATAATGTGGTGTAGGGTGTTAAATAGTCGAGGTTGATCTACTTCAATTTTTTACTGTTTATTTTATAAATAGTTTTCTTTTCTAACTTAACAAATTAAGATAAAAAAGATCGGGATTTTTCTAACTTTGGAAAGTTTTAAAATATTCATCCATGAGATCCAAAATTTCCAAAGTTATAATCTCGTTTCTACCTCACTGTGCAATATACGTATGTATAACAATATGCGTATGCGTTATATTAATACTAAAGTAATATTAAGTATACGTAAAATAATGATAATAATAATAAATGTACGTAGAAATGAGCATGAAATATTTGATATAATTTTTAAAGACTTTTGTCTACAAAAATACACACAAAATATAGTAGTATGCATGTTGAAGTGTGAATTATGAACATTTTCATTTAAAATTATTTATGTTGTATGTAAAAAATTTAAATTTTTAATAATATTGAATAATGTATATTTTTTACGTATAAAATGCGTAAAAATTTTAAATAAAAATCAATGTGTAATTTTACCCTATTTATAGGGTGAAATTACAATTACATTCTTTTTATATTTTATACGATAAAAAGAATGTTATATACCGAATGGAAAAAGAAGTAATGAGGGTTACCATATCGGTATATAACATTCTGTTTATATAAGTTCTGCTGATAAAAAGATTATATGTCTACAAAAAAGGCACATTGCAAATAAATTGTCAGAAAATGTGTGTGGTTTAGAAACATATTTTTAATGGTCTAAAAATCATTCCCTTTTACTGTTTTACATACAATGACAAAGTTAATGTACTTCCATCTAAGACTTGTGATGAAGAGTGTAAAAAATGAATTGTAGAACTTTGTACGGATCACTTCATAGAAGAATTATTCAAATGATCACGCTACTCTTGAGAGGGATGAAATCTCACAAAAATTACCTTTCGATAAATATTATGAAAATGTATAGTTGTATACAAACTTTATCAAATATTATCAAAAACAAATATCGACTGTACTCTGTAAAGGGTTTCAGGTTTCTTCTAGTATAATTTTATAACAAATACATATATATTTTGCAAAACAAACCATTTTTTTCCACTATGCAATATTTGAGCTTTTCTATAATTTAATAAAAACAAAATGAACGTTATAAAAAATCCTACCCTTGACCTTAGTTAAAGATAAACGCGCATTAAAAACTTGAAACATAAACGAAAATAAAAACATTTAATAAAATATAAAATATTATCAACAAGAAATATACTTACACATACATACAGTTTTATAGAGGAACAGCTGACGCCATAAAGTCAAAAGCGTCCATTGTTTGTCATTAACGAGGCGAGTTATTATTTCTATTTATACCCTACACCAGCATAGTTGGTTGCAGCATTATGCGTTTGTGCAAAAAATTATAACGGAGAGAAAAATATATGCTTTTACTACTTGAAAGTTACCGTTCGACACAGGATTGCTCTCCGAGTCCAATTATTGATGTCCGTCCGTCTCGCCATCTGGCTGTCTTTAAAAATTTTTGAATAAAATGCAGGTTGCAGCTTTATAGAAGTCATATTGAAATTATTGATGATGGCTCTATTATTTCACATAGCCCCCACACAAATGTACCTTCCGAAATGTAGATTTATGACTTTTTAAATAATAAGTTAGTTTTATAAAATTCTAAAATAACGTGCCAAATTATACGGGGATCAGTACATTATATTTCATAGGTCCCATACAACTCTTCTTCCAAATATCACTTTGAATGGCTTCAACCTCTCATATACGTTGGTATTGTAATTAAAATTGTGCGAAATTTTACGACGGTCGGACTATTTTTTCTCCTAGCTTCCATA
The DNA here is from genome assembly GCA_004302925.2 of Cochliomyia hominivorax. Classification (NCBI taxonomy): domain Eukaryota; kingdom Metazoa; phylum Arthropoda; class Insecta; order Diptera; family Calliphoridae; genus Cochliomyia; species Cochliomyia hominivorax. Next base: position 32,055,870 of record PYHX02000467.1, on the reverse strand, counting down.
CCACACCCACAGAAAAAATTATTCTAAAACACACTAATCCCATATGAATGTTTGTATGAGTATAATAACAGAACTTTAAGCATAAATGGAAAAATACATTTACACGAGGGTGATTCATTAATTTGTGGTAGCTACTACTTATAAACAATATGTGGTTTAGGATATTAAATGGTCGGACTTGACCGACTATAAGTTCTTACTCGTTTTGTTTTTTATTTTCTTTCATGTTTTTACTTTCAAGGAGAAAAAAGAATATAATTTAAATATAAAATAGGATGGAGGGGGGATAAAATAAAACGTCAGCTATCATAATATTATATTTTACTACTTTATTTAAACAAATAAAAATAAAAACAAAGAAGTTTAACCTTTTTCTCTTCAACTTTGTTGGAAAAAATTAAAAAAAAAAATGAAAAAAAAAAAAATAGTGATTATCTTGTGAGAATGTGAAATGGAAGAGTGAAAGTGTAGATGTTATGCAGCATTTACTTTTAACAGGCAAAATATTAAATATTCAAAAAGCTACTTAAAAATCCGGTGACGGAAGTTAAAAAGTAACAAAAAAGTGAATGTTTTTAATATTTAATGGGAAATAAAGGATATAAAAAAGACTGATTTATAAGAAATGGAATATATTTACAACGAAATGTTGCAAATACTTAAAAAAGGTTATTAAGGGTGTTTGAAATATGAAAAAGGATATTATAGGGAAATTAAAAAGCTAAAAATTTTGTAATTTGTTAAAAAGGGAAAAGTTGAAGAAGAATTATTAACTAAATATTCAGTTGATATGTAAAACGAAATAAACCAAATACATGATAGATAACAACGTAAGCTATGAAGTACCGTGATTTGTGCATAGCATACACATATACAGATAGAAGGAGTGGGTTGCATGGTGTTTCTAAAAAATATTACGGTTTTTGACCCTTCGTTGCTCTTCGTAAGATCATACTTTTCCAAGAGTTTAACAATAATTAAAAAATAATGAATTTTATTTTTATCTCTCTTTGAAAACGGTTAAATTCTAACAAACGATAAAAATCAAAAAAGTTAAAAATAAAAAAGAGCGAAATCAAAAAAGAGTTTAAAAATGAATAACTTCCACAAATTGTAGCAGTCAAAAATTTGTTTATTAAGCTGACAGTAAGATGTTTCTGTAAGCACATTTTTTATGTTTGTGTTTTTACACATGTTTGAGCGTGTTAAAACATAATCGTCCTTCTTTACTCTTAACCGAAACAGGAGTAAAATATCGAAAAAATAAAACTAAGAATCTTAATGGAAAAAGAACTTTATTTGTTAATCCTCACGAAAAAGAGTAAAAATAAAGATCATTAAGAAATAACATTTTTACACCGAATTTTTCCATACTCTGTTTTAAATCCAACATAGTAAAAACACAACACATGCGGTAGAAAAGCAGCCCTATTAGCTCAGTGCTCGGAATATTTGCTACGAAAAGTTATTTAAAATAAAGGTTTAGAAACATTCAAATCTCAAAAACGTTGATGTTGCTGATGTTTGATAAAGTGTTAAAGTATAGTTTAGGACCCAAAAGCAGTCAAATTTTCCCAAACAGATCATCATAAGTAAGATATTTTTCTAGTTATGTAAACATTAAGATATACAAAAGAATTAATTTATATTTAAGCCAAGAAATACTGAAAGTTTGAACACTAAAAATAAAAGTCCATTTGGTTCGAATTATTACTAGTGCTAAAAAGTACATTGCGATAGTACATACCGCAAAAAGTCAAATTAAGTTCATGGCTAAATATCCTTTGCACCAAGGTGATATTTGATGTACGAAGGCGACACAGAATATTATAAACCTCAGTTCAGACTTTACCCGTTCTAACAGTATTTTAAGCCAGAAATATATTCTTTACATGTTTGTTCTATACTTGAGCCATTTTTTTTTAAATTTAAGTTGAATTGGAAAACAAGTCAATTTTAAACTCTTCTGTCGCATTATTGCAAGCATTTTCAATGCTTTTTATTAATCGCACTGGGATAGTTTTTTTTTGTTTTCTCATTCCTACGTAATGCTGGATACATTTGATCCAATTTTGAAATGTATTAAATTCGTTAAATAAAAAGTATTACAATGAGGTGTGACTCATAAAAAAAAATCGTTACAATTGGAACACCCTTTATTGAAGCCACCATTAATGGCGGTGTAGCATAAAATTATTAAGTGTTATTTTTTTGTTTTGTTTTTGCAAACAAAAGGCCAAGGCCTCTTTTAAGACCTATTTTGAGCATTTTTATTATGCTTGAATAATTTTAATAAACCTTAAAACTTTTTATATAACAAAACTAATTTTTTTATTAAAAACAAGAACTTATTTAAACTAGAATTTATTAGAAGGTCTACTACCAAAATAATAACAAATATATATGTATGTATTTAATAAGAAAAAAAATACATATATAAAAATAAACATCACGAAACTAATTAAAAGTTTTCAAATAATGTTTATATATAAATATGTACATGTATGTGTATGCAAATATGTATAGATATACATGCACATATATAATTTTCATTTTCTGATGTTTTGTATCAAAAACAAAAAACAAGATATGCAACACATTAATAAAAGCTTTTTATTTTACATTAACTCGGTATACATATATTACACATATTCGTACACATATATAAAACTTTTTGTTGTTGCAATTATGGCCTTGTTCTACATAGTCAGGTTAGATATACAAAATAATGTTTTTTTTTGTGAAAAAAAGAGCATGTGTGTATATGCGTTTACATAAAGATATGAACATACAGTTTATATATTTTTAAACTGAACATAATCTGGTGTTTAAAATGTACAACTTTATAGTAGTTAAGTTTATTTCCTCCCACTAAAAGTTTATTACATTTTGTGTACTAAATTAAATGCGAATTAAATAAATTCTTTAAAAACAATAGATTTATCTTAATAATTTAGAGTGAGTTTTTCACATGAAATCCAAAATACTTATTTGAAGTGTGTAATTATGCAGAAAAAATATGTTCCATCTTCGGAGCATATAGGTAGCTTTTATTGATTTTTATACCCTTAGCGAGTGTTAGAGAGGATCTATCACTCCATTTAAGATCCAATAAAGTATATATGTACTTTTTTAAAAACTTTATCGATTTAGCTATATTCATCTTTTTGAAATACACTCACATCCACTTTATTAACCGACTCTAATGAAATTTGATATATATGTTGATAATAGTCCTCTTCAGTTTGATATTTAAAACCGATAATATCGGTTCAGTGCAAATGTTACGGATAAAAAATTTAGTCTATTTAACTATGTCCATCTACGATAAATATTATCACGTTCACAAAAATTAACCGATTCAAACAAATCGTACAGATCAACCTGAAAATTTCAAAGAAATCCTTCATAAAATTTACAAAAAAAAATTATTGGATTTATCTGAACTAATCCGTAAAATACAACTGCAAGTACTTTATTATCATAGTAAGGCTTTTCAAAATTGAATCTGTATATTTGAAAGATTTTCGATATACCCAAAAAAAATTACATGCTTTAAAATTCGCAATTTTTATTTAATTTTGATATAATAAACTCAAAATAATATATCGTTCTAGGTCCCTTATTTCCCATATAAGAAAAAGAAAAAATACAAGAAATCGGTGATTATTTTCATAACAGAGATTTTATCAAAAAATATAAGAAGAACTTGAAGATATGATATGTATTTGTATAGCTTTCATTCAAAAATTCAAGTCAAGTAAGCTAAATAGCAAGTGACTGATATTGGATTTCCTAAGTCTCGATACACAGAAACCCAATTTGTATAAAAACTCTTACGTTTTCGTTCGACTTGTCGTTTGGATCCTTATTCAAGAAAGATGACAGTGAACGGTATTTATAGATAGCCTAAATCAGCATGTTGCTTAAAAATTTTAAATGCTTCTTGAGCAATCTATTGACCATTATACAATGAATTATTTATACAATAATAAATACTTAAGCAATAAAATAATACATAATAATAAAAAAAAAAAATAATAATAATAAATAAATAAAATAAAAATTAAATAAAATGAAAATGGTTTAATATTTTGGACGAGGGGCAGTTTATCCCATAAAAGCGAATTTTAATACGGAATATTTAACAGAGATATTAACTTAAAGGAAATATACATAAAATTTGGGCACCTTAGTATAGCATTAATTGGGAAATATTATAGACTGCAACATTTTTACATAAGACACCGATTATCTTTCTGAAAATGTTTAAAAAATATTTAACTTTATGAATTTCTTGTTTGTCGTTCATTTTAATAATAAAGTCTGATCACATATATCACTGAAACTAATAAATTATATATTACAATGAATATAAAAATATTGTTCCCAAATAAAACTAGAAATCAAATTGTGTGGTAAAGCTTTCACAAATATCACTTCTACATTCTAAACTCCACAGACAAGACAATTAAATTGTCTAATATCTCTTTAACAGATTGAAACCATATTATTTTATATACGATGAAAAATACCTTTAATACACTCAGGAGAAAACAGAAAAAACAAAACGATTTTCCAATATTTTACCTTAAACAACAACAGCTCAATTATGCTTAAAAAGAAACAAACAAATGAAATGCTCTTTACGGAAATATATAATATAAAGGAAGCTGAAAATAACATCAATAACACTATAATACAATATAACGTAGAAGCAATAACAGGGAGTAACCATAGGAAGAGAAGAAAAGAGGACGTAATTGAAATAGCAACAAAAAAAAACGCCTAGTGAAATAATGCATTAAGGAATAAAATGAAAACTGAAGCAAAAACATCAGGCCCACATGACAGACATCAATTTATCTTAACTTAAAACATACATAAATATATAGAAAAAACAACATATCTAAAAAGTTTATATCCGATCAAGGCGACATATATAAGCCACTATTTTGATAGGCAAGTCAAAATTATATTAAGTGGAATCTATATAAAATTATCTGTCTTATCTAATCTGAGCTGTAAGAAATATATATTTTATATGTTACAAATTAGATCAAACACATAAATTACCACCGTGTTATAATGAAAAGGACTTGGATAACGAGAAAAATTGGCAATAAAAAATAATATAAGGAAAAATACAACAGAAGGAAAAAAATGCATCAATTGCATCATTTAAGGAATATTATGGTATATAAGGAAAAATGTATTAAAGTCAAGATATTAAAAAAAACAAGAAAAAAACAATTCATTGATACAGAGGCGTAACCACAGGTTTAAGCTATTCATAAAAACTTTAAATTCTCTAGAGCTAATCGAAAAATATTTTCTCTCTATAGAAAATCTTGGCTGGCGAAGATTTCTCTCTAGAAATCTTGAGCTAGGCGAAGATATTTCTCTCTATAGAAAATCTTGAGCTAGGCGAAAGATATTTCTCTCTATAGAAAATCTTGAGCTAGGCGAAAGATATTTCTCTCTATAGAAAATCTTGAGCTAGGCGAAAGATATTTCTCTCTATAGAAAATCTTGAGCTAGGCGAAAGATATTTCTCTCTAGAAAATCTTGAGCTAGGCGAAAGATATTTCTCTCTATAGAAAATCTTGAGCTAGGCGAAAGATATTTCTCTCTATAGAAAATCTTGAGCTAGGCGAAAGATATTTCTCTCTATAGAAAATCTTGAGCTAGGCGAAAGATATTTCTCTCTATAGAAAATCTTGAGCTAGGCGAAAGATATTTCTCTCTATAGAAAATCTTGAGCTAGGCGAAAGATATTTCTCTCTATAGAAAATCTTGAGCTAGGCGAAAGATATTTCTCTCTATAGAAAATCTTGAGCTAGGCGAAAGATATTTCTCTCTATAGAAAATCTTGAGCTAGGCGAAAGATATTTCTCTCTATAGAAAATCTTGAGCTAGGCGAAAGATATTTCTCTCTATAGAAAATCTTGAGCTAGGCGAAAGATATTTCTCTCTATAGAAAATCTTGAGCTAGGCGAAAGATATTTCTCTCTATAGAAAATCTTGAGCTAGGCGAAAGATATTTCTCTCTATAGAAAATCTTGAGCTAGGCGAAAGATATTTCTCTCTATAGAAAATCTTGAGCTAGGCGAAAGATATTTCTCTCTATAGAAAATCTTGAGCTAGGCGAAAGATATTTCTCTCTATAGAAAATCTTGAGCTAGGCGAAAGATATTTCTCTCTATAGAAAATCTTGAGCTAGGCGAAAGATATTTCTCTCTATAGAAAATCTTGAGCTAGGCGAAAGATATTTCTCTCTATAGATTATTTTCTCTATGCTGCTTTTTGAGCAGTGGATTATACTTTGACTGTTTCCACTTTATGTTTTTACCTTTTCGTAAAATGTGAGCAACGTTTTTGAATGTCACAGGAAGATGTTGTTTGTTATTTATTTTTGTAGAGTTCAATTGCGGGTCGCTTCTTATTTATAATTTAAGGTAGGCCAAAAATATTTTCATCTATAAGGAAAGTTCAAAATTTCCATCAACGTCTTGTTAGGAGAAAATGAAGTCAAGCTGTTCTTTAAATAAACCAATTGTCTTCGGTATAGGTACGTTAGGATCGTCTTACCTGACTTCATTTGCTCTTAATACAAAACTTCAGTGAATTACTATTTTGTATTTGCAACACGGGTTTACATATATTTTTTAGCCTTGTGGTTGCCATATGCTATCCATCTTTTTTAACAGTATTAATCCTTTTGTAGTGCCCAAACTTAAAATTCGACGAAAAAATTCGCCTTTTAACCATGTCATTTTCTGCGGGACTTTATATTCCAGGTTATAAATATAGCTCTATGTTATTAAACATATAGGAATGAGAACCGAATTCAAGTTCATCTTCTTTTCGAAATTGCAAACGTATTCGTTGAGGATCTTGAACCTTTTGGTCTAACATTTTAAAAACTACGCTCAAGTAAACTGTCAAAGCCATAACCAATATACGTTTAATACGATTTATGACAATAAGCCCATGGAAAGAATATAAGTGACTATTATGACTAAAAAAATATGAAATAAACAAATTTTAACACACAAACAACATAAACATACAATATTAGGCATCAACGTATAATTGTATAAACGTTTGTATATTCCTTCGAAACGTGCAGAGTTTACTTTTAATATTTTTTCCAGAATATTGAGAAGAAAACATAAAATAAAAAGATATAAGATGCCATTATGCAGCATATAAAGTATAATAAAATGCTTATTCATACATCATATGAAAGACAGGTAAAATTGTCCTTATTTTCAACAAATTGCTTGGCCTGGTACAAACGTTTTTCAGAACGTATTTGTACGTGTATGAATAAAATTTTTATATCATATCTCTTACATGTTTTATATATGTATGTATAAATTGTTTTATTTGTATTTATAGTTTTCTTTCTCTTATGGACAAAATGGTGCACAAAAATATTGAATACGTATATAAATGATCATTGTGTCACCTCCTTCCAAATTTTAAGTATTTGCAAACAAATATATATTTTACTATGGAAAAAAAATCGACCAAGAAATAGAAAAAAATCGTTAAATTCAATAAAATGAAAAAAGACCCGTAAAATAAATTGATTGCTGTAGCAGCAGTAACCCATTCTTTTGCAAATGTTTAAATGGGAAAAACGAGAAAACATACAATTCATTCTTATAAATTGGCATAAAATCTTTGACACATGCAGCAGCACTAGCACCAGCCAACATACAGAAATCAATTCAATATTAATAAGAAAAAACATCACGTTCCATTTCTGGTTAACTTAAAGGTACAGCAATGATCTTTGAACATGGTTTTATATTTTTCTTATTTGTGTGGTACATCTTTTTTTTTTGGTTTTGTTAGTTTTTCTCTACAAGAGATTTTTATATGATTTTATTGTTCGTTTGTCATGAAATTTATGTTTATTTGTTGCCAGGACAGTGGGATGCTGCCTATGAGACGTAAATTGTTATATTGGTACAGCTATAGAGGAGGAGATTTTATGTCAAATACCAAGTATTTAAGCTTTATTATCCCATGCTAACACAGGCTATACTTAAGTTAATTCTCGCTAGCTCCAATATCACTTAAGTAAACTCTCGCTAGTTTCAGTCACACCAAAATCAACTGTCGCTAGCTTCAGTTATACTAAAGTAAATTTTTCTTAAGCTTCAATTATACTAAAGCAAACTTTCGCTAACTATAGTTATAATAAGGTAAATTCTCGCTAGCTCTAATTATAACAAAGTAAACCCTCGCTAGTTTGTGTTACTTATATTACCTCAGGTTTGAAATCTAAGTTTCTGCCAAACTTTACAAACTCTTGTGGTGAATTTTTTAAAAGGATTTTTTATTTTATTTAATAATTCTCTTTAAAAAATTTTAATTAATTTTTATTTAAAAAAATAATTGACTCAAGGGATGTATAAAAAGAACTAAAACAAGATGTTCCACTGTAATGAGGCTTAACCAGCTGTTATGTATTTTTGTTTTCCAACATGTTTCAAAGCTATTGATAACTTAATTTTTTTTCAGTAAAGCTTTATAAAAACAAATATAAAGTAAAACCATTTAAGCTTAATGGTCATCTATTGCCAGAAGCTTTAAAGGATATCATGCGTAACTGAGTGTATCCTCAGTTACTTATTTTTTAATAGTATTTGTATGGCCTACCAAGCAAAAACACACATCTATACATATGAGTGTTAAATGAAGTAGTGAATTTTTAGCTTCATAAAATTCTCACGCAAATCTTTTACATAAATTTGCACAGTTTATTTGGGATCAGATGTGAGAATTTTATTTTCGATTTTCAGGGTCGTCTGTTTTTTTTTTTTTTTTTGTTATTTGCTCTACGCATATGATGTTATTGCATATTTGGAATTTTTTTGTAATAACATTGGGAAGATATTGAATATTACACAGCATTTAGATTTTTTATATTAAATAGAGATTTTATAAACCAATATTTATTTATGAATACGTATTGCAAATTCTAATATAAAATTTTAGTATTTTAGTAAAAAATGTTAAATTTTTCTACATTTAAGTTAAATTTAGGAATTTTCTTATACCATAAAATTTACCCACAAATAAGGATACATATGAAAAAATTATTGGCCAAAATACATGAATTTGGGAATATTTTATATAAATTCATGAACATAAAAAACTAACAGATATTTCACTTTAGTACAAATAATGAATTAATTAGAACTTGTATACTTGCATAGCTTTTGAAAAGTAGACCTAACAGAGAGTTTACTTTAGTATAACTGGAGCTGGCGAGTGTTTATTTTATTATAACTTAAGTTAGCGAGAATTAACTTTAGTATAATTTCAGCTATTGGGAGTTAAGTGCAGTATAACTTGAACAAGCCAGAGTTTATTTTAGTATAAATAAGTTTACGAAGTTAAATTTAGTATAAATTTAGCTAACGGGAGTTCACTTTGGTATAAATGGATCTAATAAATCTTAGCTATAGAATGGCTGGAGGTGGAGCTGGCAACTGTTTATTTTAGTATAACCTTAAATTTTCTCAACTGTGACTTGAGCTACCGACAGTTTACATAAAAATAGCAAGAGCTGGCGAGAGTTTATTTTTGTGCAACTTGAGTAAACGAGATCTTATTTTAGAATAACTGAACTAGAAGATATCTATTCATTAAAGCTTAGGTTTCTGTGAATTTGTCTAATAATATTCTTTCAAATTATTACTTTTTTCCTAAATTTTCCATACTTTTTTGTCCATATATTTCAAACTAAACAATTGGAGACAACAACTGAAAACATAATTGTTTAGTAATACATACATGTGCATGTCTCAGTTGTTTGAATGTGGTAAAAAGTAAAAAAGGATTTTGTTGGATTTCAACATTTTTTCTTTGTAGCTTTATGGCTTTCAGTAAAACATATAAAAATCCCTTTTTTCTATTATGTTATATAATATTCTACAAATGCTTGCTAACTCCACCACCTTCTTTCTGCTTTTAGTCCTATTTTGTGCCTGGAAGTAATATGTTACTTTTAAGGCCATTGGCTATTTCTGTGTGTGTTGCTATAAATACAGACAATAACAAAAACCGGAAAACATCAAAAAGAAACCTCTTATTTACGCCAAAGGAGGAGGGATGCTAATACAAATTCATAAACAATTAAAGTCTACAAGTCAAGTAGAACTAGAGTGAAACAAAAATTTCATTTCAACCCTCGTATTTTTTTAAGAAAATACTAAATATTTAGAAAGTCTATCTTTGTGTTGCATGTCTTTACGTATGTTTGATATCATTTGTGATTTGTTTGTTTGGCTCAATTTGAGAAATTGTTATGACCTTTCATGTTATCATTAAGGATGCTTAAATGTTGGTTTCATTGCTGTTGTTCGTAAATATTTTCTTTTGCTGTCTTTGCTTTTAAGGTTTTTGTTTTATTTTCCATCCTAAACATAAAAATGTAAGATCTTCTATTTCCCTTTCATTTCATTTATGGCAACATGAAATTTAAAATATTGAAAAAATATTAAATGTTCTTTATTTCTATGATGTTGCTCATACTTTCCATCACATACAAAATACATGACTGTTTCTTCTTAGATAAGATTTTATTAAAGAATTACATACTTTCAAGCGAGACTACATAACAGTAGATTCAGAATACATAGGAAACAAGCAACATAAATGTATGAAAATATTAAAAAAATTGTTTTAAATGTTCTATTTAATATGCCAAACATTTAATTTTATAATTTCTAGAACAAGTGTATATTTTTAAATATTAAAATAATTTGAGCAATGAAGGCAATGGTATTTGGGTATTAAACTAAAATTTTTGACTCACTCAAACGAAATTTTGAAAAGAAGAAAAGAAGTAAGAATACTATAATCGGCTAAGACGTATCTTCAATACCCTCAACTACTAATGCGTGTGAAGTATATACATTATATTTTGTACATACAAAATCACATACACACTCACAAACGTATACAGTATTACCGATGGTGCGACTTTCTCAACTGCTTGTGAATTTTTCTGAACATTTCTCCTTTTTGATCCCTTTTTTTAAAATTTGTATTTTCGACATAAAACTTCACGTAATTTCATTAGTTTGGCTTAAAAAAGACACATTTTATATAAATTATGGATGAAAAAATTTAAATTAAGAACGATAGAATCATAAAAATTAATTAACGATTCTTCTACGAAATCATAATGGACATCGAAATTATGATAAATTTAAGAAAAACCAAATTCTTGATTAATATTTCAGATTATATCAACATTAAAGGGGAAAGAGTGCAAATTCATTATTTAAAACTATTTATTATTTGTGGATATATGAGTGTTAATTTTAAATTTCGTTAGCCCGCGTCATTCTGCAGTGAATTCTTACTAGCTCCACGTGTACTAAAGTAAAATTCCGCATGCTCAGTTATACTAAATTAAACCATCGCTTACACCAGTTATACCAAAGTATCCTCTCGTTAGCTCAAGTTTTACTAAAACTAAACTCTCGGTAGCTGAAGTTATACTACACATTCGATCGCAAAGCAGTCAGGTGAGCTTAGTGCTCGGACTTATTTGAACGAAATTTTAAAAGCTAATGAAGTATAAAAAACATACAAGGCTCTAAAAGTTCCAGATAAAAACCCTGCTTAAAATTCTGAGGCCAAAATCACAAATGGATGACAAAACATATATTCTGACAAATTGTTTGCTTTTAGGGACCTAAAACGAGAGGCTTTCATAACACTTAATAATATATTCGCTTAGTTTTGGATTGGCTTGACATCATTTCACTATGATAAACAAACACATAAGTAGTAAAAGTACAATAATCGTTCTCTTTTCCCGGAGCTGAAACTAGTGGAGAAATATTAGGCTCATGTTAAAGGAGAATTAAAGAGCGCAAAAAAAGTGTGGTAGATTTTAAACGGAAACCAAAAAATATTCACAATTTCATTACTGATGATTAATTGAAATTTTAATAATAACTATAATCAAGTTTTCATTTTTAGTTACATATATGTGTGTTAAGAATTTTAAACTTACAGTTGGTTCTGACGGAAATTTAAAAAAATCTTTATAATAATTTATTTTTGATAATTTAGTAACATTTTTCATAAAATTATTATTTCTTTAAAATTATAAAAATTCAAATATTCCGTTCACAAAATTATAAAAGAAAATTATAATAAAAACAAATGTGGATATATAAATATATACAAATGCCCACATTAAAAGAAATTCTGACAAATGACTATATAAAATCATAAAAATGTATAACTGATTCTCAAAAAAAAAGGAAACATACACATATACACATGAATATGTTTTGATATATGAAGGTATAAATCATATCCAATTCATATAAACAGACATCAAGACATGTTTACATGCAATTTAGTGAAGCATATCAAAAGGCGCCAAACCCTTAGAATACCTCATAACATTGATTTGAAATAATTTTGTTGTTGTGGAACAGACACTCATACACCAAAAAAAGTAACATTTATTATTGTGAAATGAAAATTATGCGCAGAAATAAATTTTTTATGAATTTAGGATTTGTTATGATGTGATAGAGAGGTTTAATAATCATAAACTTCTCTTCCAAAAAAAGTTAAGAGGTCTATAAAAATTGAAATTTATATTTGATTGCAAAAAATTTACAAATGTTACATAAAAAACATTAGAGAGGTTCAGTTAAAATAGAAAAACACAATAATATTTAACTTAAATCTGAGAAAAAAGGATTATATAGAAGACATTTCGACATATTCTTTAGATTTTTTAATTGTAAATATTTTGTCCATAAAATAAAACTTCCCTAATTCACATGGGGACCAGTTCAACTTTTGCATATTATAAATGCATTGCTGATAATAATTATCTAGTTTTTTTTTTCTTTATAAACTGGAATCATAGAAAATGTTGTAATAAAAAATTCCTACAATAATGATTTTTGATAATCTCGGTAACTGCAGTTACTCTATAACTCTCTCATTAAAAATTGAACTCTCGCTATTACCAGTTACACTTAATTATAATTGTAACAACATAAGTATACTCTCTCCATCTCCAATTATGCTAAAGTATACTCCCGTTTAGTAGATCCTGATATACTTTAGTAAACTCTCTCTAGCTCAAGTAATACTAAACTGAAATATCGCTAGCACTAGTAATACTAAAAAAATACTCGCGAGCCCCAGTTATACTCAAGTAAACTCTCGCTTAAGAGCTCCAGTTATACTAAAGTATACTTTCGATTAGTAGCTTCAATTAATCTAAAATTAACTGTCGCTAGTTCCGCCTTATTTTCTTAAATCATTTAAAAATTTTAATAATACTCTTTGCTCGAATTATGAGCTTTTTCACAAATGAAGATAGAGTGTATATTAATATTTTCATTCCGCGCATATCGCTAAGAAGTAATCATCTTAAACCCCAAAAGTACAAAAATATTATTGGATCATATCAAAGTCTAAATTTACCATTTCCGCCTGTCTGTTGGAAAAACTCTCAGTGTCACCATAATAATCCGAATTCAATAAAATTTTATACTTTTTATTATTTCAAGCCGTTTTCTTTTCAAAACCTGTAAAATGGTTTCAAGTTTAAATGTTTGTCCTTATTCACTACAGCTGATTCAAGACAGCTTATGTAAAGTGACTTTTAGATGCTTATATGTGTATTAATAAAAATTTATCTCTTATTTCATTACAGGTATGTAAATTAACATAATTGAAGTATTAATTCTTGATGGGTGAGTTAAACATGATACTTCAATATAAAATCCTATATATTCAAACATTTAATTCCTAAATTTGCGACTATTTCAATTTGTCTTAACTCTCATCGTAAGCGTATTATTGACACTTTCCTATAGTTGCACGTTTTTAGGCGTCAAATTTATTCTGTTGTCATGGTCTACATGGTTAGATATACTTCAATTCACGAAACAACGTTTACTAGAATTACAACATAAACATTATAAGCAATTTTGTTGTTGTTATTGTTGAGGTTACAACTTGGCAGCTGTAATGAAATCATTAACAAAGTTCTGTGCAGTTTGACAAAAATTGCAACATTATTTAGGCAAATTGAGTAAACAACTTATTTCATTTTTAGATTGTTTTTCATTTAAGTTTCTTAAGTGAAAATGTGTTACACACAAAAAAAGGAGGTTAAAGACTAAAAATCGTTTAAAAAGTTTTCAAGTTAATGACAGACAACACGAAAAAATAGCAAAAAAAATATTTAAGTTTCAAAAATGGAAGGATTTTCTTTATGTAAATCAAATACAGAAAAAAAACAAAGAAAAGTTTATCCTCTTAATGTTTTTCCATAGTTACAGTAGTGGTGTAAAAGGAAAATACTATATATGATGTTAGAAGAAATTTGTAAAAAAGAACAATTCGAAAACTTATGGTGAATTAGGACTTTCGAATACCCTACGAACACAGAGTATTCACAAGGTTCATAAGAAAAGGAACCAGCTAATCAGTTGTATGAGCGATCGACAATATGGCCTTCAGTCAGAGTTGTAGAGGGTTAACCATTTCCTTAGCATAAATCGTACAATTTTTAAATTGATATATAAATAAACGAAACTAAAGAAACAATTCCGACAAGGCTACGTTGAATAATAAGTCACACCAAAAAAGGATATAAACTAGGAAAACTGATTTTAACTCCGGATAGTTGATAAAGTCGTAAATAGCGACAAAGATTCTTGATTTAAAAATTTTATTGTTAAAATTTTGCTTTTTTCATGTAAGATTTCACTGTCATAAATCCTGCGACTTCTTGAAAACTCTCGTTATTCATTTTCCAGAGATTCGTTAATAAGTTTTTCTTCCTGTAAGCAGATTAAGGTCGTAATATGGAGTAATAGAAATTATCTTGAGATACTCTGGACTTTTGGCTTCATGCACCTGCTATAAACTACAAAGTTTAAAAAACCAGTATTCGTTGCGATTTTGAAATTTGTTTAAATCCTCAAGTTGTCGTAAGATGCCGCATGAAATTCCTCTTTTCTTCTTTTACATGTATTTGTTTTTTCCTTTCCATAATGAAAGATATGAGAGGTGGAACTCGATTTTTTCTCAGTTTTATAAATAATCATTTTGTTTCCAGGGAATTCCGGGAATAATTTATTATATCATATATTCTATAAAACTAATCTCTTAATAATTTTTTAATATTCTTGAAATTCAGAGTCGAAGATATGATAAGATATATCAAATAGGAATAATTTTATATAATTCTATCTTTATAAATTTTAATTTTTTCATCGCTAATTTATATTAAGTTTATTGATGAATCCTTTGTTCAGTCAAATTAATGAAATTTCGTGAAGTTTTATACCGAAAATCTAAATTATCAAAAAGGGGAAATTTAAAGAAGTACACAAAAAGTCACAAGCAGTCGAAAAAGTCGCAATTTGCGATTAACGGTAACACTGCTCGAGACCACTTTTCTTATAAGACCATGAGAGCACTTTTTTATAAAACCATGTTTCCGATTGTTATTATTGTAATGATAAAAAATATCTCTTGCTTTCTTTATGGAAGCATGTCTTTTCTCGTCATAATAATACGTGTCAGCACTTCATTCAAAACATTTTTAATTTTGTTAATTATGATTATAATTTCGACTATAAGCTTCGTCTTCTTCAAATCCGATTTTACTGAATCTGAGCAATATATAGCAAGATGTCTTGCTGAAAATTTGGGACATAAATTCCTTCATCGTAAGTGATGAATTAAATTAAAATATAAATCGATTTAAATTTTTCTATCTATCCGTCTGTATCTTTTGGGACAAAGAATGACAAATTTGTATTAGTAGAATTTATAATAAAATAAATATGATTATAAAACTCAAAAATAAAGATACAACAAATAGGTTAAAGGAAATATAATAGTCCTTAAATAAAACTTATTTTTAAATATATTATTTTATTGTCATAAATGTTCACATTTATTTATAATCTTCTTAATGCCAATTTTTAAATTATTTACATAATTCCACACCTTAAATAAATATTAATACCACAAAACAGTATTATTATTATTACAGACAAAACAGCGGTATGGAAAAGCAGCTTATAACAACAAAAATGTATATATTCTTATATACTTATTTGAATATATAAAAAAAAACATCCTTCAAAATAAACATTTATGGTCTACTGATCGGTAAATGTGATAATACGGCTTAGAAAAAGTAGAACAAAAATTATATACATATTTACAATTTACAGACATGCTCTCTTATTATATAATGACAAAACTTTATATAATCCCAGAGGGAAAATTTTATATCATAGAATATTCTAATACCAACATACGTGGATTTGTAGTGAGGATAATTTAGCAGACAATCATAAACATAAACTCATACTGTTTAACATATTAATCTTTATACATTTGATAGATATATGTATATGAGTGTGCATGTGTGTCTGTAATTGTGTACGTAAGCTATTGTAGCGTAATAAATAGAGCAAAACAATGTACATAGTTTTTCATTTTATCGTATACACAAGTTGTGGAAATCATCATTCTCAGAGGTGGAGAAATTAACGTTGTAGTTTTTAGAAATTTCAAATGTAGATAATTAAGTTCTTTTCATCTTGTCTTGTCAAGCATTTCATGTAGTTTTATTACATTTGGGAATTTTTTAAGATTTTCATGATAAGGAATATATTTTAGAAATTTTTTATGTGTTAAAATCGACCAAAAAATTCGGGAAGATTGAAGATCCAATTTGTAAAGCCTAGAGTTACTTTACACTTCAACAAGATGTCTACAACGCTCTTTTCAAATTCCTGTTTCGCCATTTGTATTTCAAGAATCTCTATGGATTTTTTCTTGATATACAAAGGTTTACATGGAATAATTCTCACGTTCTTGATTAGGGCCGAATAAAAAATTTTGTGCATTCAAGATCATTCACAATCTCAAGTGTACCTCATTATTACGCAAAATTCGATAAATAAGATGAAAAAGACAAAGGGGAGACAATAGTAATATGAGTTATATTCTCGAAAATGTGAGGAATTTTCTTAATTTGGTCTGTAGAGTATATGTTTATTTTAGGTCATTACCAGATAATTATTAGCATTTTGGAGTTTCTTAAATTGTTTTTTGTTTTGAGATTTTAGAACATGTAAATTCAAATCAAAAACCTTTATAAAAATTGGGTCCAAATCGAGAAGGCCTCTCTATAAAGTTTTTGTCAAAAAGTTTGTGTTAGAATTTTCTATGTAAAAAATCTTTTAGAAAAAAATATAATTTAGAAATTTGATCTTATAATTTATTCCCGACCAATTTCAATACATTAAAAAATCACCGAAATCTATTTAATATAATCAAATTTGTGGTTAAGGGCACTAAAGATTAAACGCGGACAAATAAAAGGCTCTTATTTTTTCTCCTTGATCAAATTTTAATATTTAAGATTGTTCTGCAATATCTCAATATCACCGATTTGGTATATTGATTCGAATTAGATAAGAAGTAGTAACTAGGGAAAAAATGAAGGTGAAAACGTTTCCAAGAGTAAATCTCAAATAGTTGCATGAAGGACACTAAGAATTCAGTTTACGCAATGGAGAGTTAAAGAGACGACTTCCATGCACTCTTCTTATATCTATATAAGATATCAAAAACAAAAAAATGACAAAATTTAAAGCACACTTTATCCAAAGATGATTTCAATAAATTAAGGTATTTCTCCAGCAATATCAAATTGAAATGATTTTAAATTTATTATCATGATTTTTACCCATATCATAAAAAAATCTATGAATTTCTGATTCTTATTATTGCACAGCATTCTTTTTCAGCTCAAATATTTACTTCTCTAAATACTCTGATAATATTTTTATGTTTTATGCAGTTTCATAATATGGCAAAATTTTCAGAATAATCTTAAAATTGACATATTATGACATATAGTTATAACTATATTTCTAAAATGTTATAAAGAAAAGAAAACAATTACACACATGTGTACGTACAGATATATGCCTGGAATTAATATTTCAAAACTCAATTTTGTAAAATAATAAAATATTGTTAAAAACAAAGACATGTTGTTATGACATATTTCAACTCGGCCTTAAAAGGATTTTAACAAATTTTAACAATTTTCATAGATTAAATGACAGAAACCATATGTATGTTTTAACAAAAATATATGTTTTTACACACACACACACATACGTATATTAATTTGAATTTCCATGTGCGACAGAAATCTAGTGCCACCATGTGTCAGGCTTTGAAATAACATAAAGTTTTAAAGTACATGGGTTTTATAATACAATTTCAATTTCTTCTTCTATTTTTTATTTTTATGATTTTTTCTCTTAACTCCACTTTTCCATTTTATTACATTGTTTTCAATTCATATACATACACATACATACACAGTATAATGAATGTGAATATGTGTCTATGGGAACGTTATATGTGTCAATGGTTTTTTATTTGTGTTAGTGTGTTTATGTTTATTTATGTGTTTTTGTATAACAGTTCACGATACTCGTATTGGTTTCATTTATGATTGTATGTCATATGTGTCATGTATGTGTATGTATGATTTGGATCGTATGTGAATTTGTGTGTGTATATGTAACTGAAATAAAAATGAAACAATATAAAATTGGTAAATGATATTTTTCCATTTTTGTTTTATTTTTCGTCTGTTTTTCCAATACATTTTGATGCTGTTGACACCAATTTCAGTTTTTTTCTTTGGAATTGAATTTTATTTTCATTTTCATAAGAATTTCTCAATTTTTATTCCTTTTCGTTGTTATTTCCCAACATTGATTGATACATAATCACAAAAGAAATAAGAGGAATAGAAAGCAAAGATCGAAGTGTTTATTCTTTGTTTATTTAAGAGGTTATGTAGGTGCAGTCTGTAAATGTACTTATTAACATTAAAAATTTGCTTATACTATTTGCTTCTTGAAATTCTCGCAGATATTTTTTTCCAATCCGATTATATTGACATTCTTATTCTTCCCTTGTCCACTGTTAAAACTGTCGTCAAAACAATATTGAAATGATTTTATGATGTTCTTTTAATTTTTATTTGTAATTGAGTTAAAGGCAATAAAATTTTTTTGTTTATTACTCTCCTTTGGACACATTTCCGAAAATCCAAATGTTTTGAACATCTATCTATAATTTGCTTTAACATTCATATAATTTCGAATTGAGAAAATAACGTCAATAATATTTCAATTAAATCGATAATATTTTATACAGAGACGTTGATTCAAATTTCGTAGGGGTTCAGTATTTATTGTATTTATTGCCTCAGATATAATGTTGGGTATAATATAGTACATACCCTATTACTGTCTGAAAATTTTAATTTTTCTTTTATATTTAATAGTTTTTATAAATTTTAAAATCAAACACCCTATTGGACATCTTTTTGTGCTCCTTAATTCTCTTTTAACAAGAGCTTATCATTGGCATTAGCTCTGGGTAGTTTGGATGATTTGATTCTCTGAGTACAAACACCACATTATTTTTGTTGTACCATTCAAGTGGCAGGATTTAAAACAAAATTGACCAGGAAGTTGCGAAAATCTGCTAGAACATATGTTTCGTTATCCATTAAGCAGCAAGAATAATTCAGTTTCCGTGCTCTGGTTTTGGCCTCAAAGTTTTAAAAGTGGAACTGTCATGAACTTCTTGAGCATTGTATATTTTAAATCTGGAGCCATTTTCGTAATGCTTTCTTTGACTGCAGAACTTCATTCCTTCTATTGAATAAGATTTTCTGCCAACGGACAAATTCCCCGGTATTTTAAAACAGTTGAACGGCAGATCTTTTGCCGAACTTTTTGTAGAACCCTTTTAAGTTTTGTTGAAATTACTTAATAATTTTAATACGCACTTTTTTTGGTCATTCCTTTAAATCAGATTAAAGTTATAACTCAACTGTTTGACATCGAACATGATAACTGACATATTTTAGAAAGGCAGCTTGATAAAAATAACACTTGTGGCAAAGGTTTGAATGAATAAGCTGTGTTAATAAATTACAATCTCACTCCTTATCTGGTTACTTTTGAGCTCCTTTTTAAGTGTAGTCTGTTTTTCTTTAATGTGACTAAATGTCTTTATATCGAGATATATTTTTTTGTCTTCATACCTTTTAACACCACGAGTGGTGAAGAAGATATTTTAATTTTGTGATTCTATGTGTAATGCTAAGAAGAAATCATATAAGACCCCATTAATGTATGTATATTATTGCGTCAAATCGAAATTTAAGTCGATTTAGTTTCTGTTCATCTCTTGTTGGGATCTCACAAAAAATTAACATAACTTTTGCTAATTAATAATTGCTATTGTCTTGAGAATTTTCCTGTAAAAAACCAGTAAAATCGGAATATTACATTAAAAGATATAGACCGATCTGAGGCAGCCTCTAAATTCGAAATAAGATAATCCGTATAAATATCATATATAAATATACAATTTGAATTAAAATTTTGGCGTAAGAAAATTACTAAGCGAAATCGCTTCAGTAGATAGGAAGTTATAGCTGAATATATACATTAATTTTTTGGCTTATTAAGTTTTGTTTGATATATTTAACAGAAACTTTCATAATTTGTATGTATTTGCAAATGTATACGCGAGTGTGTATGCGTGTAAACTGTATGTCTGAAACATAACGTATTTGCTTTATACATATTTGTGATTTGTGATTTAATATATTTAATTCTCTCTTATTTAGAAAATTTTAATAAATTTCAATATGTCCTTCGTTCATATATAATGATTTTTTTTTTAATTTTTCCATACGAAAGTGAATTTCTTTCATTGTATTTTAAGAGTAGACGTTTTTATTTTTATTTTTTCCTTTCCCGCTATATACAAACATATATATTTTGTAAATAATCCAATTGCATTATAGCGGAATGTTTATAGATTTTTTTTGCAAGGACGTATTTTTTGTTGACTTTAATTCAATATAAGAATGAAAAACCATAAATATTTGAACAATATCACAATTTAAAACAGCGAAAATATTTTGTTGTTATGAAAATTAAAGCCTTTTGAAATAAAATGTAAATTTCAGTAGATTTATGAGAAGTTTTTAAATAAGGAGACAGTTTTAAAAATTTAAATTTTTAGGTTATGGTTTCTCAAATTCAATTACTCTAATTAGTTATATTTTCCAAAAAGCTTTAAAAATCTTCAAGTTTTTATTTCAATGTAAATTTTTGTTATTTTTCTAAAAATTTTTGTGGAATTTGTTTCCTTGTGTAAATGTTTTAAATAGAATTGAATAAATATTTTTGTGACTTTCCTTTTAATTATCGTTATCATAAGAAATTATTTACTTTTCCAAGGAAGTTCATTAAATTAATGTATTTTATTTCTATTTAGTTTTGTCCATTTGAATACAAACAAATATGAGTGATATTTTCGGCCTTTCCGAATCTTGAGTACCCTTCATAAATGCCTCTGAAATAAGTATATGCATACATATACACTCACGCATACACTTATAAAGGTATACAACATTAAACTTTTTTCCAAAATATAATATGGAACATCTGACTGAATTCAAAATCAGTTTTATATTTGACCATAACGTTTTTTCTACTGAACCAGTTTTGATAATGATTATGAATTATATTTGGCATTATATAATGACAAGATTTCGTTCTAATTTGTCGATATAATATTTACAGCTTTTTGCTTGAACTTAGAGATTGCATTATATATCGTTCTATATCTTTTAATATATTGAACCAATTTTGTTGGTTTAAACATAAAAATTCTCGGAATTTATTGAGTTCTGTCTATTTTTGCGAACGTGAGCGTGTCAACAACTCACAGACAGACAGATTGACGGACATTGCTAAATCGACTTAGATTGATGCAAAAATATATATACATAATTTGATGATACTTTCTAGACGTTACACACGGAATAATAAAGTTAACATACCCTCATCACCGCTTGTAAATAAGTAAATGATTTTATCACAGTGAATATATGTGAGACCTGTTGTTTATTATTCTTCTCATTTAAGATCCCAATGGAACGTACATTTTCAAATATAATAGTCATATAGAGACTCTTATATATAAATAGTTCTATGCTTGTATATAAGTATGCAAATATCCCATAATATCATTAGAAATTTAAATTTAACTTTAAATACTCATTTTCTTCACTTCTTATGGTAAAAATATATTTTAAACAAATATTTCCTAAGGACTTTAATAGGTCTTCATTGATATTTTGAAAATTCCTATGAAATACAAAAACAGGATATCAAAAATCTTAATATGTATTAGTTTGTATATATAGACATTATAATATACCTATAGAAATGCTTGTATGTAGGCACCCCCGTTGGGAATCAAATAAACCAATCAAATGCCGTATTGAAAGTTAAAACATGTTAAACGGTCAACTGTATTGACATTAGCATAACAATTACAAATGTTTAACTGACAGTTACAAGTCACATAATTTTATAAAGATATTGATTTATATAGAAGTACTCTATAAGTATGTCTATGTTCCTAAGAGCTTCTACACTTGGTGATATTTTTGCAAGTTTTCATAGAAATTTATAGTTATTTCTGTGACACATACATGTTGGAAACAGGTAAATATGCTGATATTGATTAAGTGGTGAATAAGTGATTTATGAGTTTATTGTATGGAAGAGTTTTTAAAAAGGACTTTAATTTTTATTTAGTTTTTTTTTTTTTTTTTTTAGAAAATAAGAGAATGAAGACGATATGCAAGATATCATGAAATAATTAAGCATACGTCTGGTAAATCGGAAGAGTTTTTAATTTAAGATTTCAGCCTTTTCTTAAAAAATATTTTAGGTAATTGTAAATGGAAGAAAAAATAAATAATATGTAGTAATAAATAAATAAAAATAAATACAAGTAAGAATGTAATGTTCGACTGTAACGAGCATTAAATACCTCCATAAAAATGCCTGTGAAGAATGAGATCAAAAAATTCTTAACACATGTTTGTAAAAAATTTAATTTTTATTTTTAATGTCAAATAAATGAACATATTGTCAATCGTTTTAAATTGATTAACCAAATAAGGGCATTCTACAAAAGGTTGGCCAATCGTCCAAAGGTTTGTCGTCAAAGGAGAATTAAAACTGACGTCAAGTTTTCTGAACAACTATTCTTGCTGTATAATTGATGAAGAAACATATGTTGAAGAAAACAATGTTGAAGAAAATTTTGGAATCCAAAAAGCATTCAAAATCTTTTGAAAAGTTCTTGATATAACAATAAATATGCTGTGGCAACATAAGAAGTCAGTTACTTGTTGCAATTGGCTTTAGAAGTAACGAAATTAACATTAAGAAATATTTACAAAAAAGGCTGCTTCCATTCAGACACTTTAAAATTTGTCCAATTAGTTTTGCGTGATTTGCCATCCTGTCACTATGTTAGACAAGCCCTCTGAATGATAAAAGAACAATAAAGTGCCATTTGTAGCAATATAGGTAAATCCTCCAAACTGCCTGAGCTAAGGCCAGTAAAGAGGGAGGGCTCTTGTTGATAGATTTTAAACGGATATATAAAGTGACAAAAAGCACTTTAAGGACGCTAATAGAATGGTTTGCGAAAAAAAATATCTCTAGTGATTGGAGCTATAAAAATATTTTTTTATTGTAGTAATAATTTTATGTAAATATTTTTTTTAAGTTTAGTGGTTTTGTTTTTATTTACATATATGTATGTTACCAATTTTTCGATCTCACCCCTTACTCAAATATAAACTCATAAAGACGTTTTTCTTATAACTCAAGTCGTAATTTATTTTCAGAATTTGATCATTATTGTTTGTGCTTTTGTTCATGCAGTTTTTCGTAACAATTGAAATCAAAATCACTTCCAGAGATGACTTACAATATCTCTCCGTCCGGTCGGCTGTACATCTTAAGTTATTATCAAAATAAAGGTTGCAATTTTGAAAATACATTAATAAAATTTAACGCATAGTATTATTTTGATTAAGGGACGAAGTTTATAAAAATTGTCTATGATCAGTCCATTATTTCATTTAAAACTCTTAAAAATATTTTCCTGGAATGGAGTTTTAGCCCATAAAATTCCAAAATAAAAAAAAAGATTTGAATAAAAGTTGGCGCAAAGACTTTTAATATTTCTAAGTAACATACCAAATTTCATGAAGATTGGTTCATCATTTCCCATATCTTCAATATATAATCTCCCAATTCAGTTAGAAGTTTATAAATCTCTCACAACTCTCATATAACACATTCAGAAAAAGTCTTAAAATGCAAAAATATCACAAAAATTGAAATATCATGTTAATATATTATACTTTTCAGCAGAGATCAGAAAATGAAGGTGGATCCGTAATTTTTCAAAAGTACTTTTAATAACTAACAATATGATAAATTTAATCATTAATACTCTATAGTGACTTAAAGGATTTGTTTTTGGCGTTACCAACCGAACGTCAAACTTAATAATAATAATAATAAAAATTACTTTAAAAGCTTATTAAGGTCATAATTACAAACATGTAATATAATTTTTAATAGATTCTATATCTGCCATAAACAACAAAAAATCCATTTATGAATTTCAGAATTAATTGGCTCAAACAAATAGCTCATTTACACACATAACCAATATTTTATCACAAACATACATGTCATAAAGCAAACATTTCGAGAATTCTTTATTTTTTAACCTTTTTAATGGAGTCATGAAAGTTATGTGTTCCCATTGGCGATATTTTTTGGTACACTCGAACAAGTTTCGGCTAGCGTATGCAGATAATTTCGCATTTTCAAAATATCTGCTTTGCTTAAATTTGAACACTTCTGATTTTTTACCATTTTATATTTATTAGTTATATAAAACAGAAGATTTTGAAAATACATTTTCCAGATATCCAGTCATAATTTAATAGCAACAATAAGCAAAAACAGATATATACAAATTGAATATTTCCAAGTATAAACATATATGTATATAAATAATAAATACATATTTTTTATATTTGCCGTTTTACAAAAGAACAAAGACAGACTAAAGTTTATCATATCATATTTAATTAAAATATTTGTTTAATTTAACAATAAATTAAAAAAATAAAAATAAACAAATTTTTATAATTAAAAAAAAACATCATCAAAACCAACAACAATAACAAGGCGTATGATTGATGTATATTTCATGCAATTACAAAAAAATGAACAAAACTGTAGCATAGTTTTAAGAGTACAATTTACTAATGTACTGAGGCGTATGATTTATGAGTAAATATTATTAATTTCACAAAGTTAACATTTATAAAGTTATTTTTTTTTGGAAATTGCATTTATTTAAAATGAAAATAAATAAAAAATTTTAAAACAAAAATAAATAAATAAATAAATAAATAAATAAATAAATAAATAAATAAATAAATAAAATAATAGAAAAAATAAATTTATATATAAAATATTACATTTGAATGTATGTAACGTATGAACTCCAATTGGTCCAGCAGCAATTTTGATGAAATTTTCAAAGAATGATTCCACTATACGCGAAAGTAAAAGAGACTTAACAATTTCCAATAGGACCAGGGGCAGGGGTTTCCCTTATACAAAGAAATATTGTTGATTGAATATCTGAAGAACTATAAAAACAAGAGTTCTCAAATTTGGTTTGAACTTCTTTCCCAATGAACTATTTTATTGGACAAAACGAAGTACGGATAGAACCACGGAGAGCGGTACCCCCAACCAAAGCAAATATAGATTATCGAATATCTAAAGCGATACTTCGCAAATTTGATATCTACTATTTCCTCAAGGAATTGTTTTACTGGAAAAAACATGGGACGGA
Source organism: Cochliomyia hominivorax (assembly GCA_004302925.2). NCBI lineage: Eukaryota > Metazoa > Arthropoda > Insecta > Diptera > Calliphoridae > Cochliomyia > Cochliomyia hominivorax. The sequence goes on along the minus strand of PYHX02000467.1, from coordinate 32,029,956 downwards.
TAGGATTAGTGGAAGGGTGTCTCCATACAAAGCAGGGGATTTAGCAAAATTTTCGTAGCATGAGTTTTTTATACTCTACACCACTATAGGTAGTGAAGATATTATGCGTTTGTAACGGGCAGAAAAAATAACCCTACCATCGCTTTTAAGTACACCATTCGATTCACAATCACTTCTGTCTATGAATCAGTGGCTAAAAATAAGCTTGTTCACAAATTACAGGTCCCAGTTTGAAGACAGATTATTGAAATTTGGCACATCCTAATATTTTGGTCTAAAGACGAATCGTATGATGGATCCTATATTTCATATATCATTTAGGAATTTAACGACTTTAATTAAGTAAACGAAAATGAATCTGATATATTTAAATCGATGTGCTAATTATACGAAAACCGGTCCATCATTTCTCAAAGATCCATAAAAACCACCCTTCAAAATATTACTTTGAAGCTCATTAATCGCACATATACGTGGGTTTTGTAAAAGTATCTAGTCGAATTAAGGTAAATGTAAGCCAAAACCGGTGTGACAAATAAGGCGAGGGCCACTCCATTGTTTTTTCCAACTCCCATATAATTTAAAAAATTCCTTCAAAAACGCATAAATTTCACATTAATCTTAGAAGTATAATAATTTATTGCTGACATAAGTATAAATATAAAAAGAAATTTGCACAAGGGCCATTCATCAATTTTATATGCAGCCAACAATGTGGTGTATTACATTGTCGAGCTTGATCGACGTTGTGGTTGGTAACCCTTTTTTATGAAATTTGGGGCTAAGGAGAATTTTTGTGCTGCAAAGCGTACCGAGGAAAAGCAAGTATTTATTAAATTTGAATAAAATTTGTAAAACTCATAATTAAGAGTTGCAATAATTAGAAAAAATCAAAAATTTTTATTTTCATCAAAATCTAATTATTGTTTTAACACTATAAAGAATATGAACAATTAGTAAAATAAATAAATTGTTAAATGTTATTAAAATCCAATGAAACATATATTAATTCCTGTTAAGTATTTTGTATAAAATTTTATATTTGTTTAAGTAAAACCACATAATTGAAAACCATATTATTTACAAAGTAAACCAAATTACTTTTGTGTATTTTGTAACACTAAATCACATATTTGTCACAAACTTTTGTCTTTAAAAATAAGAAATAATTAATGATGACCACAATTGTTGAGTTTGTGTAAAGTATTTTAAAATATACACATTTATATAAATTCAGCCCAGAATTGTAAAGTTATGAAAAACTGGAAATGTTAGACATAAAAATCGAATATTTAATAGCCCTATAGCCTTGATGTGAGCCAGGAAAGAGATCATATGAATATTTTAAAATTTTGGCACTTGTACGAGAGGTAAAATGTTAAAATTATCCTCACGTATAAAGACTGAGGTCGAAAAATGCTTACACATGTTTTTATTACAACTTTATACCCAATTTTTTTTAAAGTAACTGACGTTAAGGTCAGTTATTACGCCAAAACAGAACACGGAATATAAAATAAGGAGCTGCTTCCAGTCATGATAATTGGCATAGTGTCGGTATGGAAAACCAGCCCTTGAGTGGTACAAAATAATAATATGGTATTCATATAATGTGGTATCAGTCTAGCCTTTAAATTAAACAGGGAATCAATGGAATGAATCAGAAAATTTACTGAATTTAACGATCGATAGATCGATCATACTATATAGTCTTATATAGTATATTCGACACTATTCTGTTTTCAAATCATATACCTAGGGAAGCTCTACGTGTATGTTGAAATTCCCATGAAATACCGTAAAGAAAATTCTTCCAGTTAGAATCTTTTTGAAAATAAGGGGATTTTTGCAACATAAAAATCCGTGCCTATATCCACATTGTCACGATGAAAAGTTAACGGCTCATGTCTGGATAGTCATACTTATAGGGTTTCGTTTATTGTTCACTTAATATGAAGCACAAGTTTTCCACAATAGTCTGAATTTATAACAATAGCTTTTAGTACAAAGTACATTTATTATTTTGGAATCTTGCATGTTTTGTCAAATATTCTGGTAGGGTTTTTTAACTGCTTCATGTAAAGTATAAATCATCTATGATTGTTTGATCCAACTCCAACAGTTACTTATAAAAAAAAACAGTTCTTAGTCCAATAAAATCAAAGCATTACCTTGATGCCATTTATGTTTAGCATCAACTTTATTTTGACTTTTGATCACTTTTTGACACCAGTAATAGCATGTCGCATTTTCTTGTTGAAATCAATCATCATATCTGACATCTATAATAACCTATCATCGTTTTCCGATTTCCACACTTTCGCCTGATTAAACTTGAAAAAGTATATTGTACACTTATAATGAAAGTGCTAATTTTTTTGTAGGTAATAAGGATTGATATCGAAAAATTCTTAACATACATACTGCTTAATAACATTTAGAACTTTTTGCGGGACTAAGTTAGGTTTTGTTGAAAACACTTAATAACACTTTTTTCTGGTCACCCATTTTAATCGGATTAAAAATATATTCATTTGTTTGATACTAAACGTAATAACAGAAATTTTTACAAAGGTAACTCGACAATAAAAAAGTTAATTTTGTTTATTATAGTAACAAATTATCTTTATACTTTATTTAAAATATTGTGAACCAAAAGACACTACCACTTCCTATCTTACGTGATCCGATTTTAACAGTTTTCTATACTAAATAACATTGCTATTATCTCGAGACCATGTAATGCCTACAAGTGCTTATTTTGCTAGTTGCGTTGTCTTTATATATCACTTTTTATAATTGAGATCAACGCAAAGTATCCACTTTCCTTTTGTTATGCGAAAATATAATTTCCGACACTGGAAATTACCTTTCATGATCTCTTGATTTCTTTACTATTCAATCTAGGAAAATAATTAGTTATATAGATCTTAAGTATGATATATAAAATAAAATTTAAAATTTTATATTATACTTTTTATTATTTTCTAATAAATTTTTTCAAAAGACCTTTTCTAGATATTGTCCCAAATACTACTGCATAATGTTCGTTATCCAATCAATTTTATAATTTTGAAGTTTGACAGAATCACAATTAATCTGTGTAAAATCACTTAATTACAATAAATATATATACAAAAATCATCATAATATAACTTTAATATTTCATGTAGCTGCCGTACTATAGCAGTATCAAACCATTACAATACCCTTATACAGCATTTGTGGTAACGCAGGTTAAAACAATATCAGGAACAACAAAAATAACCACAAACTTTTGAAAATCTTAAATTGTTTTTGTATAATTATAAATAATTTCATACATACATACGCACACATAAATAATAAGAAAATTAATTCTTTAACCACAATTCAGTACTGTTCTTTGTAGACCATATTTATTTGTAGCGAATTAGAATGTGAGTTAGAAGATTTATAAATCCAATAACAGTAATATTAGTATGAATATATTAGAACTAATTATTAATATAATTATAATTAAGCTTTATTTTAAATTAAATCGATTAATAACTGTTAAACATAGGAGAAATTAATAAATTAATGCATCCGACAGTAAAGTCACTCATATGCCCTTAAGCAGTTATTTTCAAGATAAATATATTTGTGACCATTGTATATATAAAGATTCCAATGAATAACGTCTAGATTACCGATCTGATATAAATTTAATATCATCATGGGTAGTTGTCAAAACATACTGCGCTACCCTATTACTTATCTAACCTTACATTGATTTAAATGTTTATGACACAATATATAGAAACATATACAAACAAATCTACAAGCAAAAACTATTAATAGAAAAAAAACCTCAAAAACCTAAGACATTATATCAAACCATCTTAGTTTAGTCATTCATAATACATTCTTAATAACTACAACTAAAAACATTAACAACTATTTCAACACCCACACATACAAATCCATACAAATAGTTATACACAACCGTAAATATTAAGGTCTTTAACAAACATTCCACTACAATCATTTATACAAGTGTATATTTGTACATGTATGTTTATGTGTACAGTAATACATTAAAAACTTTACTTCCTGTTATGAAGCCATGTAAGCAATTCTATTGTGTATTTCTTTTATGCGAAGGAGTTCTTAAATTATCTTTCCTTCCTTTCGTTTCCCCACTCTTACTGTTTTAGAATTTAACCACAAATGTTGTGGTTTATTTATTTTCGTCCAAGGAAAATATTTGCTTAATGAGAAAATTCTTTTTTGGTTTTCTTGGCATTTTTGGTTTTTATATTTTAGTCGAATTTTCACAATGTTAAAATAGTTTAATATGTAGTTGTTTGTATTGAAATATGAACACAACAAAGAAACTAATTTGTAATTCAAATGTGAGAGAATAAAAGAGTTATAATTGTGAAAACATTTAAAGGAAAACGAAGTTTTGTCTATAAAGAAAAAGCTAATAGGTTTTTAGACTCATATAGTATAACGTTAATGCTAAGTTTCACTTAAGATTGATCCCCAATTTAAAGTGAATATTTAATTCAAGTGAAATATTATTTTGCTTATGGCTCGATTAGAACATGAATCAGAAACTGAATTGAGACCTAAACTTAAGCCTTAACTATTATATTAAATGGAAACTAAATTAGAAGCTAAATCCTAAAGTCGAACTAGAAATAGAACTATTACTAGAACTTGAATTAGAACCTAAATCAGAAGCTGAACTTGAAACTGAATTAGATCCTTAGTTAGATCCTAACAAAAATCTAGAACTGAACTAGAACTGAACAAGAACTGATCTAGAACTTAACTACAACTAAACTAGAACTGAACTAGAACTAAACTAGAACTTAACTACAACTAAACTAGAACCGAACTACAACTAAATTAGAACAGAACTATAACTAAACTAGAACTGAACTAAGGCTGAACTAGAAATAACTAGACCTGAACTAGAACTGTATAAGAACTAAAACTGAACTAGAAATGAACTAGAAGTGAACTACAACTAAACTAGAAGTGAACTTAAAGCATACAATTTTGTCGGTTAAAATTAAAGCCAAAGGTTTTATTACACAATTTTGGTGATTTAAATTATTATTGTTTTTTTTTTTTTTTTTTTTTTTTTTTAACTTCTCGCAATATTTTATTACTGTCGTTTAAATGGCTTCTTACTTACTTTCTTAACTTTTCATATCCATCATCAGGACCTCAAATTACCATTGCATTTATTATAGAAATTTTAATTTCTTTTGAAATTAATATAAAATTTTAATTGCCGTTTTCTATTCAGTTAATCTCACATTGTGCTTGATAATGAAAAATTTTACGAATTATTCATTAAAATATTAATTACACAAAACTTTTATACATAAACTTTATTACCTTCCATTTCAGTCTTCCAGAACTTGTTTATCTTCTGTTTTTAATATAAAGTTTTGCTTTTTTCTTGTTGTGTTAAAAACCATAATAATTTTAACTCAAAAATGTTAATAATTTTACAAAATTAACAACAATTATAAAGAAACAAACCAAAATAGACAGACAGAAAATTCTTTTACGACCACAAAAGCAATTAAATATAAGCGAAATTTACAAACTTTTTTCCAGGGCAGCAACACATAAAAACCTACCAAAAAAAAAAGGGTTTAACACCTCTATAAAGTGGTTTGATGAATTGAATAAAATAGAGAGAAAAAACAATGTAAAAGAATACTTTTGTAAATGTTTTCATTAGTATTGAGCTTATTATATAATTCACACATACATAGACATTTAAACAAATACCTCTGAGAAAACCATTATGAAAATGCCAAGAATTTTTATGATCTAAAACTAAATTGTTGCAAAAAAGTTTCAATTTACTCAAACATTTTTAAGGTATAAATTAGTTTTAGTTTGATTGTGGTAAATATTTGTCTAACAATTAAACTGCAAATGTGCTATAATATTTGTATGTTTGTATTTGTTAAAATGTAAGAGTGTTAGATATGGATGATCATAATGATGAAATGGAAAAATTTATAACTCTATAAAACTTTCTTAATTAGTAAAATTTAAAACAACAACTTAACAGCACTAAGAAAATAGATAAAATTTTCTTAAAAAGTGTTAATTTCTAAGAAAGTGTTATATCTTACAAAAAGGAAGAACAGAAGGAGGGTTACTTTATACAAATATGTATAGTTTTTTATGGTATTTTGGAAAATTTTTGGAAATATTTGTATGGTTGAGAATAAAATTATGTTAATTTTTCTTTATTTTCAAATGTCATAAAGTTAATAAGAAGTTTAAGTTTTGCCGTAATTTAGATAGAAGTTTATGGTTAATAAAGCAAAAGGTTTCAAAGAAGGTGAAATAGAATTTATTTTATTGCATTTCGCACCAGAAATAGTTTTCAAGTCTTTTTTATAATTTTTGTATGAAAACTGAACTTCTTGTACGTTATACAAACAGTAATCATAACAAAATATTAAGTACACAGAAAAAAATAACCCCAACATTTTTCAATAATAAAATTAATCAAAAATCATGAGATTTTTAATTATTTTCATTATTATATTGATTAATCAAGTGCTCAATATTATTATTTTTTAATATTTTCAAAAAATAATTATTTTTGATTAAAATTACAAAATTTTCACTATTAAATACACAAATATGGTGAAAGGTGCAATTTGAATAAATTAAAATAATTGTTTCAAATAATTATTACTTCATTTCAAATAAAAATTTTATTTAGAACATTTTTTATTTTATTTTATTTTTTTTTTTATAAAAAAGTTTTGAAATAGTAAATTAAGATTTCCTGTTTTGGTTCAGTTTCTATTCAGGTCATAATTAAGTTCTAGTTAAGGTTCAAGTTCAGGTATTAATTCAGGTCCTAAATAAGGTTTTACTTAAAACCGAGTTCAGTTTTCAGTTAAGGTTCTATTTCAGGTCCTATTTTATTTGCAATTCTGTTTAAAATCAGTTCGAATTCCAGAGCTGGATAAATTCCATTTCACATCCAGCCCAGGTCTTATTCTATTATAATAATAAACTTATAAGAAATTAAAGGTTTTTGAAGTTTGAAAAGGTTCTTTCGCGTTTTCTCTTTTGTTTGGTAGATTTTCCTCTTTTGGTTCAAATACCACATTATTGTTCAGTTCAAAGACTTGTGTACCATAGTGATGGAAGCAGCCCTTTTCGTAAACAATTTCCGTATTTATAGAGCCAGTTGTAACAAACGATTAAATCCCTTTCCGGCAGCTCTATAGTGCTTGCCATACCAAGTGCTTTTTCGAACATTTTACTGCTTTTGTGTCCCCAAACCCTCTTTAACATTCTATTGATCATATGCACAATAAAATGTTGAACGACGATTCTGTCAGGAGCTTTTTTAATTTGCTTTTTTTTATTTTGTTTTCTTCTACCTATCAATCGACAAGTTTCCCCGGAACTGTCCATTAACATTGAAAAAAGCTTAAAGGCAGACCTCTGATAGCTTGAGCAAGTTTTCATAGGACCAAGTTGGATTTTATTGAAGGTATTAAATTATTTGACTAATTAATTAATTTAATTATTTGATTACACACTTTCTTGTAGTCACAGTTCTAGTTTAGCTTCTTTTCAAGTCTTCGTTAATTCTATTTCAGCTCTAATTCAATTCTAGTAATAAACTTAGAATTTATAATTATTGAGTGTGAAGAAGGTCTCTTCGTCTTTCACATATAACATGATCTCATAGTGCCAATTATCCTCAATATAAAAAAAACTTAGAAATTATTTACAATCACTAAAATCACTTTTTTCAGTTCTACTTGTTAATCATGATGACAAAATTTATTTGTAAAATAAATATTAATTAAAATATGAATAATCAATATTAATTAAGAAATTCTGAAAAAGATATATAAGGCCATTTTCTCGGTATTAATGTTATTAAAAAATCTTCTTGGAAATCACATAAACTTCTTTTGTATTAAATTACATTTTTTTGCATTTAAAAAAAAAAAAAAAACTATTTCTAAAAATTAATGTCCAGAAAATTCAAATTTTAAATTTTTTTCATTAAAATAAATTCATTAAATATTTTTTTGTATTGTATTCTAAACTATATACACTTCTGTTATTTTATTAAACTTGTTTTAAATATTTTATAGTTTGCTACTATAAATAAATTGCATTAAATTTTTACAAAAAAAAAAAAAAAAAAAAAAAAAAATGCAAAAATTTTTGAGGAATGAGGTCGAACAAATCTTAATACTATTATTCATGATTATACAAAATGATCAAAAACTACATAAGATTATAAAATACATATATATCTTAACGTTTTGCGACTCACCCCTTAGAGACAAAAACATAAAAACTCTTAATTAAACATTTCCTTTCAGAATTAAAACTCATAAAATAATACATAAATAAAGCTTAACATTTCTATAATCACAAACTGTGTAGCAGAGCAAAAGTTAAATAATCTACATGAAGCAACATAAACGCATACATATGAATCAGCACAGTGTTTGGAAAGTTTGCAAATGTAGACAATTTTTATATATATCATTTTCGATTAAGTTCAGCAATAATTTAGGTGTAATTATGTATCGGTTCAGTTCTAGTTCAGTTCTGGTTAACTTCTAGTTCAATTCTACTTCAGTTTTAGTTCAGTTTTAATTCAGTTCTAGTTTAATTCAAGTTCAGTCCTTATTCATTTCCAGATCAATTCTAGCTCAGGTCTAGTTCAGTTCCATTTCAATTCTAGTTCAGGTCTAGTTCAGTTCCATTTCAATTCTAGTTCAGTTCTAGTTCAATTCTTGTTCAGTTCTAGTTTAGTTCTAGTTCCGCATTTGTTCAGTTTTAGTTCAATTCCACTTCAACTCTACTTCAGTTATAATTCAGTTCTAGTTCAGTATTAATTCAGTACTAATTCAGTACTAGTTCAGTACAAGTTCAGTCCTTATTTATTTCTAGATCAATTCTAGCTCAGGTCTAGTTCAGTTCCTGTTTAGTTCTGGGTCAGTTCTATTTCAGTTCTAATTTAGTTCTAATTATGTTCTTTTTCAGTTCTGATCTTCGAGTTAAATGTAGGATATATCAATATAAACAACATAAGCAGAGAATAATGTAACATTAACAGCACGATAATTGAATTATAACAATAATATAATAACATAAAATTTTAACAAAAACAACATCAACTTCAAACGACAACATAAACTATAATAAACAAGAAAATATAATCATCATGAACAAAAGTATTAACAACAGATGCCATTAATTTGTTTTCCATTTGTATATCATAATTTTTTATTTGATCCTTTACTGTAGCTAAAAGAGGAAACTGCTTTATTTGTCATAGCCTGTGAGACGACTTAACAATAAAAACATGTTGATGAAAATACAGAAAATTATGTTAAAGAGTAGGAAATTATCTAATGTGTAAGTTATTTAATAAAAATTAATTTATTTATTTTGAAATTCCATGTTAATATAATTTGTTGTTTATTTTTTAAATTTTCTACAAATTTTACAATTAAATTTTGATTTCCTTATTTTATCAGTAAGAAAAGGATCTTAATATAATTATAAAACAAATACAAGTGTGTTGAATTCGTTTCAACCAACCATATAAAATTTACTTAATTTATTTTTTTCACTCCATTTCCTATTCCCCTTTTCATTTTCTTTCGTTCCGTTTTATTTGTATTCTTGTGTAATTGTATGTGCGTAAGTTTTCCTTTATACTTTTTTCGCCTAAATGCATAAAGCTTTGAGCATTTTAAGCATTATTTCCTACACATAAAGCACTTAAAAGAATGATTTTTTACAAATACATGCACATATACAAATAAATGTATTTTCATATACATATGAATATAATATGTAAATATATATACATACGATTTCATTTTTATATATATCTATGTACATACATAAAAATGAATTTGTATTTGTCTTTTGGTTTGTTTGAGAATTATAGAGAGCTACAAATGAACCGATTTGAATGAAATTTTCAAAGAATGATCACTGTATATCCGAAAGTAAAAAACACTTTAAAAATTAAGGGCGATGGATACTTCCATACAAATATCTTCATACAAATACCTAAAGGAAAGTTCTAATGGTCCACATCAATTTCTCAAGGATCTGTTTTAATGGACAAAAAGTAGGAGGGATAGAGAGAGGGGTACCCCAATACAAAGCAAATATTATTTATCGAATATCTAAAGAAATATAACAGAGAGAGAGTTCTAAAATTAAGTCCCATTCACCTTCTAATGAATCTGTTTTATTGGAAAAAATGTTGTACGGTTATGAGATGGGGAAAGAGTACTCTCTATCAAAGGAAATGTTGATTATGGAATATCTAATGAACTATAATAACAAGAATGTTCAAATCTAGTTCCAATTACTTGTTAGGGGAACTGTTTTACTTATTCAAATATAGGACAGGGAAGGGTACCCCCATAAAAATTAAATATTTAAAATCAAATTTATCTAACCATTTTTTCAATGATCTTTTTTGTTGGACAAAGTGTAGGACGGATAAAAGCAAATAATGATTAAAAAATGTGGTCCCTATAATTTTCTCAAGGAAATATTTTTAGTGGTTGAATGTGGGATGGATAGGACCAAGTGGAGGGGTACCCGAATACAAAGCAAAAAATGATTATCGAATATCTAAAAAATTGTAACAGCGAGAATTAAATTTTAAATCCATTTTTTGGAAAATTTTCCTCTATTCTACTTAATCGAAGCAATTAAGCACTTAATTGAAATCTATATTTTGGTTTAATAAAATTATTTAGTCAATATAATACTCAAAGCAGAGGCAAGGCAAAGCCTCAAAATTACGAAATCGTTAATTGTTGTGATAAATTCCTTTGCAGGCTGAAAATTAGAGAATGGGAAATGCGAATACACGTTCTTATTTGTAAGATTTCTTTTGCGATCTTGGATTGAGGAGAATTCTCGTGCAGCAAAACACACCGGTTATAAGCTAGTATGTATTTATGTATAAATACATATACATAATCTAAATAGTACTAATTCTGGTCTATGCTGTTATAATATTTTATACGTAGATGTGTGCGTAAAATTTATTATATTTACTCATACATTTATATTATTTTTTTATTTTATTTTTCTGTAGAATATTTCTATTATAAAAAATATGTAAAAGAAAATAAAAAATAATTCATTAGATTTTTTGCAAATTATATGTATTAAATTGAAATACAAAAAACAATATACGAAAAGAAAAAAACAACAACTAGGAAACAAAGTCATTTAAATTAACTCAGCTAAAGGGCATAAAATTTAATGAAAAATCATAAAAACAAATGTTGTTGAAATAAGTGCGAAAGGCTAAACAACAAACAAATAAACAAAACAATGTTACAACAAAACTTTTTTGGTATATATATATTATATGTATATTATGTATTAGGGTGGGTCGAAAAAAATTGTGTCAGTCACCTCATAGAATGAAAGAATAGTTACTTTCAAAAATGAAAAAAAAAAATTTTTTTAGCATTTTACCATTTTTGCCCCAAAATATAGCTCTTTTTGTCTTTTTACTATTCGCCATTTGCCGCCATTCTAGTCCAGTCGAAACAAATTTTAAAGTGTTAAAACTGGCATCACCTTCTAGTACTGACATCTGGATTTCGAAAATCATCAAGAAAACAAAACTGAGCTCTTCTTTAAACTTTTCATACAATTTGTTTCAATCGGACTTAAAGTGACGACGCTGTACATAAAATTTGTTTTGTCCTATTATTTTTGTATTTTTGGAACTGTGGATGACAGTATTTCTGCAGTTAAGGATAATTGGTACAAGTTACCATAATTAACAAGCAAAATAAATTATTTCACAAATGCTTCACTTTGTATAATAAATGAACATTTCCCAAATCGTAATCTTTCTCTCATTCTAGGAGGTGACTTGCTCAAGAGATTTTTTTCTATGGAGAAAGGCCCACCCTAATGTACATACATTTTTAATCTTAAGAAATTTGTACAATGAAAAAATAAGAGTATATGGAAAATTATTTTGTGAAATAAAATCAAGTGAAACAATTTTATAACTTGTAAGAAATATGAGGGCGGCGGAATTAAAAATTGTGATAGGTTACATGGACAAAAATACCTAAGAATTCAGAATGAACTGAAATTTGGTTAGTGATAGCAGATAATATCTAAATTTTGAAATATTAAATTATGATAGACTCGTCCAGAGGGCGCCAAATTCATAATATATTTGAAAAATTTGTATTAGTATAAGGTGAAATTTTTTTATCTAAATTATTTGTTTTGGTTTTTTAAAATTTTTATATTTATTTTATTTACATTTTGGATAAATTCATTGATTAACAGTAAAAGAAAAAGAACCCAAAAATTTAAATAAACACAAAAATATATTTTTTATACAGGCGGTATTTTTTATATTTAATTAAATTTTCAAAAATAAGCAAATATTCATTTTAAAAACGAGCTACAAACGTCAATTTTTGTTTGTTAATTTTATGATTTAATTGAATTATATATACCAAAGATAAGTAATCAAAAAATAATAACAATAATAATAATAATGATAGTAACAGCTGCCAGTTTTTTGTTTTAAGAAAAACGATGTTCGTACATTTTCTATATAAATATTATAAAATTCCGAAATTTTCACATGGCCAAAAAGACAATACGTGAATTTTTGATTAGTAATCAGAAGTGAACAGCTGCCAGTTTTTTGCTAAATTTGAAAAAACGACTTTTTTAAACGTTATATTTTCGTAATTAATAATATTACACTCATATTTTAAATATAAATAAGAAATATTTCTGCTAATACTGATGAAATATTAGAAGTTTTTCATAAAATAATAAGAAAAATGTTAAATCACACGATAAATACTTATTAAATTGATACAAATATGGCTTATTAAGCACTTTTAATTCTATATATAGATTAATTATTGGCATCTGAACGAATAAGTTATACAAAAATAACAAATATGGAGATAATATTTTTGCCGATAAAAATTTCATCTCATTCCGATGACTATAATTTAAAAATAAAAATTTTATTTTCACCTGGACATATGTGTAATAAAATGTACATATATATACATTTTATTAATTATACTCCAGACAAAAACACAATTTTTAAGTTAAAATTAATAAAAATAACTTTTGATATACTTAGATGAATTTAGTGAAATTTGATAGGATAAACAACTTACAAAATAAAATTATAAAAATTACATTTATTTGCAAAGAAGAAGAAGAAGAAGGACATATGACAGGTATCATTATGTATTTGTGATATATACAGAATATAATTTTAGTCGTATCAAAGTCAATTTTACAAAATTTAAAATTTTTCCAATCATAATTGTGGACAATATTTAAGACTTTAACTTCAGGATATATGGGAGGTGTCTGAATTCTTGAACCGATTTTTAAATTATATTTCTTAAAAATATCAATAAATAATCAAAACAAAATCATAGTCTAACGCTATGTCTACACCTATTTTAAATAATTTTATATATTTTCATCAACTTAAAAAAATCATTTTGTTTTTCAAAGTTTGACAAAATTCTATAGGTCTTGTGGTAACATAATAATCTAAAGCTCACTAAAATCTATACGCATTACCGTTAACATTTCTTTCAAGGTTCTAAATTCAAATCATTTTTACATTTAAACGGATTCTTATATCTATTTACAAGTTCTCACCGCTTTATCATTAGGATTTTTTTTGGGATTTCTAGCACATATTTTAAAAAATATTGCGACTCCTAAGGAAAAACTAAATTAATTTCATTTTGTGAAATATGTTATATAGTGTGTAAGAGTATATTTGTAAAGAATCGCCAGAAATTTCATAAATGATTTTTTGGCGAATTTTTGAAAATTATTTAAACAAAGTGTTCGTTTTTGGAATGCCACTAGCCCCTGACTAAGTGGGAACCTCCACATAAACTCGAAAACACTACAACTATATCCATTTTAAATTTCATAAAATTGCGACCTGAAGAGAAGTGAAATCGAAAAATCCATTACAACTGTTAACCCATGAACTATTTAATTTCTTTTTGTCAACTTACAATTGTAAAACATATTAGATATTATGTTTAATATTAAACAAATAAATATATTGCTAATCTGACTAAAATGAGTGAGCACAGAAAAGTGCGACTTAAATTGTTAAAGGTTTTCGAAGGTCTGCCGTCACACTATTTCCAATGTTATTAAAAAGTTCCGTTGATAGAAAACCTGTTTCAAGTGGACGGAATGGTCCACATGATGTTTCAAAAACCAAAAACAAAAATAAAAAATATTTTCAAAATCCGGTAGGAAAAAAAAAAACGGTTAGCTCAGTGCTTAGACTATTCGGCACGAAAATGGTGCAAAAATGGCAGAATTGTATTCTAGTTAAATGGTTTAAAGCCAATATTTAAAATTTAAGGACGATACAATTAAATTATATGGAAGTTACTAAAATGTAAATTTTTTATAGGAAAACTTTCGATTATTTCAAACAAGTTGTCAACAAAACTCTCTTAACTTGTTTGATCTCCAACAGTCTTACCAAATATTATTTAATATTGAATAATAAATATCCTTAATATCCTGCTCAATATTACATTTTTTTATAAAACAAACATTTTAAAATATACTTCATTTGTTATAATAAATTCCCAGTTTATTAAGAAATATGTTTAAATTTATTTTAAAATATCAGAAAATGTCCACCTGCAGTCATTGTTTTAACCTTACCAATACACATAAAGCAAATTTACTCATATAATTTTGGTATACGAAAACTAATTACAGAATTTATTTACATTATATTCCCAAAACCCTTGTCGCTTTCATTTCAGATATACATATTTTATTCATAACTTTAACATTTCATTTTAATCTTCATATAAATCGTATAATAAATATTAAAAACATAAAATTTTTAGTTGCAAAACAATAAACAAGTAAGAATAATATATTTGGCTGTGCCCAGTCAATAATACCCTCAACCACAAATGCGTGTGAAGTAAATACGTTTCGTACATACACACACATACTATCATCAGATCACATAAACATCACAAATGTATACAATATATTGAAAAGTTTTTCCTAAATATAATACGGAACACTTAATGGGCCTTAAAAGTAGTTAAACTCTTGGATACAACTTCAACTATTCAGCCGATTTTAATAATTTTGTAATGCTCACGTCGTACATAGAGCATAATATATGACAGAATTTCAATCTCATTTGTCGATTTATAATTAAGAATTTTACGAAAGATTTTTGCTTGAACTTAGAGGCTGCCTTAGACATCGGTCTATATCTTCAATATACTGAACCGATTTTGCTAGTTAAAAAAAAGAAATTTCTTAAGACTCTAACATATACTCCGGTCAAATTTCATTGAGCTCTGTCAATTATTGTGGATATGAGCGTGCCAACAACAGACAGACAGACAGACGGACATGGCTAAATCGACTCAGATTTTGATTTTATGCAAAAATATATACATACATTATGGTATCTGAGATGATTTCTTCTTAGTGTTACACTCGGAATGATGAAGCTAATATATCCTCTTCATGACATGAGGTGGTGGAGGGTATAAAAATTATTATAGTTTCTATCAAATGTAATAATAATATTAAATATTAAATAATAATAAAGTTGGTGACGTTGACTAGTTTGCTTCTGTGTGTGTGAATTAGTTTCTGTATATCTGCAGTTGTTTTCTATAAATATTGATAAAGAAAATGTATTTCCGGCAAATTTAATCACTTTGCTTTGTATATGTACGTACATACATACATATGCTCCTTGTTATGCTTACAAATATTCACACTTTCAACAAGAAGAACCAACATAATAAATTGAAAAGATACTAAACCAAAGACTAAATGATAAGAAACCAACCAACAAATAATAAATTGGAATAAATATACACTCACACATAAATATATATACAATTATAGACAGACCAAACAATAAGGCCTTATATTTCCCCATAGACATTGTGTATATATGTATGTATGTATATATGTATGCATGTATGTATGTATGTATGTATGTATGTATGTATGTATGTATGTACGTGTTTAGTTATCAGAAGATTATTGTTATTATTGAATTGTATGTGTATAAATAAATACAGAAAGAAGTTTCTGTATATAAAGAAACAGTGTGGGAAATAATTTAAGGATAAATATATATTATTTTAGATTTAGTGGAATAATATACTTATTAAACAATATTCTAAAGAATGAACTATAAAAAATACTCTCCACCAGAGGGTATATTAAAGAAGATATATGTATACTCCTGCATTAAATCAAAATTTGAGTTTATCAAATTATGTCCATCTGTGTGTAATTCACATTCATGACATTACTGGAGAGAATTTGTTTTCCTGCAAATTTGGTTTAGTAAATAAACAAGATATGCAAACTTTACTTTCCATTCTGAGTTTGTCCTAAATCCAGTAATGTATATGTTCTTGCAACATATCAAAATCTGAGTCGATTTATTTGTGTTCATCTTTCTTTCTGTTGAGAACATTCTCGCGGTCACAATAACAACCTAAAATCATCAAAAATTTTTTATCTTATTCGTTGTTGTCCAAGGCAGTTTGCTATTTGAAACAATCAAAATCGGTCCCGTAATAAGGAAACTATAGAGATCTCCGACACAAAGTTAAAGCTTTGACAATTTTTCAAGAATTAAAAATCGAATTTAAATAAATTTTAACTATTATTTTTAGAAACTATCAAAATCGGATAAGCAAAAAGTTATAGTCTGAAATATGTAAAATATGCACAGATTGTGTATATTATACAGTGTATGTGTATAAGGTATATTATACATTGTATGTGTATAAGGTATATTAGAGAGTGTATGTAAAGAGTGAAATTGAAAAATTCTTAATATAAAATTTTCATAAAAATGTTTAATTATGTTTAATGTTAAACTAATGAATATATTCCTAATCTGTTAAAAATCAAAAAAATGCAAAATATAATTATTAATATTTTCGACAAAACAAAAATTGTTCCTACAGCTTAGTCCTACATTCAGAGGTTGCAGTCAAATGGTTTCCAATGTTGTTTTTCGTTGATTAACGTAGAAGGAATGGTTCATATTATATTTTTAAAGCAAAATAATAATAATTATAATTATAATAATAATAATAATAATAATAATAATAATAATAATAATAATAATAAATAAATAATAATAAATAAAAAGCATTCTCAAAAGATCTCTCACACCTCCGTTAGAAAAGCAACCCTGTTAGCTCAGTGCTCGGACTTTTTGGTACAAATGGCAGGAATAAATACATACAAGGCCCAAAAAGTTTCTAACAGGAAAGCTGCTAAATATTAAGAGGTCAAAAACAGGGCACGGTAGACTTTTTGCAATTTCCTAGCGAAAAATTTTATTGTTGATGTTCGAAGGTATGTTAATTGATTGACTTGATTAATCTAGATGTGAAAATATAACCAAAAGTCAGGCATAAAAAAGCGAACATAGATTGATCGACTCATACTTTGAATTGATATAAGAATATAATTACTTTATTTGAGTTTAGATGATTCTATCTTGGTGTCACACACGGAATGACAGAATTTAGTATACCCCCATCATCACTTGTAGTGCTCAAAAATATAAAAATTATCAAAACATAGAAAGAGTTAATTTGGTACTTGGAGAAACTCCAATATTACCATCTTAGCTTTTTCGCAGTATCTGACATCTGGAAATTCAGTTATGTGATTAAGAGTTTAGGAAATGTAATAATATTTCTCCAATTATAATTGAAATTAAATTTTATGATAAGTTTGACCATAAAAATATTTTCATGTATGTGAGAAGATTTTTTCAATATTCAGTATTTTCTGCCAACAATAAAAATTGTTTATTTTAACTAGTTTTTTTGGTCATTTCAAAAGATTACAAAAAATATTGTTATTATTACTTATTTTCACTTTTTCGAACATTACAGTTAACAATTTCTTATCATTTTAATAGACTAGAAATATAGTCGTATATGTAATAAATATTTCATATAAATTAAGGATCTAAACTGATATAAGAAATCTGTAGACAAAATTGTTATATATGTATGTGTTTTATTAAAGAAATATAACATAACCCACAGTGTGTCCAAAGTCTGTTTTTAATAATAACTCTGTAACTTTGAACCGTTCGAAATATATCAGTAGAATTTAATATGTCAGAGTTGGAGTAGTTTGAAAACGTTAGAACATCAGTATTCAAAACATGAATTGAATATCATTTGATGTAAAAATTTTAATAAAAACTTTAAGTTTTGAATTTTGCTGATTCTTTTGAAAAATAAAAGTCATATTTAAACTTTAATAAATTTGGAACGAATAACGTTGTCAATTTGAAATATGATGTACATAAACTTATTCGTTATTAAGGGACTTTCAAAAAATTCCCATTTTTTTATAAATCATGTTTAAAAATCTGACTTTTCACTTAAATGATCTTTTCATCACAGGGGTCGTCCGGCTAAAAAGACTCTTACATATGTACTTATATGCTAAGGGTAATTTTGCGATTTGAGAACTTAACAAAAAATTTAAACAATTTTTCTAAAAATTGACCAAGTACAGAACAACAAAGTGGTTTAAGATGTCAACAAATGTTGCCACCATTTTGTAATAAAATTCCCCAAAAAAAATATTATTTTATTAAAGTTTAAATTATTTTAAATTTTTAACGAATTCATATATTTGCATAATTTTTACACCAATTCATTTAGATTTTCTAGGGAATCTGGTACATATTTTAAAAAATATTAGTACCTACAGAAAAAACTAAATATAAACAGACCTAAAAATATGATTAAAAATTTATTTCTACTTGAATATCTCCGCATCTATAAGAGATAAGCCAAACACGTAAAGGCTTTCTTTTATAGATATTTGTAAGAACTATTTACAAGCATCCTTAATTTTCTCTAAAATTAATTAAAATCCAATTATTTTACTTATTTTTTGAAAAATGAATATGCCCGAGGTGGTCAACTTGGAGGGTTACTAACTACACCCTTGATAATATAGATTCCTCCAAATCAATTCAAACACAACCCACCTCTGACTATGTTAAATTTTATAAAGATATTCCTAACAGTTAAAAAGTTACAGAACTATATAACAAAAAAAAAAAAAAAAAAAAAAAAAGATTTGGACACACTGTGCAACAGTGCGTATGATTTATATGAATTTATCTAAAAATAGAGAAAAATAATTTATTTTGTAATTAATTTTTGTAATTTTTCAGGATACTTTAAATTGAAAATTATTATAGAAAATATTTGTATTGATAACAATAAGAATCATATTTTTTACTATAAATTTCATTGCTGTTTTCTAAACCCAAATAGATTTTTTAACTTAATTGAATACATAAAATTCAACTTTTGTAACATTATTTTAATTGCCAAATTTTAAATTTCTATCACAATTCTCTACTAAATGACGTCTAAACACATTTACATATATATTTATTTCAATGTTTTCTAATAAAATGTTAACATTTTCGAGCAAATAAGTTTTCAATTTTTGCCACCTTGATTGAAAATAAAGATCAAATTCTATAATTTACCATCCCTTGTCATCCTTTTTAAAAGTACTTGTTCATTTAACTCTTGCTCTTACTCAAAAATACTTATAAGGTCCTTGTAGTTTACAAAAAGTCTTTCCTCTCTAATCCTCTGTTCGCATTAAGAAAAAAATTAAGTGCAAAGTAGGTTTGTTGTGGTCGCCATTAAGTAAACTTCGAAGGACTTATTCGTGTTGTTTTTGCTCATATCTCACAAATAAGACAACAGCTATAAAACTTATGATATTTTTAGCTATAAAATAAAAACAACAGACACAAAAACGTGACTTTTACTTTTTGTTATAATTAAAATTATAAACGAGGAGAGGTCACTTACTACGCAATCATAAAACTTAGTGAAAGAGGGGTTAAACTAGAATCCTATTTCAGTTAATCCTTGAGTAGTAGCAACATTTTAAGTGCTCCTGTTTTTTTTATTCCTTTAGCATATTGTTACCCCTACAGGTAAAGTGTTAAAATTCGTGATTGTGCATATCGTATTTAATTTTGGTTTTAATTTAGGAGATTTTTCATTCATTTTACTTAAAAAAAGTTTATGTTATTTTCTTATTAATCCTATAAAAACCTTTATTAAATTAACAACACTGAAATTAGTGTCACGTATTAAGGACTTTAGTTTTTAATTATCTAGTTTTTGGATCTTATATCTTCCGTATAAAGTGGATAATAATATAAAAGATGAAAAGGTGAATATATAAAAAATTTTATTAAGAACATTTTACCAAAAAGTATTTAAAAGTTGGAAAAGATTCCTTATATCAGTTGTTTTCACTCTCATCGTAATAAAGGAAAGCTAAATCTAATAAAATTTTGTCCAGAAGTTTTTTTATTTTTTGCCTTCAAAATTTTTTATAAATATTTCAATGATGTCTTCATAAAATTTAAGTATACTTTTGGCAAATTTTAGCATTATAATAAATACGAGAATGAAAAGCTTTTTTAACAAGACCAGCGGTACGGTTGAAAATTATCTTTAAATCAGACAAAAAGAGGATTTTTGTCAAAAAGTCGCACCAAAAAGGGGATTTAAAAAAGTCACAACAAGTTTAATTAAAAAAAGAAATGAATATTTCTGAACATATTTAAATTAGTAATTTGCACTGTAGGCGAATTAATAAACTCGTCATTGAAGTAGCACCAACGATAAGACTGATTATAATTTGAAATTATTTTAATAATTTTAATTTTGTCTGAAAAAAGTTAAAAACGATTTCGACGAATTTATGAGGTTATCTCAGATGTTTAATTATATTTGATATGAAAATTTTTAGGAATTTCTTATTTATTATTACGATTTAGGAAGGACTGAGATCGTATTAATTTTAATATACTTTAATAAAAACGAAACCACCACACTTACAGCTTTGATTTTTACATTTAATTGAAATTATTATTACAAGTTAAAAAATATTTTTATAGTTTTAAAGTCTATCGCACTTTTGACCACCTTCCAAATATCTCCCCAACTTAACTCCCGACAGTTTTGCGGATTTGCCTATATTGGTGCAAATACCAAATTATTGTTCTTGTACCACTCAAAGATTTATTAACCATAGTGTTAGGTTGCAAAGACAGGCCAAAAATAGGTAGACACAATTTGAAGTCTTATGAATGGAATTATACTTTTTTGTATACATTTCTTAATATAAATTTCGGTATTTATAGAGCCCGTTGTAAACACGAAATTTTGACCGAGAGGTTGTGAAAAATCTTTCAACATATGTTCAGTCTTCCATTATGCAGCAATAATATTTTTTAGAAAACTTGACTTCAATTTCATGCTCTGGTTTTGGCCTCTAAATTCTCAATAACATTTCTATAAAGAACTATTTGAGCTTTATATGTTTTTGAATCTGCATAAGATGTAACTTTTCGTACCAAATAATCCGAGCACTGATCAAACCGGGTTGATTTCCTACCAGATTTATTGGGAGCCCTTTTGGAAATGCTTTCTATTTTGTCTATTTTCTTCCACCTAAAACAGATTTTCCATTAACGAACAAGTTCTTCCGGTACTGATTAATAAAATTTTTTTATGCGTTAAAATGAAGCCGCTTTTGTCAATGAATGAGTGGGGAAGGTATCATTTACATTTGTTATTATAACTCCTTACTGACAACTGAATATGTCATTAATCCATTAGACACGACATGTTAAATTTTTTACATTTGAATTAAAGGAAAATCTTTTAAGAATTATATTGAAAAATTAATACAAATTAAAATGCATAACAATTATTACATGAAAATAATTAAAAATATCAATTCAACGGCACAACAATTTGATTTAAATCACTATTAATAACCTTTTTAAAATCTATAATTATGCATATTATTGCCAGCATAATATAAATATATTGGGCCGTATTAAAAGTAGCGTTTATTACCTTTAAAGAATAGCTGATATGAAAATCATACCCAATGATATATTCAGCGTCTTTTTATAATGATCGGAAAAGAACCCATGAATTATATATATTTAGGTATCGATGATTGTCTATCTGTCTGTCCATCTGTTGGAAGTACACCATTATCTTTTATAGAACCCAATATCGTGTCATTAAAAATCAACCATTTAAATATAATTATAATTTTAATGATAAAAAATAAATTAATATTTTACACTCACATTTACATACTTATATCAGCAAAATGTTTATAATTTACACGATATTCATAATTTAGTTATTTAATTTATATATTAATGAATTAATTGCTCATAAATGTTTGTTGATATACATTTTTAAATTTAATTTGTAACTCATACCTAAGTAAATATAAACATACATACGTACATATATCATATTTTTACTTAATTTTGTATAAGTGTATTTTTTTAAACATTATGTCAAGTATATCCTTGACATAAATATGAATGAACATAATAAATAAACATGTTATAAAATAAAATATTATAAACAAGTAAATCTCACATACATACATATAAGGAATTAAAATTTATAACATTTTATATATATAAACATGATTTTTTTATTTTTGTAAAAAAAAAATTACAGAAAATTACAACTGTTGGCATATCAATTATGTATATTTCAATAAAACTTGTCAAATTTTATTAAATTAATTCACAGAAAAAAATATACATCAATAAAAAAATATAAAAAAGAATTTTGTTTAAAGTTGAAGGATTTTCAAGGAATTAATAAGTGTTTAGAGATTTTTAGAATAAATTTATGAAATAACTTTCCAGAAGCAAATATTTTTAAACATCAAAGGGAAAATAAATTTAAATTATCTTATTTTGTTATTTCTTTGTAATTTAAAACACTCTCCTCCCGGTTTTATATCCCATAAATCTGTTCAAGAAAGAAGTTTTTATGAGATATCGTTTCAAAACTTTCAGTGTAAATGTTTTTTAAATAATTTAAACATTTTTCTAAGAAGAACAACCTTGACTTTGGGGTGGATGATACTTTATTGTAGATTTCCACAAAAATATTGTCTGATATTAATTCCACTATTTTTTTTTAAAGTCCAGAAACAATTGCTTCCCGAACTGGCTTTGTTTTTAGTTTAAGTCCTGCTGCAGTCAATACGCTTTTGTTTTGTGCTTTATTTGAGTAAACTATACGGGCAATGTATCCTCAAAATTTTCTCTCATCCAACAGAGGTATTCGGTATTTATTTGATCATAACATTACATTGACAGCTTGAAACATGTACTTTTCATTTTGCCACTCTCCTGTCTTCTTTATGTATTGAGACGATTTTATTATGCTGTTTCATATTATCCTCCCAAGATTTTTGCACTTAACAGGGTTAACAGAAAAGAGATTTGAATAGATGATTTTCCTAAAACCAAAAAATTGAAAGCGTTTTCAAAAGGGCCACCAACATATCCGGTAGGACCATTTGTTCAAGGAAATTCAAGAAAATGTTAACAAACAATTTTTTGGACCCAAAAACAGTCAAAATTTCCAAATTTAGTATTACAAACGATATAGAGTTGCAACAAAAGTAGCAAATAATTTCTTATAATTAAAATGTATATCAAGTAGTATATACATGCTTCCGTTCATAAGTCTTCATAATGTGACCATTCATTTTTTGGCATGTCGTGTCATCCTGCTACTTCAATAAATGAGCTCATGAGAGGAGGTCATTGGAAATATTGGAATCTTTTTAAAGAAAATTGAAGAGCACGAAAAAGTAATGTCCAAAAGTGTGGAAGATTTTAAAGGGAGATTGACTACCTGTTCCAGCAATAGAAAGTACTACAAAAACGTTAATGGAAGGATTTCCGCAAAAAGGTTTATAATTTCATCACTAAAGATTAAAACTATAAAATATATTTTTTTTTGTGTAAATTTTAATAAAATTTTCAATCAAATAAAAAATATTGAAACTTTAAGTTTAGAGGCTGTAAATTTTCTATTTTTTTATTTATTATTCACATACAGTTAAACCTTTATCTCATTTTATTATATTAATATATCGACAGGTGTTACAGTTATAATAAATTTAATTTAGTAAAATATTTTGAAACTATTTTGCAATAAACTACATGTTTTATGTTAATAATTTAATATTTTGTTTTCATTTTATTTAGGAAAAAATCAATTTATATAAATTCAATTAAAATTCTTCATAACAAAGTAATTTAGAAATATATTTTAATAAACTACATATTTTTGTGAAGCTAATAATGAATTTGTGCAAAAAAGAGTTCAGCGATGCGTATACTTAATATTTAATTCAAATAGTAAAATGTTTATAATATTGAAGCATGCGTATGAGTAATATTTTTAATATAAAATGTACAACAATTGCAATTATTTAAGAGATATATAATAAAATAATATGAATTAAATGAAAAAGACGGAAATAGGTTTAAGCAAATAGATTTTTTTAAAACGTAGTCCAACTATAATACTCTATGTTAATTGTGAGTCGTAAAGCTATGACTCACATCACATTGATGAATTAAAATTAGTGGTTGTTGCGTGATTTGATTTGTTATCAAAGGCTTCGAAAAGTCCTTGTACGAAACTGTCATTTAACAAAATAATTGTGCTTCTTTTCAGTAGTATTAGTCTCTATTGAAGAATACTTAAATATGTTTTGTTTCTTATGTACACACTCATAAACGTACGACACTTAATGAGTTATAAAATTAAATCCGATAATTTTTGGAACAGAAATGAAGTACACATACACAATATTATCGCAAAATATCATTAAAATTTGTCAATTTATAATTTATAATCGTACGAAGTTCTTCTCTTGAACGTCGGAGTTGATTCAGATATTATAATATATCCTTTATTATACTGAACCGATTTTGCTAGTTTTAAACAGCAAAGTTCTTTGGACTATAATGAATTAAATTTAAAATAAAAGTGGGCATGAAATTTCAATGCACTCTGTAAATTTTTGTGAATGTGAACATGGCAACAATAGACTGATAGATGGACATAGGTAAATCGACTCAGATTTTGATTTTATGCAAGAATATATATACACATATGTTGTCTGAGATAATACCTTCTTAGCGTTACATATGAAATGAAAAAGTGTGGAATGACTACTTGTGTTATTGGGTGGTATAAAAAAGAGTTTGTTTCTAGTGATCAGATTATGATGGCTTTTGGCATAACACTGAAGTTTATACGGCTGTATGTGCTTCTGTTAGTAATACTTTTCGTATGAATTTTGAAGTTATCTCAGACATTGGTTCATAACTTTCCCGTTCTTAACCACTATTGTCAAATAGTGACGAACTTCCAAAGCAAAGTACATTATTGTGGATGTTAGAATGTTTCCCAAAGACTCAGTTTTTTTTAATGCAGGATTATATACGCTGGTCCATAAATTTTAAAATAAGATTCGATTTGTTACGACTTGTTTCTTCTTTAAAAAGATTAATTTTTGTTTATTTTGTATTTCTATTGGTATGATTCCAAATACAAAACTTCTGTCCCTTTTGAAAGAAATTAACTAATGTACTTTCGGATCGTTTTATTTTATGAAAAATGTTTCTATTTGAGCATCGTGAAAATGTTTAATTTGAATTTTTTCTTTATCGGTAAGTAATGTTTCTTTGAATATCTTCAAACGATATGAAATTTATGGATTAAATAAAGAAAAAAGCGTTTGTGTTTATAGCAATATTTTATACAAAATACCACAAAAACCATTTGATATACGAGTCTGGCATACAAAAACTCCAAGAAAATTTTTTTTTTTTTGTCAAATCATTCTAAATTATTTTATTTTTAAAATTTATTTAAAACTAAACATTTATTACAACTATGTGTTGTAAAATTTCAACATTTCAATTAAAAAATTAATTGAATATTTAACTAAAAATATTTCAAATATTATATTTCCAATTATAAAACTAAAACCATTAAATCCTTTCAAAAATTGAGAATAAAATGAAAATTTCTGCTTATTTCATTTGCTTTCAGAAAAGAAGAAACCCCAACATGAAATTAAGTAGTGTGATAGAAAATGTATTAACAAACATGTTCATAAAAACGAAACCACTGAATTTATATTTTTTCTTTTTATTGAAATTATTAATACAGTTTACAAAGAAAACAATTTTTATAGTTTTGTAGAGCATTCAGTCATTGTGATCGAACACTTTGGACACCATTTCGTGCTATTCAATTCTCTTTTAACAAAAACTTTATATTTCTCCGCTGATGTTAGCATCGGGCTGTTTGGTAGATTTGCTTACTAATCAAAGGCTTGTTAACCATATTGACAAAATGTTCATTAAAAAAAAATTATGAACTCTTATGAATGGAAGCAGCCTTTTTTGTAAACAATCCTTGATATAAATTCAATATTATTAGAGCCCGTTTTAACAAGTAATTGACTTCTTTCGCCGCAACTACATATTTTTTGTCATACCAGGAACTTTTTGATTATTTTGACTACTTTTGGATCCTAAGCTCTACTTCAATATACCTTCTTGCATCATCAACATAAAATTATTACCCAGGAAGTTACATGAAATTTGGCAGAACACGTTTTCTTCATCCATTACGCAACAAGAAAATATCTTATTTAGAAAACTTGTCTTTAGTTTCAGTGCTCTTTATAAATTTTTAGCAGCATTCCTGTCAGGAAACGTTTTTAAAACATAGTTTGAGAACTGCGCTAACCGTACTACTTTCCTACCGGATATGTTTGGAGCTTTTTCGGAAATGCTCTCTGTTTTTTTGGCTTTAGAAACATAATGTGAACTATATTTTTAATAACATTGCAAACAGCTTTACAGCAGACTTTTGAACGCTTGTCCAACTTTTTCCAGAGCCAAGTTGGGTTTTGTTGGAAATATTCAAAAATTTCAGGACGCACTTCTTTTAGTCACTCAATTTAATCAAATTTACAATATATACATTTATTGACTTTAAACATAATGTTTTACGAATGTAAATTGTTCAGAAAAAATGTTTTGTTCGTCGAATCTTCAACATCCTCCATCACAAATGCGTGTAACTAAATGCGTTATGTTTTGCACACACACACACACACTTACATATACATTCACGAAGGATATAATATATAAAAGTTTTTCTTAAATATAATACAGGAAAACCCAGTCAGTCATAAGATTAGTTATATTTTTTGCTATAACTTTTTCCACTTCACCGTATTTGATATTTAAAAAAATAAGGAAGTTCATACAACTTAATATTAGGACAAAGTGTAATTCTAATTTGTTGATTTCTAATTGTCAGTTTTACAAGAATTCTTCATTGGAACATAAGGTTGCCTTATATACGGACCGATTTTGTTGTTAAACAGAAAATTCCTCAGGACTATAATAAAAACTCAAGCTCTTGAGCTCTGTCGATTGTTGTTGAGGTGATCGTATCAACAATCAGCAAAATCTATTCAGATTCTGTTTTAATGCAAGAATATACATACATTATGGGGCCTCAGATGATTCCATCTTTGCAACAAACAAAGTTTATGTACAAAGTTAATATACCCTCTTCACCACTTGTGGTGATATAAATGAAAAATGTGTTTTAAGAATTTCTCGATCATACTCCTTAAGTCTTATTTTTATTATGTCTATATTTAAATAGAATGTTTTTTGGGAATTTTTGTTAAATTTTATGCAAATTATATTACCAGAAAATTATTTCTTATTCTTGTTTTAAATTAAAGTAAAAGAAAATTTCTATATTTCTTTTAAAAGACTTTTATACAAAAAATAAAAAAGAACAATTTTCATTTGTTGTATATTTTGTTTTATTGTTATTATTTTTCTAACAAAAAAACTTTCTTAACAAATTTATTTTTATATTTTTGTTTTCCTTTAAAATTTCGGTCAATTCTTAGTTTTATTTTGTATCTTTTCTCTTTTTTTTTGTTTGCTGGTTTTAGTCTTAATCTTGAATCACAAATCTTAATAGACTTCTGACAGAATGATGACGCCACTTACAGAAATTCCTATGAATGTATGAAAATAAATTACAAATAAATTAGACATAAAATAAGAAAAGCAAAAAAGAAGAAGGAAAAAACGAAAGGATGCTATAATCGTTGAAGCACGACTATGAAATGACCTACACTGCAATGTTGGTCATAAATAGTATTAAGGAAAAAATAATGAACGATTCTTGTATTAATACAATACATAACGTATATGTGAAATTTATGCCCTCAAAACAGGGTATTTGGAAAGTGGTTTATATAAGACCTATGAGAAATAATTGACCGACCCTCGCATATTTTAGCATATCGTTAAGGATATATTTAGGGCTTCTATAACCTTAAAATCAAACTTCATTAGGATTTTTTATGTGGGAGGTATTAATAAGATTCCTCCTAAGACCAAAATAGACAGACGGATGGATGAACATCGTTTAATCGTTTCAAAAAATGGTTCTGAGTCCAATCGTATACTTACAGGGATAAGACCATTTTGTCTGCATGTTGCAAACATCTGCACAAACGCATGTTACCCCAAACACCTACGATGGTGTAGGGTATCAAAAATAGAGAAATAAAGAAGAAGGAGAACAAAAAAAACATATTTTATAAGAAAATAATTGTCGAATAAAAAGTCATGAAGATAAATATAAATTAGAAAATAAATACAACAAAAGTAAATTATTACTAAAACAAGATTTTTAGCATGAAATATTATTACAGAATGAGATTAAATTTAGATATTAAATATTTGTTTGCATTGAGACAAAATATAACCAAAGATATTTCCTTTTATATGGAGTTAGTATGATTTCAACAAATGGATAAATTATGCTCTGTATTTAGATTAAAGACACGTCCTTATTTTCAAGAGATGTCTGTTATTTTGTAATATAAAAATACTTATTCAGGATGAAATGAATAATCTTTATTCTATTTGCTACATTTATATGGAAAACACTCAAATATTATTCCTTAATTTAAGCACTTTTTATTATAGCACTAATATTATCTTTTACTTTTTCATTTATTTTTAGATATTTTGCATTGTAACTCATTGATTATTTGCATTTCTCTCTTAAATCCGTAAGTATTTTAAAACTTTTACTACTGTAATTTAAATAAATTTCACAAAATTATTTTACTAAATTAAAATTATTATTTTAGACTTTAAATTTTAAAAAATTTAAAAAATTTTTTACAGAAATTTTTTAAATCTAGAGAAACAAAATATAAACATATGAGAATGCCATACTCGGCTATGCCGAATATTCAATATCCTCCATTACAAATGCGTGTAAGTAAATACGGTTTGTTTCGTACTTACACACTCCCACATACACTCACAAGCGTATATAATATATAAAAGATTTTCTTAAAAATCTTAATGATTCATAAAGTTAGTAATAATTTTGGTTATATTTTTTTCTACTAAACCGATTTGGAATGATAATAAAGAACATATAACTATATATTATATCCAAATCTTGTTCTAATTTGTCGATTTCTTATTGATAGTTTTACGAACATTATTCTCTATAACTAAGAGGTTGCCTCAGATGTCGGCCTATATCTTTTAATATACAGATCTGATTTTGTTGATTTTAAACAGGAAAGTTTTCAGGACTATGGGAAATACTCAGGCCAAAATACATTGAGGATTGTCATTTGAGCGTCGATATGTGAGAGCCAATAACAGACAGATGGACAGACAGATGGACATAATTCCGTCAGTCTCTTTTTCTGTCTGTCTGTCTGTCTGTCTGTCTGTCTGTAATAATAATTAAGAGTAATCGACGCAGATTTTGATTTGATGCAAGAATATACATACATTATAGTTTCGGAAATGAATCCTTTTTAGTATTACAGACGGAATGAAAAAGATAGAGGGTACAAAAATAGTCGTACAATACTAATTTAAAACATTATCATTATGTTCACATTAATGTGGGTTCTAAATTATGAAATATTAAAAAAAAAAAATTAGTCCTATAAAAAGTATTCAAAGGTCTGCCTTCAAACTGTTTTCAATATTATTAAATTGTATCGAAAGAACTTGTCTGTGGATAGAAAGCCAAGTTCAGGTAGAAGGCTTAGTCGATATTACATTTTTAAAGCCAAAAAAAAGTAGGAAACATTTTCAAAGGAGCTCACAACATATCCGAGAAAGCTCAGTGCTTGGAAAATACAAAGCTTAAAAGGTTCGCGGAAATTGAATTAAAGTTTACTTTTTTTTGCTACAAAATTAATGACGAAACATATTTTCTGGCAGTTTTTTGGCAACTTTCAGATCAAACATTTCATATTGCTGATGCTCGAGAAAAAATTGAAGAAAATTTTAGGAGCACAAATCAGTCAAAATAATTCTCGTTATGGCAAGCAATCCAATCATTTGTTATAACGGGCTATATCAATGACGAAATTATCATTAAGGAATGCTTACACAATAAGGCTGCTTCTTATGGCTTCATATTGCGTTTCCTCGCGGAATAAATTTTAAGACTTACTGTTATTACCTTTCGAAATGTCATTTGGAACCTTTATAGTTAGTTCGTATTTGATTACAAGCATAATATATATCCATTCCGAAGTAGAGTTTAGGAGCTTCAGGAGTTCTCTATCGTCATTTGTGGACTAATATTCTTATTATTTCATTTCAACTAATAAAAAATTATAAATGGAAAATTCTATTAAAATAACTTAAGATCTGCGAAGACATATGTATTGGACTAAAACTATGACCTGCAGATATGAAATCATTTTTCTGTATGTTAGAAACATGAGAACAGCGCACAAACTTCAACTTCTTTTGGTAGTGCAGGGTATACTAATTTAGTTTTACCCTATAAAAACCAACTTTTGAAATTTTAAGTTATTTTTCATACAGTTTCTGTGTGGGAGCTGAGTTAAATTTTGAACTTATCATCGTATTATTGAGCACAACTGTATATAAATTTTAATTGAACCTAACATCGTTATGATTACAGCTTTCATACGTAATGGGACTTTGTACAAAAGCTGTAAGAACATGCGAATTAATCCTACAAATAAATAAATATATTTATCATAAAACATTATTTTCAGGAATACGTCGACCGAAGTATGAGTAGCAAATATTCCTGAAATTTTTTACAAAAATGGGTAACATTTCAAGAACATTTAAAAAATTTATATTGATTTTTCAAGGTCTTTTTTTACCCTAAACTACTACAGATAATCAATGAGGTTACATAAAATATAAAATTCCAAACGTAGCATTGTCAAGGAATAACTGAAAAGTTACTATGTATAAGAATATATATATGTTTGTATACGTGTGTCATGTAGAATAACTTGATTACATCATTCATATGTTGGAGGGTGTATTTAAAATTCCACTAAGCCTAACTTGTTAATACTTGTTATTCCCTAGCGGGTTACATAAACATCTCAAGTATATAAAAGCAAAATTCTTGTACACACACATTCTTTAAAACAACACGAAGTATTGCATGCTTTTTAGGATTTTACGTATACATATATAGTCGAAAAGTATTCATCATTCAAAATATTTGCTATTTACTATTAACTTTATTTAATCAAATATTTTCATATAACATTTTTCACCTCAATATTAAAATTCATATGTGTTATACGTTAAATGTTATACATTTTCATACGTTTCTTGATATTTGTGTTTTAAAGAAAATAATATGGAAAACTTTTAAAAGTACGTTTAAAAAATTTTAATATATACAGCTGCGTTCAAAGCAATAGTGAGGAATAAACAAAAATATTTCTATTTATTATATTTCTTTAAATTATTTTTTCCAGAAAAATCGATAACACCTGGAGTCACAGTTATAGCACCATCCAATTTCAATTATAACAAAAAACCAAAAATAAATAATTGTTCCTTGATATTTATTCTAAGCATTTTGTAGTATATCCTTTGTTAGTAATAACAGCCGAACATCACCTTCCCATTGAATTTTTTACATTCTGGCACCTTTCCAGGACAAAAGAATTTCATGCCTGCTCTAAAGTATTCCAAACTTTGCTGCTATTGGTCGGTTCAATTATCGACTCCATCTTTTATATGTATGTAGAGAAATAATCGGCAGGATTTACATCGGGAGACTGGGAAGTATATTTTATTACAATAACTCCATTATTCTGAAGCCACGTTTTTGCTATTTTGCTGGTTTGTTTCGGGGCGTTGTATTTTGTTCCGTGAAATGGTGCTATTATTTCGAGAGGTCCCAATTTGATATTTGAAAATCAAATTTAATTCTATTTCTTAGATAATATACTTTCAAAAATGGGACCATAAAATTGTAGATAAAAATATTCATGAACAAAAAACACAAATTAGCAACGAAGATGTGACATATGAGTTGTGCTATTACTTTAACCGAAGCTGTATACATACAAAATTTTACAGGTTGATAGATAAAAGTTTTCTGTTTGTTTAAGTTTATGTGTTTGTGTTAAATTTTTTAGAAACTTTTAAAGTTGTCTTCTATTATTTGGGCAGATTTAGTGCGCAGTTTATTTGAGATTTTGCAGGTGAGATGAAGAAATTATAGAAATTTTTCGAAAAAAAAAATATATAAAATATTTCTTGGAAGTATGTTTTTAATTATGTAATCAAAACATATTTTAATGAAATGTAAATTTAAATATCATATTAATGTAAAAACTCAAACTATTTAGAAATCTTTATACAAATTTTTATAATTTCAAAATCATGCATGTTACTATTGCCAATATCTCAAACAAATTTCATTCAAATAGTTATTCAGGATTTTTCAATTATCTTTTATAAAAATTTCATATTAATGAGATGAATTTTGAATGTCTTCCACTAAACGTATATATGCAACAAGTATAGAACTAGTAATCTGATAGCACATTAAGAGACACTACTATTCACGTAACTAAGCTTTTAATAATGATTTGTTTATCGCGAAGAGACAATATGTACTCTTCGCGAAAAACAAAAGCGGCCACTAACTAATTTATGGTTGTGGGAGACTTTTGATAGGGCATACAAATTTTTCACTGTCTTCTTACGATAAAAATTTTCTTTGCTGCCTTCCTGCGATACACCAGATAGAGATAAAATGCTTAAACTCATTGTGGTGCAGTAAGTTTATAATTTTAAACAAAGAATTTGTATTGTGTTTCAAAAAAAAAAAAAAAAAAAAAAAAAACTTCATCAATTCAGATATTTAATTTTTAAGATCAAATTTAATTTAGCTCTGTAAACAAGCCCAAATATTAGAGCGCTAACAGTATTCACCCTGAATTGAATAAATCGACGCAGACATTTTAAAATAATCTTCTCCGAAATAGGGTTTTATGCTTGAAAAATCTACTTAGTTCTCTCTTTTCAATGTAACCAATTCTCTAAATTTCGGTTCGTTTAAGAATTTAATTACTATTTAAGGCCTCTTCTTCGGAAGAGGTTTTAGGCTGAGAGAACTCTTTAATACTTTATTATTTCAATAAAATTTGGCAATAAATAATAGACATATGTGGCGAATTATGCAGCTTAACACCACATGAACTTTGTCATATACATGTTGTTAATCAAAATATGATTGTCTCATAAGCATATTATTAAACGATTTTACATTGACGTGGCGAATTAAAAACGCACTACCAAAATATTAAGGAATAAACTAACACAATATGTTTAGCCGCTACAAAATATGGTTGACTGATATGCATATTTCGATTTTGAACTCTGTCATTTTTAACCATAATATAATTGTCTCATAAGCATATTACAATATTGAACGCTTCACATCCATGTTCTTAACCAAAATATGGTTATGCAAAATCAATTTAAAATAATAATTCGTTCTTATAACAATAGTTTTGTTGTAACTGCATACTGATTAACAATCGAATGCAGCGATAAATATAATCTCAAAACAAATTCAGTTTAACAGTTGACATTTTGGCTTATATATATTGGTAACATGAATTTTCTGTGTGTGTATTTTAAAATAAGGTCTTTAGGCTATAAAATTCACAAATATGCCACTATTCTAATACAATTTGTCACATATATTATACATTCCACCACAAATTTGTATAAACTTCGTGATTCTGTAGTAACGCTAGGAAGGAATTATCTATGACCCCATAATGTATACAAATTCTTGCATTAGTTCAAAATCTTGGTCTATTTAGCTACATCTATCTGTCTGACCCTCTGGTTTGGCACATCCACTATAATTGACGACATTCAGTGCAATTTGTCCTTTAAAGTTGTCTATTTAAAGCTAGCAAAATCGGTTTAGTACATTAAAAGATAAAGACCGATATTTTTAAGCAAATATTTTCCGTAAACATTTTCAATTATAAATCAATCAATAAAATGTTGCCGTAATTCTAAACTGTTGTTATCTCATTACCATTGTAAAACTATCAAAATCGGTTCAGTAGAAAACAAGTTATAGCCAGAAGTATAGCTAATTTTATGACTCATTAAGTGTTTCTTTTTTTATATTCATGAAAATCCTTTATATATTTTATGTGCTTGTGGGTTTATATGTGAGTGTGTATGTTTGTACGAAACGTATTTGTACGTACTTTACTTCACACGCATACGTTACTTCACACGCATTTGTGGTGTTCTGCATAGCCGAATATAGCGTTCGTAGTTGTTTTTGTAAAATAATCGTCTTTAATACATACAACTTATTTGTGAAAAATTTTAAGATTGTTTTATGCTTGAGTGTTATCTCCAAAACAGGTTTCTTCCAGAATTGGGTTTTAAGTTCATAGTCTCTAATAGCATCTGTTGTGTTCGCCCTAGGAGAATATGGTGTTCGTACTGGTTTTTGTAAAATAAATGTCTTAATACATAAAACTGATATGTGAATAATTTTAAGATTGGTTTACACTCCCAATAAAGTTTTCTTCCAGAATTGTATGTTGAGCTGATACTCTCTAGTAACGAAGTGGATTTTAAAGTCGCTCCAATAACAGCAGTGGTGGCAGCATCTTTTTGTTTGTTTTCACATTGGTTTGAAGAAGCGTATTTAGGGCCTAGATCGATCAAAATACATAATCAAGTTCAATACATAATCAAGTTCAATATAAGAATGTTTTGTCCTCTCCTTTGTGACCTCACATTTTCTTAAGATATTTTATTTGCTCTCGAAAATATCATAAATATGTTATTTAGAAAATATATAAAATTTATGTTTATAAAATTGCCTTTTTGAAAAAGTTTTTCCTCGTTTTTTTTATTAATTTCTTATCATACTTTACATATATTTTAACTTTTAAAGTTCTTGAGACTACTTTCAAAAAGTTTAAGTGCGTTTTCTTTTCTTATATTGAAAAGTTTTCCCCGTTTATTATTATTTTCCTTTTTTTTTTTGCTTTTAATTAATTGTTCTTTTGCATATAATGAAGAACCTTTTTTTATTACCTTTTAAGATGGAACAAAGAATAAAGTATAAAAGTCTGGTATCGTTTACCTTCTGGCTTTATACGTCGGGTTGGTAACAGTTTGTTATAAAGTTTATTTTATTTTATTATTATTTTGTTTTATTTTTTGTTTTTTGTTCAATTTTATATACATTTATTTTAATGACCATAATCTCGTATTCTGGTGTGGTTGGTTAATGACTTATAAAAATGCACTGCAATTAATTAGCCTTAAATACATGCAACTTAATATGGATTGTAAATTTCTTTTACAAATAGAAGTTTTTTCCTTTTTTTGGTTCATTAAAGAGGAAAAAATATTATTTGCATTTGGCTTAAAGTCATATTAAGATATATAATGAATGGGTTAAAATATGTAAAAAATGCTATGTTAGAGAGAATAGAAAAAATACAACTTTTTATATATATTTTATCATTGTTCATACAAGGGTTATAGGACGTTAATGAAACTAATTGTTGGTATTATTTGTACAGTTTTGTTTCAAGTTATTCAATCTGTTTTTAGCACTTTAATTTCAGGTGAGTTGGAGATTGATTATATATATCGTTATCTCGAATAATGCCCTCTAAGAGTGATGTAGTTTTTCATTTTCTCCATTACCTCAGGAGGTAAAATGGATGAACTTTTAACTGATCATCTCTGATCTAGGATAATTTTCAGAGGGTTCTATTTTTTAGTTTAGAAGTCAACGTGAAAAAATCACCTTGACAATTGCGATTGGATTCGAATGCGTGATACTTGAAATAATTCTTTTGTAAACAAGAACTTAAACCATTTAACTATACTGTTCCAATAATAATACAAACTATATAAATTATGAAACTACACTTTTCACTTAATTATACAAGAAACGACTTAAATAGTTATACGGAATTTTTGATTTCATTTTAAGATAGATTGACCAAAGATGAGGCCTATCGAAAATGATAATACGTGATCTGCACACTAACAAAAATCAGAATAAAAAATAAACATTTTTAACGAAATTATTTTAAAGACATATTGATAAATTTTTACGTTGGTTACTTATGGCCAATAACCGGATATTCAATCCTTGTCTCCAATACAGAATAAAATTAATGGTTCTGATAAAAATCATAAATACCGTTCATATCCATTCAATATTTTTATGTACTCTATAACAGTGTATGTGATACGGGTATTATGCGTTTGTACTGCTGTTTGTAAAGGGCAGGAAAAATAGCGCTATTATCACTACGATTAAAAATCACTTTATGAGACTTTGTAAATATGGCGAACCATCTGGCTGTTTGTCCATTTGAATATTAAAAATACAAAACGATAAGCGATTTCAACTATCGGTTCTTAGTTTCTCGTAGCTGCCATACAAAACCTAAAATTGTGTATCACTCCCAAATCATTGACACTGTATTAAAAATAAATATTTAAGAAAAATCGATGTTCAATTTTAAACTAAGATCGATTCATAATTTCCCACAGCTCCCATATAAGACTCCTTTGACTAAACACATATATCTTACATTAATGTAAGTTTCATGACATTGTATTGCACACAATGATATATAGCAGAAAATCTGATTATTAGAGGATCGTTCTTAATTTTTTATAACTATTATTTTTAAGCAACTACTCCACAGTGGTATTATATAATCGGCCTTGTCTGAATACAACTTCCTTACTTATTCAATTAAAAAAATGTATGTAAAAGAATGGCTAGAATTTAATTTCAAATCTCCCGCACTATAAAACATATTAAATATGTCAATGGGATATTTTGTCCCCTTTTGAACGAAATTTTTAACGCCTCAAGTAACTGAAACTTTTACAGGAAATTTATTCGTACATGGATGAAGAAATAATAGCAATATATTATGGACTATTTTACTTTGGGATAGGACAAGGGGTTGTAGTATTTCTTTATGAGTGAAATTTTATATAGCAACAATTGTTTTCAAATTGATCATGGTGTAGGGTATAATAGATTCGGCATAGCCAAATGTAGCAATATTACTACTTTTTATTTGCTTTAGGATTTCTGTATCTCTCACCATGATTCCACAGAAAAATTCTACAGACAGTTACTCCGATAATATTGGGATAACTAGTTTATACATACACAGTCTTCTTAGATTTTATTTAAACGGAATAAATCTCATGCTTTTTTTACCCATACATTATCTGTATGCGTAATAGAAGAGATAACAAATATATATATATAAAAATTTTAAAAGAAACCAAAAATTTTCTTAAAAAGGAAAATAATAAAGCAAAAAGCAGCCTCAAGCCAAAAGTGTTCTTTAATATTTTTTCCCCCAAAAACAAGAAAAACATTGATTTGTTTGTCTTTAGCTGGAAACCATATTTTATCTTTATGTTAGTTTTTTTTTTCTTTTTTCCATTTTTGGTGTTATTATAATTTTTTTTTTCCATTTAGTACTATTTTTGCAAAATTATTGGCAATATTTCAAAGTTCTTTGTTATGCACATACATACGTATGTACTCATGATTATTTGACTTCTAAAAGCCAAAAAGAAAAAAAAAAGAACATGAAGAAAGAAAAAAAGAACTTAGGAAAAAATGCAGTAACATTAAATTAAGAAAATACAAGTACGATGTTGTCCTATTGCGGAAGTTTTCATTATTATTTCTTTTTGCGTTGAAAAAGGCTTTTAAGGAAAACATGTTTCATTTTTGCTGTTATAGAATTTTTATTATATTTTCTTTCTTTTCACTCTAACCAAAGTTTTTTTTTGGTTTTGTTTCTTTTGTTGCTTTTAAAGCAATTTCTTTGTATGTCAGAATGAGAGTAGATACGTTTAGCTTAGTTTCATATATAAAAATGTAAAATGTTTGTGAGATCATAGTGTTTTTGTGGCCCAATTACGCATCAAACCAAGTAATGCTTTTCATTTCCTTACAAAACTCAACAAACTTAACATATGGCAAGTTCTATATTAATACAACACTAATCTTAGTAATTTCTAATGTTTGCTTTATAATGTTATACATACATGCAAAATATGTTTAAAGTTGCATTTAGTTTCCTGTCTGTTTTACTAAAAATGTACTAATTATATTTTGTTAACAAAGGTCTTTCACTGTGAAACTCTCCCCATATAATCCATCGATGCAAAAGACTTGGCTTTGTCGTCACATTTGGTTTGTGTATCTATGATTGTGTTTGCATAAAGTATGAGTTATGAAAATTTTTGCAACAGACACTATCATAAATGAAGATTTTAACATACAGTTCAAAAACTTTCAAGTGATTCATTTCTTTTGTTAAGGTAGCAAAAAAAGAATAAAGAGCATCTTAAATTTCATAGAATTTTCAGTTGTTAGATTTATGGTAACCATATGTGAATTAAATGCTTTAAGATGAAATCCAAACTATGACTTTAAACTAGTTAAATGGATTTTTTAAGGTTTAAAAACAACATTTGAAAATTACTTAATGAATTTATAAATTTAACGTGAAATTTGTAATGTGATATATTTTAATTGTATTTAAGTAAAAATTGTTAAATAATTAACATACATACATATCTTGAAATTTTTAACATACATACATATCTTGAAATTGCATGGTTACATGCATTTCTTCAAATCACTTGGAAATACGGTCCAATAATACATATTTGAATGGACGTTATATATTTGAATGGACCTTCCAAATTTGGCCTCATCGGGTACTTTTGAAAATTCATCTAAAGTCATTATGAATTAAAACAAAACAAATTGTCCATCTTTGTAAGTCGATGTAAAAAGTATAATATTTTTATAAAGATTTTAAATCGAAATAAATACTCAAATCAACTTAACCCATTTTTAAAATATCTTTTATATAAAGATCCATTTGCAGGGCAAACAACCAGTATTTTCCTCCGGACGAGTTAAGAACCCTAAAACTAGAGTGATCATTGGGAATTTTAGTGGTTTTAATATTTTTATTTCCCCAGATTTTGACAAGGAGTAAAATCGAAAAATTCTCAACAGACATATATGTTAAAAAAAAACCAAACCACTAAACTTATAGTTTAAAATATTTTTGTTTGACTGAAATTATTATTTAAAAAATATAGAGTTTTCATCGCTAGTGAGGATATTTCAAACATTGTACGGATACAACTGTTAACCAGACAGATTGGAGAATTTGATTCTCCATACCATATTTTTGTTCTTGTACCATAGTAACAGGATGCCAAGTCAGATCAAAAATAAATGGATACATTATGAAGTCTTACGAATGGAAGCAGTCTTTTTTTATAAATATTCTTTTATGTAACTTTCAGCAATTATAAAGCATGTTGTAACAAATCATTGGATTCTTTTGTGGCAGATGCACTTTTGTGGAAACTTGACTTGAGTATACGTGATATGGCCTCTAAATTTTTGGCAACATTTCCTGTTAGGAACTTTCTGAGACCGATTTGTTTTCACACCTTCACTATTTAATTTTTCATACAAATTAGTCTGAGTACTAATTAACCGGGCTGTTTTCCTATCGAATGTTTTGAGAGCTTCTTTTAAAATGTTTCCGTAATAACAGACAAAGTTGGATGGCAGACGTTTGAATGTTTGGCCAAATTTTTGTAGGACCAAGTTGGATTGTGTTGAAAATACTTAATAATTTTAGTATGCACTTTTTCTGGTCATTTATTTTAATAATTTCAACAATTATTTACTTGACAGATATAATAACTGAAAATTTTTACAAAGGAAACTTGATATAAAATCATGTGATATTTTGGTGAAACTTTTAATACAAAAACATTAATGAAATCCATAGACTTTTTGTTTACCATTATCTTTATGGTTCTTTTTTATGAGGAATATTTTTATAAACGCAGAGGTAAAAATTGTTTTAAAAAAATAACAAAAATACAAATTTAAATTTCTGTAATATTTTTAATGAGAATATCTCAATTTTACTGCAAAATTTTCTAGTTTAATCGATAAATTTCATAAAGCTTAAAGATACAAAATAAAAATTTCTTCCAAACAAGAAACGAAACAAATTATCTTTTTTATGACGAAGGGTGTTACAATAGAAAAATTGGTCATAAAATTTAACGTTACGAAAGTATGGTGCATAATTTCTTTAAAAAAGAACGGAATTATGTTAATCGGAAACTTTCCGAAATAAAAATAAAAATAAATAAAAATAAAAAATCCAAAATTAACAAAAGACAGTTAAATCTTTTTAAACAAAAAGCAACACGTAACAAATTAAATTTAAGAGAAAAGATAAGCCAATTCTCAGAAAACATTTACATTTGCCCAAAAATACACGAAATGGGCAGAGGAGCAGAAAATATAATTTCTTAAAAAAAAGTATTTTAGATCAAACGATTCCGTTATTTCGGCGGTGTTACGATTAAAGCTTGTACAATTATTTTCTGTAGTTGGCAAAGCCAAAACTTTGTTTTGTTCTTACAAAAATAAACAGCACAAATTATAAAAAATTATGATACATGCTCTTCTCTATTTAATGGAGAGAGTTATCGTCGAGATTTATCAAAAAGTTGGACAAAAACAGGGTTTTGCGCAACAAAAGTCGCAACAGGTGTAATTTACCAAAAACTAACACTCTGTTTCTTATTTATGTCGCAAAAATCTTAAAATTTAGAAATATGTTAATGTTAATGAATTTTTATGATTCTACCGTTCAAAGTTTAAATTTTTTGATTTAAATGAAATTTGGCAAAATCTATGAAATTTCATGATATTTAATGTCATTAATGCAAATTATAAAAAAGGGGACAAAACGGGGAAATCTTAAAAGTTACACAAAATAACTTTAGCCGGGCGAAATTCAAAAATAAACCAAGTTTGGGAGGAATTTGGTTGCGATCTTCTAGAGAATTAGGGGAATCAATGCCAGACCATATTTTTGAATCAATCAATATGAAAAGATTATACCGATTATTGATTATGCTTTAGTTACTGAAAATTTAAATTGCTTTTTAAGAAAATAAAAATAAAAATGATAGTTAAATAATTAAACCGAGTTGAAATCATAAAATTTAATACAAATAACGTTTTAAATGAAGTCTTGAAAAAAGTCATGTGCGGAATATGCAACAACGTATTTCTTAAACTTAAAATACAATTTTATTTTTTAAAAAACTTTCTTTCATAAATTAATATTAAGTACAAATCAACATATAAAATGGTTTTACATGTCTGTGCCCATACATACTCTTAAACCGAGACGTATACTTGTTATTTCAACATAAATATTAATTATACTCCATAAAGTAGAGATGTTTAGAATTTCACTCCCTCTATCTGGTATTATAGGAACTAATGATGTTAAGAATACCTTTCAACTCAGAATCATATTCTGAGTCGATTTAACGATGTCCGCATGTCTGTCTGTCCGGCTGGTTCTCAATGTAAACGTGGTGAACAGCCGCAATTTTTCAGATATTTCGATAATATTTCAGGTATCTCCTATGCAAATGATTCTCCGATGCGTTGTTTTGAAATCAGAAAAGTTACAACTATAAAGCAATTTAAACAGAAATAACTCTTATTAACTTCTAGAACGATATTCCGAGGGTAGGTCCAATATTTCTATTGGTCAAATACAAATCCATTCCAAATATTACTTTTAAGGGCATAAATCTTATATATACGTTTGTATTGTAATAATAACTTTTAAAATTAAGATAAATATAAGATAAATATATACATGTAACATAAATGTTAGTGTCACAATAATGTACTCCACAATTAAGAATTAATAAAAAATTTAATTATACGAGGGTCGTTCATTTGTTTTTCGTAACTACTATTTCAAACCAACATTGTGGTGTATGTTATTACATAGTCGGGCTTCACCGATCACAACAAACTTACTTGTCTAAAATTTAATATTGAATTTGCAAAAAAAAAAAACTTTTACTGTACTTGACACATTTCTTT
The DNA here is from genome assembly GCA_004302925.2 of Cochliomyia hominivorax. NCBI lineage: Eukaryota > Metazoa > Arthropoda > Insecta > Diptera > Calliphoridae > Cochliomyia > Cochliomyia hominivorax. Next base: position 31,987,516 of record PYHX02000467.1, on the reverse strand, counting down.
TCTCTTGATGTAATAAAATTTCTATCAATTCTCTCGTAAACTCTCAATTTTAGTAAATTTTTTATACAAATAAAAACAACAACCAACCGAATTACAACTCAATTGAAAAGTTATTGTTATAGTTTTATTTGGTTGTAATATTTGTTGTATATATGTATTTGTCAAACTCGTTACAAACAACTCAAAAGCATAACAAAATAAACGAAAATTGTTGAAAAAGTCATTGCACTTACGCTAAAAATAATAAAAACCCCAGACTACATAACTTTCACATTTTATATGTATTTGGAGTGGAATAATAAAAGGAGGGAATATAACGAATTTTTATTATGGTCGGTTATGCAAAAACTATGTGACATAATTCGGTTTGTCATGAGATTGACTGGAGTAATAAATTTTTGGAGAAGAGGAATATGGGAGATGAATGAAGAAAAGGGAATAATTTTGAAATAACACAAAAATGTTTATAGCTTTAAACACTAGTGTGAAATTTTGAAGATATGTTCGGAAAACCACTACCACACTCTTGGACACCCTTTTGAGCTCTTCAATTCTCGTTTAATAAGGTCCTAATATCTCCCTATTGATATTAGTTCTGGACAGTTTGGAGGGTTTGGTTTGAAGGCTTTTGAACTTTTCTTTTTTCCCTATAGCAACATTAAGATACAATTTTTTACTAGAAAGCTACGACAAATCTACCAGAATATACGTTTCTTCATCCATTATGTCCCAACAATATTTTTTTTTAGAATAACTGAACTTGCTTTTTTTGGCTTCTGAATTTTATACAGCGTTTCCTTCAACAACCCCTTGAACCTTGCATATAAGTAAACCTGAAGCTTTAACCTTTTGTATTAAATAGTCCGGAAACGCTAAAATGAAAATGCTACCGGGCTCCTTTCCTATAGAATGTGCTGGGAGCTCTTTTGAAAATGTTTTCGATTTTTTGGCTGTAGAAATATCTCGCGGAGCATTACATCTACCAAATTCTAGTGGTACTATTTAATTTTATTAGAAACAGCTTGACGTCAAACCTTTGCTTGGCCAACTTTTTGTAGCACCAGGTTGGGTTTTATTGAAAATATTTAAATATTTTAGTATGCACTTTTTTCTAAGCCGTACTTTTTTATCAGGTTCACAATATATTTATTTGTTTCACATCGATTCACTCGTTACATACTAACTTTGACTAAAATCAAAATTTTTAGTAGAAAATGTATCTTCAAACAAAAAATCAGTTGTAAACTTAAAAACTGATTTTGAATAAAATTGATTTACATCTTACTTTAAAATTTTTCTTTTACTACAAAAAATTTTACAAAATCTTAATTTTGGCTAAAATTCAAAACCACATTTCAAAGAAATTTTGATCAAAAATCTTATTTTAAATAAAATTCAATTTAAATATTTAAATTTAATATTTTATTGAAATTTAAAATTTTCCACAAATTCAAATTTTACTGAAATTTAAGTTTTTACTTATATTCGAAATATTTACTTAAATTTCAAATATTTGATCAAAATTTAAAATTTAGGTATAATTCATATGTGAATTTTCACTCAAAATTAAAAATTATAAATTAACAAAAAATTTAAATTATTCAGAAGAATTCAAAATACTTTTAATAATTTGAATAACCTCATAATTTTGGATCCAGCAGAGATTTTGTGCATAAAAGTTCCTTACTATATAGAGTGTGCGGAGCAATTCTTTCTTTTTTTGTGGAGTCATTTTGATCTTAATAAATTTTATGTAATTATGCCATAAACATATTTTTAACAATAATCTTCTAAAGAGTTACAATTGTACTTAGGCAATAATTGCTATTGTATGTCAAACCCTCATAGATTTTCTCTTCATTTCAAATATTGTGACAAATTGAAAATAATTGTTATCCTTAGGTGCAAATTTGCTAACCTAACCTAACTTTTGTATAGTTATTAGCAAATAATAAAATTCGGTTGTCTTTCAGAAATATTATTCTACACGTACACATATTAATACTATCACACATTACATAGATACATACTAACATATATAAACTAAACAAATATCTACACACATACGTGCATACATATATTCTTGCTTTTAAAAATCCTTCTAACATATGTTCATTACATACAACATATTTTAGTAAAATTTACCCTGAAAAATATTTTGTTGGGAATAAAAATTACAAAACTACAGAAAAAAATCTGTGTTAAAAGTTTAGTTACCAACACAACAACAGTAACAATAACAATATTGTTGATATTGGTGATGATGACGATGTTGTTGTTGTTGTTGATGATGAGAGAAAGGTAACATATTTTACAACATTTTTAGAGTCAAAAAACAAAAGTCAAAATGTTCTAGTACATATCCCCACCATATAATACCCTACACCCCATAGTTCGTTGTAAATGACGGCTACGAAATATTTGTGAAAGACCCTCGTATAACATGCATTTCTTAGATTGTTATGATACTAATATTTGTGTGAAATTTTTGCGTTTTAAAAGGAATTTTTTCTGGAGGGTTATATGGGAGTTAGAAAATCCCTCGTATAATATCGCGCAGCTGTTTTGTTTTATATTTCTCTCAATTTGGCTACATATTTTTACAATACCGACATATAGATGCACTTTATAAGTTTCAAGGAGATATTTGGAGGGGTTGTTGTATGGGTTCTATGAGAAAAAATATATCGTTCTTCGTATAATTTAGTATATAGTTGAAGATTATAAAAAGACTTATTTTTGCAAAATTTGGTAAACCAATTTTTTTTTGCCCGTTACAAATATTTTTACAAACGCATAATATCCTCACCACCTATGGTGGTGTAGGGTATAACAATGTCTGGAATATATAGAAAACAACAACCAAAAACGCTATATCTGGTATGTTTGAGTAGATACAACAATTCTAAAGTAAATATTTGTTAAAAGTGCAGATTTTTTTGTGTTTAATTTGATAATTGCTTTAAAATATAACCTCTTTTTGCTCTAGATGAAATAATAAAGTTTGTTTTTTGTTTCTATTCTGTTAGTTTATAGAATTTGTAGAGTTATTTGGGAATTTAAAAATTTTTTGTTTTATATGGCAACAAAAATATAAAATATGATAAAAAAAGTATTTTTTACTGAAGGGTATAAATATTTAACTTCAAATAACTTTGTTCAAATGAGATACAATTTAAATATAACAAAATTTTACTCCAAATAAGTGGAATTTTTTAAACAAATTTTTGTTTATATGATGATGAAAAAGATAAAAAGAAAACTTTTTTAATATACATTAGTACTTTTATGTAAAATGTAACTAAATACATATATTCATAATTAATAGATCTGTTTGCGTTGATATTGTTTTTACAATCATTTTATAAAAATCTTTGAAAGAGAAAACCGAAAAATTCTTAACACATGTTTTTCATTTAAACTTTTTTTGATCAAGTTACCTTTGTTAAACATGACAGTTACTATGTTTAATGTCAAACAAATAAATCTGATTGCAATGAGTGACCAGAAGAAAGCGCTAAAATTAAAAAAAAAAATATTAAAAATTTTCAACAAAACCTATACAAAGTTGGCCAAGCATTCAAAGGTCTGACTCAAAAAAATTTCCAATGTTACTTAACAGTGCCGGAAAACTTGTTCATTGACAGAAATCTGGTTCTTGTAGAAGAAATGGTCCACATGATGTATCTAAAGCAAAACGAATAGAAAGCATTTCAAAAGAACTCCCAACGTATATAAAGTTAGCTCAGTGCTCGAACAGTACGTAAAGTAAAAAGCTTAAAATGCTACTTACAGGAACTCTGCTAAAATTTAGAGGCCAAAAACTAAGAACGGAAAATGAGGTCTAATTTTCGAAAAAAATGCCGCTACATACAGGATGATTAAACATATCTTCTGGCAGTTTTTATTTTGATGATGGTTGGGAAAATGTAGAAGAAAAGTTCTTGGTATGACAAGCAATATGCAGTTGTTACAAGTGGCTCTATAAAGAATGAAGTTTATTCATAAGACTTCATCCCATCGTTACGGTCAACAAGTCCCTGGATAACACAAAAACTGTAATGTCATATATGACCCAAAAGAGGAACATCCTCTAAACTGCTCGTAGCTAGGGTTAGTGGAGAGATATTGGGCTTTTGTTGAAAGGAAATTGAAGAGTACAAAAAAGTGTCCAAAAGTGATGATACCTCTTCGACCAAAGTGACAAAAAGCACTTTTAAAACATTAATAAAAGGGTTTCCAAAACGTACTTTTTTGGGGAAATTGTAGTAAAAATATCCAACAAATAAAAAATTAAAACTAAAAATTATATTATGAAAAGTATATTCCAGTACACAAGTCAAAAATTTTGCTATTAAATTTTTTTTGAAATAAAATCAAGGAACATATCAATTGAAATTGATTCATAATTTTATTTAGGCTCTATTCAAATGTTATAAACTATTTGGATACCTAAATATATTTCTAAATTTATCTTAAAAGGTTAACTAGTTAGTCGTGAATGTTACCTTTTGAGTGTCTCAATGCTTTAACACTTGCACATCTCGGGGAGCTTAATTAGTGAATGCTAAGCAGTGTTACAATGAAATTTACGAAAATTCCCTCTAACTGGTTTAAAAATCCTTATTTTTCTTATTTTCTGGTTTAAAAAAATCACTTCATTTTCCCTCCTCCATAAAAACGTTTCAAATTATTATAAATTATTAATTATTTATTAAAAAAATAACAAATAAAACAAGCAAGAATGCTAAAAGTATTCGGCGAATTTTTAAAAACCTCCAATGCAATCAATTAAGACTTAATTGTGAGAAAATATTGAAAATTCACTCCCCCATGTCCCATCACATATTACCTTGTCTATAAAATTTGGCATTATCCGTTCAATTTAACGCAGAATTTTATTAAATTTCACAGATATGCAATATCGTTTTTTTAAGGGAAATCCACTCCCCCCAAAATTTTGTAGTCTACAATAAAGTATTGTCAGAACACTAACCAAATTTATTTTTCAAGTGCAACGTTTCTCACAATATGCTTACCAAAATTCATGAGAATTTTATTAGCCGTGCCACTAATTTGCTGAGGTTTTCAATGATTCCTTCATGGTGTTACACTCACCATTATCACTTGTTTTAGTGGAGGTTATAAAAACTATAAATAGGAAAAATTCCTCTTTTTGTTGACAAAATAAAATTTTCCCTTTTCTCTCTGAATGAAACTTCATAAAATAGGAAAATTTCCTCCATCTGACATCACTGATGCGAAGTGGATTATATTAAATGTACTGCAAACTCAGGAAATTAGAGGGTTTTATATCAACTTGCATTTTATCCATAATATTCATTTGAATTAAAATATTAATAAATATATTTTATTTATTAATTATACCAAATTTTAGATATTCAATTATGTATGAAAATTGTTTATATAAAAATATTACTGTTTTTTTTTCAAATATTAAAAAAAGGATCCCAATTTCTTTGTAATTATCACATATCTATTTGGTGCAAAATATAAAAAAAAAACAAGTTCAATTTATTTTGATTAAATATATTATTTTGTAATTCAATGAACCAATAATCATTTGAAATGAACAATGAATATTTTTTTTTAAATATTCCATCATTTATTATTGACTTTTCTATTTCATTTATTTTCCCTTTTTATTTTTCTTAATTGAAAAAAAAAAATAAAATAAAAATTAATATACATTTCTATTTATTTATTTAATAATAAAGAAACACATATAGTTCCGAACAAAACTATTGGCACAACAACAAACAAAAACAGCAACAATTTAAAAACTCATGAATGGAATTACCTTCTCCAATGTAGTAAATAATGCAAGTAGATTGTTCTCGATTTTTATTCATTATTTTTTAACGCCTTTTGAAGATAAGATTTATGTATAAACGGTGGCTTCTTGATCCATCTGTCCAGTTCTTCTCACAAAAATTCAATTTGACTGAGGTCTGGAGACTGTGGTGGGCCACATTGCCGCATTTTAAATTAGGAGAACGATTTTGATTTTCATATTCTAAACACGGTATTTCGGTCATCATTACGAGATATATTAGATATACTTTTATCGGAGAAAATCACCTGATTCAAAAAAGTAATGGGTTAACTTTTAAACTCTTGGGCATACTCCAAACGTCTAATATGGTTTATTGAAAATATATGTGCTTTACATCTAGCAACTCGAGTACTATAATCAGCTTCATGTAGCACTCTACGAACAATAATGAAGCGAATATTTTGTTATGTTGCTGTAGGTCTTTAGCTGCAATTTCTGTAGATGTTCTCGTTAGGATTGTGTTTAATTTTTCGGACAATTAAGTATTTTCACGAGGACTTAAAATTTTCGGTTTTTCGATTCTATTCGAACTTTAGAAACTTTAAAAAAATCCAGTTCTAATAGTGAAATGACTTCGTTCCATTATATAACCTATTGGGGCATATGAATTAACTTGGTTTTGTATTGGGCTGATTAATCGTTTTACAGATTTTCTTTTGGATATAAATCGAAAAATTGTCACTTTAACCCATTGGAATCGACATATAATGATTAATTATATGCATGAAATATTATATTTTCTCTCATTGTTGCTAGATTTGTGAAAACTTAAAAATTATAAACTAATGAATGTGATAATACTTTTGTTCGACAAATTGTAGACTGTTTTTTAATTAGGATAAAACTTAAATTTCTTGCTGTGCCAATAGTTTTGTTCGGGACTGTATATTGCTATAATCATTATATAATAATTTTTAAAAACTTACAGACTATCAAAATATATAATTGAAATTTCTATTTGTGATAAAGTTAATAATAAAAGATTGAGTAATAATAATAAAAAGTATGGGCAAAAAAATCATATTTTACAAGTAAAGTGTTTTTATAAACAATTGAAATTTTTATGAAAATTTTATAAAATAAATGTTTTATACAAATAAATTTTTTTTAGAAAATTTCCGAAAGTTTGTTATATTTCTCTATTTTATATATATACCGATACAAAGAAATTATTTCAAGCTATGATCATTAATTAGCCCATTTACCATGTAAACCATTTTCTGTAAAACCATTAAATCATTATGAAACTCAGCAGAATTGCGACAATTGGAATTACACTTAGAAATATATAGGACCATCCCGAAATAACGGTTAAAGGCAAAAAAACTTTTAAATATGAACAATTCTGTTAAAATTATGCTCAAATATATTTCTTAAGTATAGCACAAATATAAAGCTTCCTTCTCTGAATATGATTTTAAGCTTAAACCGATTCCATTGAAATTCAGCATAATTATTTTGCAATTATATTTCATATATAGAACGATTTTCACGCATATTTCTTTAACGATAAAAAGCCCATCTTTGAATAGTATTTAAAACTTATAAAAGTTTTAAGATTCCACAAATCCAAATATAGTGCTGTCCAATGCCTGAAAAAATTTGAGAAAAACAATAATGCCAGATTTCAGATAGCTTGGTTGGGAGCCGGGTGGGCTTTTGTAAAAAATCTAGAAGATATTTAAGATTAAAATACAGGCAGACTTGCTTCAGCTAAAACTTTTACTTCATCCATGAATGTATGTACATTAAATGATAATTTTATAAAAAAATCAATTCCAATTAATTATTCTAGATGATTCCTATGAAAAAATTTCGATTTCTCATCAGATAAGAGTACATTATTCAGTATTCTAAATACTGTTTAAATTATATGTCAAATTCCAAAGGAAAAGCTTAATATCTGAATATTTTTTTTTTGTAAAGTCCGCAAAGCTAAACAAGTGTTTTATTTCTATTTACTTTCACTCGTACATTTAAAATGCTTTTGATTAAATATCGAAATGAAAGTGAAATGAAATTTGAAAAATTTAATTAATAATATTTATTTAATCAAATTGATTTTACAATTTGATAATTTTTTAATATTTTCAATTAATTTGTTATATTATTTACACAAAATCAAATTTTTTGTTATAAAATCCTTAAGCCAACATTACGTATGATTAATTATAAATGCAGATTTATTTACGTATCTTTCATTTATCTTCTAAATACTTTATAAGTTTATTTTCATTAAATTTAATACAATTTGAATATTTATTTAATTCTTTCAACAATTATTCCTAACAAAATAACTTATTTTTATACCCTTCGCCAGCACAGGTGGTGATATGGGTTTATTCATTTTGTCATTTCATGTGTAATGCCAGGAAGGAATTATTTCAGACCCCATAAATTATATATATTCTTGCATCAAATTAAAATCTGAGTCGACTTAGCTATGTCAGTCTGTCCGTGTCCATCTATCTATCTGTCTGTTAAAAACATACTTAGAATAATTGTCCGAATTCAATGAAATTATACGGTTTCCTATTTAAAACCAGCTATATCGGGTTATTGGAAAAATGTTTTGGGCTTATTTCTATTAATTATATACCGATTCTATTGAACTTTGGCTCAATTAATTTCCTAGTCTTGCATATATGTTTTTAATTTAAAAATATCGGTTCTTATTTTGCTATAGCTCCCATATAGCGTCCCTTCCCGGAAAACGTTTGATATTATAAAACAACTAGATAAGGAGAAATATGCTTGAAAATTGGAAACTAATAAATAATCATCAACTCTATCGAAATTCGGCTCAATCATGTTTCTCATATATGTTACTAATCTGACCAAATCTGTAAATATTTTCCTATAGCTCCCACAAACTATTTTATTTCATTTCCCTCATATTATTATAGGTCGGTACCAATATTGGTATATAATTTCAGGAATATGTTTCCGTATTTCGCTACAGTTTTAATAAGCTCCATTTTTCGAAATCGGAAAAAGCGGTGAAGGGTATTGAAGATTCGGCATAGCATTCTTACTTGTTTTTAGTTTAGTTTTCATCTTATGTTTCTTTTGCAACTAAATAATAACATTTTAAGGCTCAAGTGTTTTAAATCGTGTTTTAATATCTCGTTTTACAAGGAAATTTCATTTTAAATTATAATGAAAATAAATTACTTTTACTCGAGTTAACAGGCTTAACAGACAGACACATAGATACAAAGATAAACAGACAAACAAATACTTTTGCAAAAATTCTAATACTCAAGAAGGAAAATACTCCTCGACAAAAAACCTAATATGAAAGACATTAAAGTAGACATAAGATTGAATTTCCTGCTAAACAAATCTGTATGAAAAGTAGGATACATTTACTGGTTCTCGCTGCTGCTACTACAATTGCTACTACTTTTGTTGTTTTTTCCTGTTTTCATTCATTTTATTATTTATTTTTTTGTTATTTTTTATCTGCAGCTTAAGCTAAAACATGGCGGAAGAAATAAATTATTTTGTCTGCGTATTAAACATATAAAGTAAAAGCTTTAATACTTGTAAATGTAAAATTATAAGTGTTTTCGATGTCTGTAAATGTATTTACATATATATGTTAATATGGTGTATTTAATACAACCACAAGTATATATACATATATCTAAAGGCATAAAATAATAATATAAATATGTATATAAGTATGTGTATCTGTGTATCCATTGTATATGTAGATGTAGGAGTAAACAAAATATTATTTGGTAACAAAAATAAATATTATGAAAATGAAAACAAAACTTTTGCCAAAAATATATGTAACTAAGGAAACGGAAATCTATATAGGAATAGGATATACATAAATAAAATGTATATATATCGACAAAAAATATCAAATAATATGGAATTATGAACTGAAACGAATATTAAGTGTATATGTATTCATTATGTCACAGTGTTGATTAGTTTCTTAAATTTGGAAAATTTTATTGTAGCATAAATTTAAATACAAAAATTAGGATTTTTTTGAGGACAATGTAGTAACTTTTATATGTTCTTGTGATTTCTGGAAGGCTTTCCATATATAATTTCAGGTCTTAAATATTTCACTTAAGGACCATCCTTCTTGTACCAAAAGGGTGCCTGTAATAATGTCACCATACACAGCTAAAGATGTCAATCAGCCCGATGGTGAAGAGCTTACAATCTTTTTACACAATTATTTGTGTGAAATAATAATAAAAACTTTTAAAAGAAACTTCTCGTTATTAAGAAAACCTTCAGTTGACTTGTTATCGTTGGACAGTGTTTTCGAAACGATTTTTTTTTACTTTTTTTGGAGATAATTCTCTATTTTTAGATTCGGCGAAAATATAAAAAAACTACTTGTAATGGAGTTTTAGTTGGTTTGGAAGTCCACATGTCACAAGATGGAAAGAAGAATGTCATTTGCTGCGTACCATTGAAATCAATGAATTTAAAAAATCTCACTTTTCCATATGGAAATAAGAAAATCCCACCCGTTTAAAATGTGTTTTTAAAATGCTTCCTTTTCTATTGTCAAAACTACCCAACTTTGGTTAAAGTTTCTTGCTAGGTGTTTGCGCCAAGGTCATCCGGACTTGCATTACAATTATTCAATTACATTGCAATCATTTCTGTTAAGATTTCTTCAGAAGACAATAAAAAACAAATAGAAAGATATATTACATATATGAGCATTTGCATAAGTTGCAGATATTGTATCAGAAAACACCTATCTATAGCAAAATATGGATTGATACCGGTCAAATAAATATAATATATTGAAGAAAGTAAGGTAAACAATTGTTCTGAAATTCAATAAAATTGTTTCATGTTCAATAGTTTAATAAGGTCAGAACTGTTTTCCGCGAAGGAACTCCATAAGAGAGCTATAGCAAAATATGTCAGAGTTAAACCGGCAAGTGTTTCAAATTTCATTAAAACTGTAAGATAATTGCTCCAGCGCAATCTAGTTTCCTTGAAATTATTATTCGTCAAATAAATATTATCGCAAATTTCAGGAATTACTTTTAAATTGCTTATTGCTGAAAACCTCATTTTATAACCATATAACGATTTTCTATTGGTCCAATTTGAGACATTTTTGAACTGTTATGAATTACAAATATCGGTATGTTTTTGTCAAAATTCTGTTTAAATCAAATTATTTTTTTTTTATATTTAAATGAGATCGATTTCGCAATATTGAGGTTATCTCAGATATCGGTTTATATTTTTTGCAAATAAACCTTCTTAATAGAACTACTTAGGATAACAGCAAACAATATGGCGAAATTTCATTAATTTCCGACAATTATTCGAGGCGTCGACACAGATATCAATTTGAATCAATAATACTTAATTCGCTTTTCGATGGTTTACATATGTTAATAACAGTCATATATTCGGCTATAACGAATGATAGAAGTCGTCAAAAGATATTCGCTTCTATTGTCTTCCCAATAGCTTTGTTTTGTAACGTGTCTCGAGGCTTTTAATTTTTTACTAATATATAATTTGGTTTAGAAGCTCAAGAAATATCGTTCGATAATTTAAGCTAAAATTTTTTTTCAGATCGAGTATTATTCACAGCTTATTTCTGAATTTTAAGTTATACCTCGTAATAACAAAGGAACAATATTCTTATATAGAATTTTTTATTTCGTATTAATTTTTTAAAACCACCATCACCACAAGTGGTGAAGAGTGTACATTAACATTGTCACTTCGTGTGTAATTTTAGTCGATTTACCCATATCTGTTTGTCTGCCAGTCTGTCTGTCCTTCTCTATCTGCCCGTCGGTCTGATTGTGTGCCTCTCCGTCTGTCTGTTGTCGGCACGCTCGCATCCACAAAAAATTCCTGAGGTAAAGGAAATTTGGCCCGAGTATTTTTTACATTCCTTATTTAAAACCAGCAATTTAAGAAGATATAGACCGATATCTAAGGCAAACTCTAAGTTTAAGCAAAAAATTTTCGTAAAATTGTTAATTATAACTCGACAAATTAGTATAATAACTTTGCCATTACATTAAGATATATGTAGAGTAGAAAAACATATATCAAAAATATAACTAACTTTATGATTCATTAAGTATATATTTAAGAAAAACTTTTATATTTTGTATACGTTTTTTTGTGTAAACGTGAGTGTATATATACGAAACATAATGCATTTACATCTCATGCATTTATGGTGAAATTTTAAAGATCCGGCATAGCCGAATTCCTTTTTCACATTTTATAAATTTTGCTTCCGTTTCCTAATTATTACTAAAGAAAAGTAGTTATGTGTCTAAGGAGCACATATAAGGCTAAAAGTAGTTAGTTGCATTGGTTTCGAACAATACCGTATATGGAAAATTAAAAGAGGATGGATATAGATATGATAATCAAATAAATAACGCAAATAAGATAAAGGAGTATTCCAGAACTCTTTCAACCCTACAACTTCGTAAATTAATTTTAGGTACTTATATATGTATATACATAATAAATGATAATTTAGTAATTAAATTTTATTGAAAATATTTTCAAATTTCCCGTTAATTAAGTACTTCAAAGTGAATTTTTTAATTTAAATAAAAAAACAAAAAATATTATATAAATTTGTTAATGAATATAAATTAAGACACTTTGTGGAATATTTGAAATATTTTTCAAGTTAAAAAATAAAACCCAACAACAACAAATATAACATGCAAACATAATTAAATAGAACTTAACAACAATATTCTCACATTTTCTAAAAATTATAGCAATTTCATTATCATTAGGTATCCGACTCTCTCCATTTAACCATCATGAAAAATACAAATATTCTGAGAAAAGTATTTTAAATTGTACAGAAAGTAATTGGTATAAATATTTGAAAATATTTATATACCAGTAAAGTAATTTATATTTAAATTACCTGGAGATATAAATTATTAAAAAAATAAAATAGGTAAGAATGCTATATTCGGCTATGGAAAATCCTCTACACCTTCCACAACAAATAAATTTGAAGTAAATAATGTTTCGTACATACACACTCACAAATGCATGCAATATATATATTTTTCTTAAACATAACACAGGAAAATTAGTTATGTTTATGACTAAACATTTTTTCAACTGAACCGATTTTGATAATTCTTAGAATGGTAATGAATTATTTGTTGATTTAAAAAGTGACTTGGACTTAGAAGTTGCCCCAGACGTCTATATATTTTAATATACTAAACCGATGTTGCTGGTATGAGATAAAACTATAGCAAATACTCAGGCTAAATTTCATTGAGCTTTGCCAATTACTGTTGACGTGAGCATGACAACAACAGACAGACAGATAGGCAGACTGACAGACACACCTAAATTGACTCAGATTTTCATTTCATGCTAGAATATATATACATCATGGGCCCTTAGATAATTTCCTAATATTCTTATACAAGGAATGATAAATTTAATATACCCTCTTAACCACTTGTGTTGGTGGAGGGTATAAATATGAATTAGTTCTTACATAGTTAAATATGTAATTAAGTAGCGAAACCGAAATTAAATATAAATATCTAATTTAAAGTTAAATATTATATTATTAGAGAAGTTATATACACACAAACTTTTTGTAATATACTAAAATTTTCTTAATTTGAACTTTTACTTGATTATGTCATTTAGACACAATTATTTCATTAGATTCGTCTGTATTTCTAGATATTTCGTCTGTAATTCTGAAATTAGTAATTACTAATTACCAACTTAATGTGCTGCATAATACTTTTATTTATGTACAAATATACACTAAAAGAAAAACTATTTAATAAATTCTTTTAACTAGATATATAAAGAGTAAGATTGGAAAATTCTTAACATACATATAAGTTAATAAAAACGAAACCACTAGGCTCTCAATTTTATTTTTGATTAAAATTATTATTACAATTTACAAGAAAATAATAGCTTTAATCGCTAGTGATTAAATTTTGAACCCTTTTAATATGGTGCTTTCTGTCATCCTGCTCGAACAGGTAGTCCAACTTGGTTTAAAATTTACCACAATTTTAAACACCTTTTCTGTGCCCTTTAATTCTCTTTAAAAATTTTATCTCTTCTAGTACAAATATTACATTATTGTTCTTGTACCACTCAAGGGTTTGTTTACCATAGTGACAGGATGCCAAGTCAGGTCAAATATAAGTGGACACATTATGAAAGTCTTATGAATGGAATCTGACCTATTTGTAAACATTCCTTGATATAGAATGTTTACAAATAGAAAACTTAATTTAAATTTCCCTACTCTATTTTTGGTCTCTCATTATCAAACTGTCAAAATTTTTTTGAGTATTATGTGTTTTCAATATTTCATTAGCTTTAACTTACCAGATGTATCGGGAGCGTTTTATAAATGCGTTTTAAATTTAGCTTTAGAAACATCATAGCTGGACCATATATCCCGGTATTTAATAACATTCTACACAGTTAAGCGGCAGACCTTTGTATATATATGGCCAGCTTTTTGTAGGACCAAGTTGGGTTTTGATGAATATATTTAATAATTTGAGTACGTACTTTTTTTGGTCACTATTTTTTTAAATCAACAATATTTTCATTTGCTTAACATCAAACTTAATAACTGACATGTTTTATCAAAGAAAATATCAAATTATACTTGGATTAAACATTTTCATAAAAATGGTATGTTAAAAATATTTCGATCTCACTCCTTATAGGTTTATAATATATATCTACTTTCTTTTACCAAAATTAATATTAGTGTACTTAATTCTCCTTTATTTGGTTTTGGTTATTCCATTGCTGCTGTGTTTTTCTCTACCTTATTCAACTGGTTTAGTTGCTGAAACATATTTAAGGATTTTTTCTAGTCTCAGTTTTTGTTTATTTGCATTCATTGGAGTCTAAATAATAATAATAATGTTGTCTTAAAGTCGTTTTTACATAAGATGAAAGGAAAACGAAAATAAATTACATTAATAGCTGGAAATAATTTACCTTAAGTACTTAGTTTATATGTATAAGTAAATAGTTTGTGTTTTTGTATGAGAAAAAGAGAAACATCTTTATTTATTTGGTTAAAATTGTTGGTAGGAAAGTACTAAAGCAAGTGATTGGATTAAATACATAAATACTTTTAATATATATAAACAACTTAGAGGAATTTTAAAAGAATGTTGGCTTCTACCGTATTTTAAACACCCTCCACAGGATCTAATATCATTTAAATTCTTTACATATGTTGATTGTGGGCCAAGGTTATTTGTTCCGGATTTTATTTAAGTTCGTTCAATGGCATTAGCAATACCAAGTTCTGGTAAGAAGCATTTACTTGGAGTCACAGCATTATGTGCATTCGCGATTAATATTAATCGAATGTATATATTGTTAATCTGATTAAAATGGGTGTCCAGAAAAAATTATATATTAAAATTGCTAAATATTTTTAACAAAATCCTACTTGGTCCTAAAGAAAGTTCTTGGTGGCATTATTGTTAAAAAGTACCGGGATAATTTTTCCGTTGATAGGTAGTAAAGGTAGTGGCCTACATGATGGTTCAAAAGTCCAAAAATAAGAAGAGTTTTCAAATGAGCTCCTAACACATACGAAAAGTTAAAACTAATGCAAGTTTAAAGGTTTAAAAAATTTCTGGGAGGATCTTTGGTAAAACAGAGCACAGAAATTGAAATTAAATTTTCTATAAATACATCCTTGCTGCATAGTGAATGAAACGAAACTTAGAGCAGAGTTTTCGTGACTACCTGGTCAAGGATTATATATAGCTGATGCTCAAGTATATCCAGAATATCCAGAGTACAAAAAGATGTCCAAAAAATGTGGTGAGTTTTAAACGGGGACTGAAGGGGTTCAAGATTTCCTCACTAGTGATGAAAACTATAAAAGTAGTTTTGTTCTTGTAAATAAAAATAATAATAAAGCTGTAAGTTTATTGGTTTTGGTTTTATTAAAATAAACATGTGTTACGAATTTGTGTCCAAAATACAATTTTCCTGATTGGCGAGGTTAGACTATAAATTCAGCTTACTTCACCCGTACTGCTGCTTTCTCAGCAATATGAGAAGAGCGTAATTGGATTCAATTTAATTTTTTACTACTTTACTTACACAAATGCATAGTGTAGTGTAATGTTTATGTATTTGGGTATAAATGTGTGAGGTAATATGACCACTCATCATTGGCGGGGGATTCGCTGATGCCTAATAAAGCTTTTTTTTTTTTGAAATACCCAATGGAGATGACCCACATATAAGAAGTTGTGATCCTCCAAGCCAATTAGGAAATCCCTTCATGAATGTACGTGTAAATTTTTTATTGAAATTTTTTTGACCACTGTTGCGTTTTCATAAGAGTAACTTTTATGCTCTAATTAAATCTTTAAAAATTTTATTTCAAAATTTAGATTGAAATATAGACAAGTAAAAAATTGTATTATTTTATCTCAACTAAATCCAGTAGTCAGAAATGGATTAAATACAACTTTTTATCATTCTGTAATTTTTAGTAATATTTGCATTATAAGATAAATGTTTTTGCTATAATTTTATTAATTTATAGTTTTAATTCCTTCAAAATTCCTTAAAGAGCTAGAATATTTTCAGACACATTCTGATTCATTCTCTAGCAGAAAAATTGTAGAAAGGACTCTAACAATGAAACTTCTAAAAACAATTTAAAAATTTCCAGAATATTTTGGAAAAGAAAAAGAATAATTTATGGAAAAGACTAGATAATCTTAATTTGTATGCAAAGGATTCTTCGCTTTGATTTCATTTCTCTTGCATTCCCGACATCTAATCAATCTTTCTAGAAAAGTAAATTTTATTGAAAATTTTTCTTACTTTTCCACTTCAGTATTGGGTTTGTCCTGAATTTACAAATTTTTTTTTTTTTATTTTTCGGATAAATTAAAGTTTTGTAATTTTATGATAATCAGTTCCTTAAAATTAAATTATTTTGTAATTCCTTTTAAACCTGTAACAAAATCATGTTATTTTATAGTAAAGATTAATGAAGTACAATTCACTTTTATGTATTTTATAGCACAATTAATTGTCAATATATCTTAATGCCCTAAATTTTACGATAATATTTTCCAATTTACATATTTTTGGCAAAAGAACTCTCCCATTTTAGACATTTTAAGCAATTTATTTTGTTTTTGGCTTAAATAAAATATGTTTATCTAGTAAAGCTTATTAAACATTTTAACACTTCTTAATAAATACGAAAAAAAATTTTCACTTTTCTTTTCTTTGTTTCTTTCTGACAGGTGTTTTAATTTAATGTTCTTCATACGCCTTATAATACCTGCTACATTTGATAGTGAATTTTTTCTGACTGGCTAAAGTTTATGCTGCTATTAAATGTAGTATATATGTCTCTGTAAGCCTACAAGCATAGTTAATTTAAAAACTTGGGCTTAAATACGAAAAAAGCAGCAACATATCAGGCAGCAAATAAATGGTAAATAAAACAATAACGGAAAACAACAAGAAAAGTTAAGGGAGAGAGAAGAGGCAGATGAAATTTAAGTTGCTCATAAAATGCCACATAGCTTACAGGCCTGGTGAACACAAGCAACAACAGTAATGGCAACTATATATACATAGATAAATAAAAATTTTGTAGAGAGTATAGAGAACAACAATTTAACACCTGGAAAAAAATAACAGTGAAGTGAAAAAGCATAAACTAGAGTGCTAACTGTTTTTTCCTCACACAGAAAAACATAAAAGAAAACAAAATTTTCTATAACTCTTGCAGAACATGTCAACACAAAACAGCAACAGCAGGTGCATATAAATGTACACAATATTCTACACTTGCAGCAACTAAATTGAAAATAAAAAAGCAACAAAAAATTAGTTTACATAAAAAAGGTCCATCGTTTTTCCACCTACAACTACAACAGCCTTTTTAATACTTTTTTGCACAAGTTTTTTTTTTTAAGTTAGAGCCAAAAAAAAAATAAAAGAAGAAAACAAAAACTAACAATGTTTAAGAATGAAGATGGTAGTTGTCATTGTTGTTGTTTTTAAATTGACAAAAAACTACAACTAACAAAAACAACATAAAGAAATCCACTAACGTTACTTTTATTCATACAAAATGAAAGTGAGGCTTATGGTTGCTAACAGGAAAATATGCACATACAATACAACAATGTATACACAAATATAAGGGCTCATATATGTTTATGTATTAAAGCACTCTCCTCTTTACAATACTGTTGTAGTGTATGTGAGTATTACATGATTACATGCACATGTGAGAGCATATAGAGAATAAAACTTAAAGAATATGTATAAATATATGAGTATAAGCTGGTTGTGTAATGGTAAAAGAAAATTACATACACACTCACAGTTATATATAGACTAGATGTGAGAACATTATATGAAGAGATGTAAAAGTGTTCTTAGGCAAACAAATGCTAAAAGACAACAAAAATCTAAAAAAAAAAAATAAAAAACTATCGCACTACAAAAACTAGTGGTGTGGTGTAGGAGCACATAACAGTAACAACAACAGCATTTGTAGATGCAGCAACAACAACAATAAGAGAATAAAAACCTTGTTAAGTGGCACTTGTACGAATAACATTTTTAAGTGCTTAACAAGCTGCCAGCAAAAAAAAAAAAAACAAAAACAAAAACAAGAAGAAAAAACCTCTAACACATACCATTACTACGCTGCAAACAACTATTGGCAACATCATAGTTTACTTGCAACATTTTTAAATGAAATTGCAAAAAAACTTACAAAACATTGAAAATTATTTAAGCTAAAAGTACGAAGAAGACAAAAAACTTAATTAGAGCAACAGACATTATGGCATCATATTTTCATTCTTAATTCTTTTTTCTGCTAATAAATAAATCATATTTATTCACTTTCTCTCATAAGGGAAAAGGGAAAATACAACAGTTCTTAAACTTTAAGAAAGGAACAACAAATTCCTAATACGAAACCAAAATTTTAATCAAAAAATCTTTAAAAATCCTTAAGGAACTTTAAGAAAAATAATAAAAATACAATTGTTTTTATTTGCAACAAACGGTTGCTTTAGCAACCGTAAACATAATGATAATGTTGCAATGTTTTATGCAACATACAAAAACCATACCAACACAACAACAATTACAATTAACAACACCTGCATCAACAGTCTTAAATGGCAAATTAATAAAATCGCAGTATTTGATAGCAAAACGTAGCAGAAGAAAATTAATAACAACCCAAACTACGAAAAGAAAAATAAGAAGGACACCTTTAACATCCTGCTGCAATATTATATTACTATTTATAGTAATTTTACAACAATGTATAGAAAACGGTAGCATAGTCTCAGCCAATGGTATTTCTAGTAGCAGCAACAACAACAATAACAATATAAATAATAAAAATAAAGTTTCTCTAAATAGTAATAATAATTTAAACACAAATAATTTAAATTTAAGAACATCAGCTTTATTAGCAGCAGCTACCACATCAGCGTCTTCGTCATCATCATCATCATTAAGCTCCTCTTCTTCCTCTCTAATATCTTCCTTACATGGTAACTTACAAACTGTGCCCTCAATGTCCTTGACGGCCATAAATGGAGGTAGTAGTAGTGGTGGTAGCAGTAGCAGCAGCAGTAGTAGCAGTAGTTCAAGTTCCTCATCTTCTCTATTAAATTCAGCAAGTTCGTCCTCATCTTCATCATCATCGTCGTCGTCTAACTCTCGTAGTAGTCGACAGAATAATAACAATAGCAACAACAACAACAATCAAAATGACCAATTACCCTCACAACTTTCATCACGTATTATTCACACACGCAATGGCGCTTTATCGGGTGTAATTGTACAATTAGATGGACGCCACTTGGATCCGGTTGAATCATATCGTGGCATACCATATGCATCACCACCTGTCGGTAATTTAAGATTTATGCCTCCTGTTTCGGCAGCCATGTGGTCAGGCGTCAAAAAGGCAGACAGGTAAACTCTATTATATATTTCATTATTATATTCCTTTTATTATTTTCTTCTCTCTCTTTTGTTTTTTGTTTTCTATAACTTTTCATTATTTGTTTTAGTTTGGGAATTATAATTTTGTAAACAGAAAACAGGGTTATTTGAAAGGAGGTGACATAAAACAATATGAAAATATACCAAAATTAAAAAAATAAAGAAAGGTATTTAAAATTTTTTATAGAAAAATTATATTGAAATTGAAAACCTTTTCTTAAGAAAAATTCTCTGGAAGTATTTTTTTCATAGAAGAATTCTCTTGAAATGAAAATTTTTCCGTAGAAGAATTTTCTCGAAATTAATTTTTTTTCGCATAAAATTCTATCGAAATTTAAATGAATTATTTTCATAGAAAAATTCTTTTAAAATTGAAAAATTTGACATTGAAAATTTCTCCCAAAATTGAACAATACTCAATAGAAAATTCTCTTAAAGTTGGACATTTTTGTGAAATATTCTCTCAAAAATTTATATTTTTTCTGTAGAAAAATTTTCCCAAAATTTAAAAAAAAAACTAAAGAAATATTATTTTGAAAATAAACAGTTTTTCTATATAAAAATTCTTTGAAAATTAAAGAAGATTCTCATTAGAATAATTCCGTCGAAAGTGAAAAATGTTTTATAGGAGATTTCTCTCTACAATGAAAAAATCTTTTAGAGAAAATCTAATTATTTTTCTGGAGAAAAGTTATCTCGAAATTATAAAAATTCTAACAAAATCTTTCTGAAATCTTTACATTTTTATATGCAAAAATTCAGTAAAAGATTTTCCAAAGACTGGCAAGATTTTCTTTAAAAAGTTACATAGAAATAGATTATTACTTTTTTCTACAGAAAGTAATTGTGGGAAATCCTGAATTTAGAAAATCATTTTTATATAAAATTTATATTTTTTGTAGTAAAAACTTTCATAATTTTTATGGGAGAGTTTTAGTGCAAAACTTTACATATTTTAAGAAAAAAACAGTTTAATTTTCTCAAGGTCTGACATTTCCGAATTCAATTTTATATAACTTCCAAAGTTTGCCACTTTGTATGCATCATTATTATATGTTTTGTTACCTAAAACTATGCTACAAATTAATATATAAAAAATAAGTAAATTTCCTTATAATCGAGAATTTTTGTGAACGCACGTAAAAAATAAATTAATATTGCCTCTTTACAAATTCCCTTTTAAGCGATTGTACATTTAATTATAAGTTTTACAACCCAAAATTCTGCAACAAAATTAAATGAATTATTATATTTCCTTATGGTAGAAAATTTGAATTCCAGGTTCTATGAGAAAATTTTCTTAAACAAATTCCATAAAATTAACATTATTTTTCTAAAAACCCCTGAACTATTTGAATGCCCCTTAATTTATTAGTTTTCTAGCCTAAAGTTATGCTACAAAAGGATATAGAATGATTTATTATAGTAGTTAAAGAAAAGTTTATATTAAATTATTTGTAGCATACTTATTAATAATTACAAAAGTTGTGTGGAAATTTGGGTTAAAATCTGGGTTTTATAATTTAATAATTGTTTGTTTGCATGCAAAACTATTGATTTGTATTATAAATGGCCAATTACAAATAAACAAAAGCAAAAGTTCTGGGAAGTGGTTAAAAATAAAATTTTAATTTAAACAAACAAAATTAATTATTTCTACAGTATAAGTTATATTGCTTATTTGAAAATTAAAATATCAACATAAAATACACTACTTAGAACTTATATTTGAAATCTTTTTTGAAATAATGAGCTAAGCACTTTAAAATATCAGTACCAAATTAAGTTATCTAACAATTTTTATTAAAGTCATATAAAATCTGCAAACCATTAACAACTTATAACTCATTAACGCTTCTTTTTACAGTCCTTTTTTTACAAAGAATATTAATTTCAAGAGATGCTAAACAACTTAGAGAATAATTTTTAATGACAAGATATAAAAAGTGATTAAAATATGGGCCAAGTGGTAAAAAAAGTGGAAAAAAGAAAAAATCTCATTAAAAAAAATACATTTAATTTTAAATGAAATATTAAGAAAAACATTACCTCAAAAGTATAAACACACAGTATTTTTATACTAAAATATATAAAAAGGGGGAAGAAGAAGAGGAAACGGAAGTCCTAAAGAATATATTGAGAAAAGTAAAAGTATAGAAGCATTAAATATATACAGTCCCGAACAAAACTATTGACACAGCAAGCATTTTATATTTGATCTTAATTTTCTTGCCATTTCAACCAAATTTTAGAATAGAAAATCATTAATATTGAACACAACCACAAGAGGTTTGACCTGAAAATCATTCACAGAAATTGCAGCTGAAGACCAACAGTAATACCATTATTGTTCGTACAGTGCTGCATGAAGTTTAAAGCATGCTTGAGTTGCTATACGTCAACCAAATTAAGCATTTATAGTGTGCAGAAGAGTTTAAAAGTAAACCTTCATTTGGAATCAGAAGTTTTGTCCGATAAAAGTATATTTAATATATTTCATACAATGTTAAGAAAACCCAGTAAAGAATATAAGAAACAAAATCATACTCGTACTGTTAAATACGGCGAAAGCGGTGTAAAGATGTCGAACTGCATATCATCTGCTTATACCGGTTAGCTGGTTTTCATAGACAGACTTATGGGTAAAACAATTTATTTAAACATTTTATGAGCAAGTGTGTGGACATGTTAAATTTACATACAAGTTTCACATTCCAACTGGACATAAATCTTTAATATTCAGCCCATCTTGTGCATATGCAATGTTACTGTTGGTTCGAATTTAGTCACAAATTGTGACCTTTTCAACTGCGTGTGACTTTTTGTGTGCTGTTTTAAATTTCCCCTTATTGTGCATTTTTTAAATTGGATTTTCGGCATAAAACTTCACGAATTTTCATTAATTTGACTTAAATGGTACTCATCAATGAATTTTATATTAATTGTGGATGTAAGAATTAAAATTAAGAACATAAAAAATAATAAATTATACTTCTGCGAAATCATAATTGAGATCTAAATAGTGATAATTTTAAGAAAAATCTAATACTCCAGTTTAGTTCCAAATTTAACGGGAAAGTGTGCAAAGTCTTTATTTAAAGTCTTTATTTGTAAATTAAACCTATGGTGACTTTTATTTCACAAATCACCGTTTAGATGCGACCTTATTTTCCAAAATCTCTTTTTTATGCGACACTTCAAAAAATCTGGCTAATTTAATGTGACTTAAGACCTACCGCAGCCACCACAGTCTTCAGACCTCAATCCAATCGAGCATTTGAGCACTGTACAAACGGTTCAGGAATTTCAAATAATTCTGATTTTCAAAAGGCTTTAAAGCAATTTATGAATAAAAATGGGGAGGAAGTTAAAATTTAAAAATTTTGTCCATTCATTTATTAAGCAAAACGACTTGTTCACTACGTAATGAAAAATTACTTAAATTACATAAATATGGACTAAAATATTTTTTATTTGGTGTGTCAATACTTTTTTTTAATTTAAATAAATTATTATCATATTAAATAATTTTGAATTAAGGTAATTCCAAACACACTTTGTATTCGTGTGAAAAGTTCTTAAAAATTAAGAATAAAGAAAAATTGGCACACTGTGCCAATAGCTTTGTTCAGGACTGTATGTATTTTTAATATTTTCAAATAAAGTCTATCTCATTTTCTCTTTCAATGTTTAAATTAAAGTTGCTGCTTAAATAGCCTTAACATTTTTATTATTAATAAAATATATACACATTTTCAGAATATTTATTTTTTTATTATTATTTTCCTTTTTACCAAAAATAACAATGTTCAGAGATTAGAGACTTTTTTCGAAAAAAGGGAAAAGCCAGGAATGTAATGAAATGAAGCCCACAAATACGAAAAAGAAGAAAAGCAATCATAAACGAAGTGTAAAATTTTTCCTATAAACTCAGGTTCTATTAATGTTTTTAATACGACTTGGTTCATGCATTCCCATACCAAACATTTCTAATATTTAATGCTCATTTTGTTAAGTCTTTAATGGTCCGCTTGTAAATGCGTTTAATGGTGGTTTTCAATTTTTTTTTTTCATTTCATGTTTTATTTTTGGTTAAAATGAGAATGATGGCTCCATACTGTTATTGTAGAGAGGGAGATAGAGATAGAGAGAGAGAATACAATAATCATAACCAAACCATGGACGATGGTTTAGTCATAAATGGAAAAATTGCCAAACAAAAAAGAACCCACACAGAATTAACGATTGTTCTAATAAAATCTTAATGAATGCGTGCATTATAAAATACAACAATGAAAATAGTTAAAGTACTGATTTAATGATAACCCACAGTTGGGAGTAAAATAATAGAGGAGAAATATAATATTCAACTATGACGAACATAATATACAACAGCTTTTGTGAGCTATTCCGTACTTGTTATCCAACAATCTGAAAAGACACACCATACTTCACATTTCTAAGCTCCCGAGTTAATTTACTGTCGTTTTTACATAAAAGGGACACTTGTATGTAGTTACTGTCTCTCTGTGTTACCCACTTTGGCGATAATATGTTTGAACGCATGACAATGTATAAATGTCATATTGAGATACATTTCTTGGCGATAAGTAAATCATTAAAAAAATTTAAGAATATTGGTTCATATTTAATTATAACAATAGTAGAAGGCTTCCATTAAAATATTTATCTGTTTTAAGATGATTTATTTTTCAGGGGCAATTATATGTTAAGTAGAAGAAATTTTTCACCGATCCTGGTAAAATTTCATTCGCTGATTTTTAACATTTATTTTAATTTGACCAAACATTATTACAATACCCACGCATATGCTAGATTTATGTCTTTCAAAAGGATTTTTGAAATTGGGATTATATGAGACCAATGAGGAATATTTAACGGATCCTCGTACAATTTAGCACATCGTTCTAGAATATTATAGGACTTATTTTTGATTTTTTTTAAATTAAGGACTTTTCTGAGCTTAAACCCCGATGTCGGGATGAGAATTTGTATGAGGGCTAGATAAAATAATGAACTTTATCCTACCAGTCGTTCTCAGGCCAAAATAGGAACATATGCCTACTACGACCTCTATTTTGTTCACAAATTTTATACAGACAGTAGACTGACGACACGGTTTAATAGACTCAAAGAGTAATTCTTAGTCAAACGGCATATTTAAATGTGTCAATAGCACAATTATTCTGCCTGTTGCAGTTAATATTAGTTCACAGTTGACTGCTGATTTTATCATTTGAATATTTCAACAAAATTTTCTAAAAAAAATTTCTAAATGTTAAAAAATATGACATATTTCAAAATCTTCGGTATGTATTTTAGACCAGTTCATAAAGAATACTTTCGGAATTAAAACTTATGTAAAGAATCAAGGACATTAAATCAAGTTTTCTTCTTCGTGTTATTCGGTGTCTACACTAACAACACCTTTGAAATCCTTAACTCGTGAAAATAAAACTGGTGAAGTACATTTCCGATTGCTTTACAAAATTGCTCTTAATGAAAATCTTAACAATTCCTTGAGAGCAAATTGTCTACTTATACCTAGAAAGAGGTACAAACTAAATTATTAAAAAAATGAAATTCTTTTTAGCATTTTTTATAGGCCATACGTACATACTTTATGGGGTTTCGGCTGATTCCTTCTTACAAAATGGAAAATACTTAATTAAGACAATTTTATCTTTTTGAATTCAAATTAATAACTTCATCAGATCTTTGATGTACACTAAGTACCAAAGGAACAATTGAAGACAATCCATTCATAAAAGAAGAAGCAGAGAGAAATTTGAGATCAAAACAAAGAGAATTAGCTTAAAATGGCTTGGAAAAATTTTATCAAAATGTTTGATAAATTTTAACAAAAGATGCATGATAACTGCAGTATCATTTGAAGAACCCTTTTTATTCCCTCTACTGTAGTATTCTGAAATTAACCATCCAACAACTACTTCAAAATTCATATTATTTCTAATGGGAAATAAAAAAAAACGGATTTTAATGCTCTTTCGTAAAAGCAAACTTCATAAAAATACAAATACAACTATCTCAACTACTGACTACTACTATTGCCACTTCGTTGAAGATTAAAGCTAAAGACTACAAGTGAAATTTTAAAATACTAATAATAATGAAGCACAACTACTGGCTGCCGCAAACATTTCGCTATTAAAACGTCTAAAATTGAAAAATAAAATAGTGAATGTAGACAACGAGTAAAAAAAGAAAGATAATGTGAAAAACCAAATGAGTAAAATGAAAATGTAAGAAAATAATGAAAAAAGAAAATTAAAAAAAAATTCATTTTCAAATTGAATTTTATTTCATTAAGCTTCTTAGCAAATAAGTAACTAGAGGAATTTATAATTTTAAATCAAGAAAATATACGGAAAACTAAAATAAAAATTCAAATAGTAAAAAATATCAATTTAATGGAAACCAAACAATTTTTGTAGCATCATAAACTAATTTTAGACGTTTTCTCTTCAGCAAAAAAATGGTTATGAAATAAGCAAAAGGAAGAAACATGAGTTTACAGAGAAACACAGGGAATATTTTTCGTTTCTGTGAGAATAATTTTCTGTGCAGAAAAATCCCTTTAAAGTTAATTATTTTTCTTTAGTTTATTCTCAGTGAAAATATTTTTAAAGTTTTCTTCTCTAACATAAAAAATTTGCTACGCAAAAAAATTATTTTCTATTGCCTAAAATTTTCTATAGAAAAAAAATTATCTTTCCCATCAAATAAAAATTTTTTCTTCAACACACAAACATTTTCTGCCGAAAACTATCACTATCACATAAAATCTCTATAGGGAAAATTTTCCGCTCCATCACACAAAATTTTCTATAGACACGTTTTCTTTATTAGAATAAATTTTCTAAAGAGAACATTTTCTTCACCATCACCAAAATTTTCTATATAAAAAAAGCATTCTGCTCCATCACTCAAAATTTTTAATAGAGAAAATGCTTGTCTCTATCACTCAAAATTCTCAAACCAAAAGCGAAATGTAAATAGATCTGTAAACTCCGAATGGCTAATTCGATTTCAATAAAATGTAAGCGTGTTTAAGTTTTTAGTAGAAACTTTGTGGAACTAACGGGGTCCTAAATTTAGTCACCTCGGGTCATAACAATAATTAAAATTATACAGGTTCATTATACCTGTACTGATTTGAAAAATTTTCATATAAATGGCTTCTGCTATGAAAAATCTATCTCCTAGTTTTTAAGAGATATTTAGTTTCAAAAATTAAAAATTTTAATTTTGATCGATCTTGGTGAATTTTTTATGCTATAATGGGTCTAAATATTATCCGATTTTTTCAGGTATTTTTATTTTATTAAAAACTTATGATAAAACTTTTCAGAGAAAAAATTTGAATAAAAAGTATGTTAATGTAATTGAAAGTTATGAGCATTATTTTTAAATTTTCTAAAAATTTCGATTTTTTGTTAAAAAAGTACAGTCTTTTTAAACATGAACATTTTTTAAGTAATGTTTTATATAATGAAAAAAGAGCTTCAAAACTTAACTTTTCGGAGAACCAGAGCTTCTCAAATGGAACATATTTTTCACAAAACTTTAATTTTGACTTAATTTCTTAAATCGCAAAGACGGAATTTTGAAAAGTTAATGTTGTCTTCAAAGGTTGATATTTTCTAACATTTTTAGTAATTTAAGCTTTTGCTCCCTGATATCAGCAAGAAAGATATACCAAAAAGGTGAAAAACCCCATTGTTGGGAATTTTCGAAAGAGTTTTTTATTTTACGAATTACAGGTTTTTTTAAGAAAAAAAAAATGTTATTAACCTGTTCATGTGCAAAGTTTGGTGTAAAATGGTGTATAATTTGTTTAACTTCATATTTTAATGTTTCATGAATAATATTCTAAATATTATCGCTCTTAGTAAAACAATAACCTGTTTCATTATGCCGAATGAAAACTTTTGTTCGCTATGTACACGAAAGAAACCTGATTTGGGGTTTTTTAATGGCCTGTTTCTCCATATATCGAACGAAAGCTCTCGTTTGCTTTGTACATGAAAGAAACTTGATATCAGGTTCTATAAATTCGTATAACTTTCATCTATACCAACAATGAGTCGAACGCCAAGTTGAACGAAAACGCAAGATTTATCATACAAAAATGGGTTTCTGTATCTGGAACGACTAGAACTGAAGTGTCAAAATCTGACAGTTAGTTTTTAGCTATCGAATGACTGAATTTTTCAATGAAAAACTATAAAATTATATTTTCTAGTTTAACTTATCCATCCTTTTTCCGTTATCGAAATAATAACTCGAATACGAGTGACTGGCTCTCGTTCGTTTGGATTTTCTTTCGACATAGAGAAACAGGCTACATATTTTCTAGCTGTACGTATTGTCTTATAAGTATCGTAGACTTATGATTTTTTGTTTTTATGAATCGTTCGGAAGTTACACATTTATGTTCATTAATCATTTGAAACACTGTGCGCGTTCACCTCAGCAATTCTCAAAATGTACTTGTGTTAGTTTTTCTATAAAAGTGTGAAAAGTTTTATTTTATTTTTGTATCTTGTTTCCCTTTCATATTCCATTCCTCTCATTTCAGCAAAATTGTGGAGACAAATTTTATTACAAATTTTTTCATCAAACAAATTTTTTAATACCTGATTTCCTAGAATTTTTTATTTATATTTTGTTATTTTCATGGTTGAGGAAATAAAGAGGAACGTGTTGAAATATTTCTGATATTATTTCAGTTATACGTGTTATTGATTGTGTTTATTTTTATAATTTTATTGAAATAATCATTGTATTTAGTCAGCCCGTTTATTGAAGCCTCAAAGGAACTGTACATATTAATATTTTATTTATTAAAAAAGCTCTTAACATTGCCTTTTTGGGTTCTATATGAAGTTTTTCGAAGAAAAGACTATAATTCATAAAATTATTTTATTGGAACAATATAAAGTTTTTTATTTCATTTAAAATGATTCCAAGAAGTTAAATAATTATTTTGGTTTTGTGTGTACAATTAGTAGAGTTTTTAAGATTTTTGAAATTATAAAAATAAGAATTATTTGATATAAATACTTTATTTGCACTTTACCTCTAAGTATGTTGTGTGGCTAGAAATTAACAATTAAGGAAAAGGTAAAACATACTAGTCGACTTCTGAAAAAAAAGAAAAAGAAAAAACTTGTCTATCATAGAATGCTAAATTCAGCTCTGCCGAATTTCCACCACGAATGCGGGCGAAGCAAATATATTATATTTCGTACAAACACAATGTATTCACATACACTCACATACCCATAAATTATATAACAGTTATTCTTAACAGGAACACATAATAAGTCATAAAATTAATTATATTTTTGATTATAACTCTTTTCTATTGAAGAATTAATGTTATTATATTTGTGAATTTTACGAAAGGAATTTGTAACCAGAATTTCTGTTTGCCCTATAGATCGGTCTATAATTTTTAATATATTTGACCGATTTTTCTGACGTACGGATAGACATACAGATGGGCTAAGCCAAATTGATTCAGATTTTGATGTAAGAATATACATACTTTATGGGGTCATAGATAATTCTTTTTTAACATTCCAAATGGATGACAAAGTTAATATACCCTCTTCAACACTTATGGTGATGGAGCTTATACTCTCCACACTAAAAATTTGGCTTCGGTGTTATTCATATCGGCAAATTTTTTTAAATGGATTTCAGAATTATATGAAATATCTGATATAAGGGTACCAAATTAATGATAGCAATCTCTGTAATTAATTACAGTTAAAAAGGAAATTAGTTTCTTTGAAAATTTTTTAAACGGTTCCGATACAATGAATTTTGATAGTTTATAATATATGTTTACGACCCCAGGTGTATAACTTAGGAACCTTTTCCAAAATTAAATAAAAAAATTTTATTAAAATCGGACTAGTCGTGCAGAATCAGGTTAGATTTAGAAGGCTGCTGAGCCACTCACTATTTCCTAAATAGTCATTTGTCGGTCTAACAACATGTGCGCAAACATTGTTATGATGAAAAATTTGAGCTCACGACTGCTCTAATCCTAGAGCAGTCGTTCTCACCAAGTATTCAGCATTATGTTGACATCATGCATATTTCATGGAACTTAGCTACTTACTTATCATTTTAAGTAGTATTAATTAAAATTTGTTCTGGATTTCTAAATGTTTTGTGCAGTAATATAATGAAGGAAAAAAAGGCTGAAAAAAGATTCACTAAACAACATATATTCTAAAAACAGGGATCAAAAGAGTTCATTTCACTTTTGAAATTTAAGAAATATAGTAAAAGCTTAGGGGATAAGAGGTCTTTATATTTCAAAACCTTGAATAATAAGTAATAATAAGCTGTGCCGAAATTTAAATACACTCCACAAGTTACATTTTCCAAATATCTGCTTGATTAAAAAAGGCTCCATAAAAAGTTGAATATTGTATTATTCCATAACCAACAGTGACGATTTTTAATAAGTTCTATAAACTTTAACCCATTATCCTGGAAGAAGTCTTATTAAGGATCTATAGCAAAATACGGACCGATATTCGTCAACTCAGTTGCGTGCATTTTGATACAAATTTATATATAATATATTTAAGAGTTTTATAAATTTAAACCGTTTTCTGAGAAGGGGCCTTATATGGGTGCTATAGCAAAATATGAACCGATATTTGAAAATTTAGTTACGTTTATTAAAGGCAGTTAGGAAAATAATTGTGCCGATTTCTATACAATTTTTGTATGTTTAATAATTTTAAAATCTATAAACCATATTCCGGGAAGAGGCCCTATATGGTCGCTATATCAAATAATGACCCAAACACAACATCATTTTTATTTTTTGTTGATTCTTACATTAAAATAAAGTTATGTGACAAATTTTACAAATTAATATTCAAAATTGCGACCTATCAAAGTTTCACATATTTTAGCCTTTTAATTTTCTTCTACTGATCCGATTTTAACAAATTTGAATCTGAATTTGAGTCTGAATCCGTTTACATTTTGCTAAAGCATGGTTTTATTTGAAATTGTATGGTTGTCTCAGATATTAGTCTATAACTTTTTTAATAATGGACCGATATAGCTGATTTTAGACAAGAAACTGCTTGGGACAACAACGTGACCGATTTTCATTCAATTCGGACTATTATTCTAGGCATTAGAATGTTTCCATAAGACAGACAGTCTAGCTATACCCCTCGACATAAATTTCGACTTTATACAAGAATGTATATACTTTATGGGATCTTAGGTGATTTCTTCTTAGATTGCACTTGGAATGACAAAGTTAATCACCACTTCTGATGGTGGAGGTTGTAAAAAGCTATATATACCGATACCTGATGCAACTTCAAATTTTATAAAAATTTATCAAAGAATACAAAAATGTCAGAGACGTATCTCTAAATGTATACTAACTTTAAGAATGACTGAATTAATAATATATATACACTTTTTTGGCGTATACTTAATGTATGAATTTACGTTACTCATACGTATCTGTGTTCTTTATTTGTAATGAAGAATAAGAACTTTTAATAAAAAAATATTATTAATATTATTATATGCCAAAAAATAATTATGTTCAGACGTGCATCAATCCTGAGAAATTGGTTGATTTTTTCCAACTGCAAAAATTCTGGAGAATATTTTTTGATTATTTTTATATTTAATGTGATCGTAATATAGCTATAGTATATGTACATAACTACTACTACAAAAATCATCAACATCTTTGCAATGAAACAATTTTATACTTTTTAACTCATTGTAACACTGTTTTCTCATTAGGCTTATAACATCCACCAATGTGGTCCTATTTGGTTAAGGAATCAAATATGTGTTAAAAATTAAAAAGAAAAACAAGAACTCCAATACTGTCGTTACAATTTATTATGGCCAAAATTAGTTTTCATTTTACAAAGAACATAATTATACTTACTGAGGCTCAAAATTCAAAATTCATTTGTGGCCCAATGTGCCCAAGAGTTAAGTGAAAGTATTTTATTTGTAAATTAAAAACACAATATAACGAAATATTTTGCATACTTTTAGGGTTATAATTTGTTCTCACTTTTAGGAATTATTTTTGGTTAAATTTCCAAGTAAATTTTAATTAGTTAAAATACATTTTTTTTGGTATTACAATAATATAATGAAGGGTCTTCTCTAAACATTCTATTATAAATATATGTTCTTTTTCCTTTTGTAGGAAACTGTCCCGGAGGGAATAAATCAATCACAATTATTTTTTCAATGTAAAATAACTGTATTGACTTTCAATCCCATTATCTCTTACCACGAAGTGTTTAGTTTAATTTAGAAATGATTTCACCTAGAAAAACCATTTTTCCATTTTTTTATCTTATATTTTTTAACATTTTCTAATTTGTATTTCAATGATCTGGGAAAATGTTTACTGTTCCTCGTCAAAGTCTTAATTAAATTTATGTAAATGTCAACTAAAACACAATTATATACAAAAACAAATTTCGTTTCATTTCTTATTTTTTTAGATTTTCTTTATCTTTAGAACCGTAGATTAATATAAAAAACTGCCTTCCGAAGTTATCAAAAAAAGCTTTATTGATACATATCGAATTTTAAATACCCTTCATAATGCAAACATTTGCGTGAGATTAAATAAGCTGTATATAAAATCTAAATCGGAATAAGTTATTGGTCCATATTTTCAAAGAAATCGATCCATATTGAAGAACCTTTAAAGCCTAAAACCCTATTCTGGTGGATTATTAACCGAATATGGGCCGAATTTTTCAAATTGGGTACATGTATTCATTTAAATAAACTTTATTCCAATTTTTAGTGTCACAAGCTTAATACTGGTTTTAGGGTAGAACTCAAATGGAAGTTATAGAACTACATGGGCTACTATTCATCATATTCATTAATTAGTTATAAACAAACGTAGTGTTTAAATTTTTTTAGAAAAATTGATTTATATGTAACCATATTTCAGAAAGGGGTCTTTAAATGAAGTTATATCATAATATCGTCTGATATTTTTAAAATCAGTAAAAAATGTCTGAAGTATAACTATGTTAAATGTCAAAATTCTTCTATATATAAGACTTCTATAACCTCAAAACCGTTTCCCGATTTTGGTTAAATTAATAACATACATTTAAGGCAGCTTAAGATATAAATGTGCCGAATTTCAGAGAATTGTTTTATATTAAAAAGTTTTATGAGCTTAAAACCATAATCTGAGAATGTGCTTGTATTAGAGCTATATCGACATACAGGAAGATATTAAGGCAAATAGCTGGGTATATCTAAGACTATCAGAAAAATAATTGTGTAGAATTTAAATAAAATTGGTTTATATTTAGGATTTTTACAAGCTCAAAAACATTTTACGGGAAGGGTTCTTATATGGGAATTATATCAAAACATCCTCGGATATTGGTTAAATTAATAGTCTCAGGTATCGGTCTATATATTTATTGCCAATAGACCAGCATAACTTGTTTTATATAGCAACTGCAACAACAAATAATCTTATTGAATTTGGAAGATTTTTCTGGGCGTGAGAATGTTTCCCACAGACACACCTGCATAGCTAAATCGACTCAGTTTTTGAGTTTAAAGATGGGTTCTAAAATGATTACTGTTCACCGTTACACATGGTATGACGAAGTTCATATGCCCTTTTGTGGTGGTGGAGGGTATATAAAAAAAGAAATTAAAAAAAATTGAAAAGGAAATCTTAAATAAATGAATGAATTCATTCTTAAATAAACTTGACGTAAAATATTTTCCTTAAAATTTTAACGTAAAAAGTGGGTTGGGAAACGTTAACATTTAAAAAATTTGAAAAGTATTTAAAGATATTTTTGAAAGGTTAATTTTCTAAAATTAATAAAAAACGAGAAACACAAAAAAATTTACGGCATAAAAAAGGAGCTAAAAAAGGAAAAGGATAAAATAAAATCTTAACAATTTTACATAAACAATGACACGGAAAACTTTTAGATGATTTAAAATCAAAATAAGAGAACAGAAAAAAAGGAATCTTTGCATATAAAAGAAAAGTTTACAAGTTTAATGTAAAAGTTTATTTTACTTTTTTAACTTGATAAAGATCCCAATACACTAACGCCCATAGAAGAAAGGAGAACGAAAACAAAAATATGAGACTGAAAACCCACCTCAGAGGAAGTGTCAGTGAATTGTAAAAAAGGTAACAAATAATAAATTCTCTTTCCTTTTTTTGGCAACATAAATTTTTGACAAATGTTGGTTTTAAATACGCCATCACACCTGTATCTGTAAATGCAGGTTTATTTGTCTAAATTTCGGTTAACATTTTTTAAATTTTGTTTCCGTTTCATTGTTATTGTTTTTTTCTCGTCTAAAAAAATATTCATAAGTTAATTAGCTTATGAATATCTTTTTCATAAATGAGTAGATGTTTGTTTCGTAGAAGTTAACATTTTAATAAGTTTTATGCAAAAATTTTTCAAGGTTTATTAACTTTTTTTAAGTGGTCTAAGGATGATAATAAAAGACAAAAATAAAATGCGTAATATTTTATACATTTCTGTTATGCATTAACCTTTATGAATGTCATTTCAAGATACAGTTTTAGTCCTCTTAATTTCGCTTATAGGGTACAGCAATCCCTCTCGCCTCAATAGATAATTATTAAGTCAAATTCAATTCCAAAGATGTGAGAAATTAAGAATTACAATTGAAAAGGGAACAACTCTTCTTAGTGCCATATCAAAAATGTTTATAGTGTGTAAAATTTGCAAAATTCCATTAAATTGGATTAAGTTTATTCTCAAAATTTTAAGTTTAATGGAGTTATCTCTTATTACTTTATAACTGTTTTTCTGCTGATCGTGTTTTAAGCAGGGAAGTTATAATCAGCCAATAACAAAATAATAGTCTTAGATGATTCCTTATTTTGAATATATCCCAAAGAAGGCAAATAGATGATTTTGAGGAGGAATTAAGGCTTGATTTTAAAGAAATTGTAAGTGTAATGTCTCTTGAAATTAAATATTTATTAAAATTTTGCAAATTTGCCTCTTTAATGAAAAAATCTAAAACCTTAATAAAATTGAAATAAATTACAAGAATCTGGATACAAAAAGATTCCCACTTTTTCTAATATAAAAACCAAGAATCTCAATCTAAGTCATATTTAGTTTTGTTCTTTAAATGATCGCTCTGTCTTAAGATTTCTATACGGGAAAATATTCGCGTTTTTTTTTCTGGAAATTCACTTTTTAAAACCCGAGAAATTTCTATTGCTTATTTTCGGGAAGTAATTGAGGTAAAGAAGGTAAATTGAAATTTTGCTATATTATCTGCTATTTTTAAGGCAGTTTCCTATTAAAAACCTGCTATATTGCTCCAACAGAAAACAGTACAGTAACACCAAAACTAATCTAATTGGATATATTTATTCTAGTAAAGGAATATAACCTCAAAAATCTACAAGGACCTTTTTCGGAATGAACTTTTATATATGGAATAGTTCTAATTTAATTCGGCAAAATAATTTTTCTCATTATCTTTTACATAATAAAATAACATCATCATCGGCTCCTATATGAATATAGTTTATATTTAATCCTCCATTTTCCAGAAGAGAATTGAGACTGATAACACTCTTAAATATAAGTATTTCAAAGGAATTGGGATAAAATAAAAATAAAGTTATATGTTCATAAAATTACTTAATATTCGACTCAAAATTTCATGAATATCGAATCATATTTAACTGGATTGTATGTAAAATTCGAGGAAGTCGAATATAATATTTATACTTATATTTAATATAATCTAAGCATTCTTTTAATTAGAAAACTATTAAAACTTTAGTTTTAAATAGTATATTTTAATATAATTTATTCCCGGAAACAAAAACTCCAGGAAAAGAGAAACTCTAACTTTGTCATTCCATGTGTAGCGATAAGATGAAATCATCTTAGATGTCATATTGTATATATTGCATTAAATCAAAATCTGTGCTGATTAAGCTGTGTCCGTCTGTATGTTTGTCTGTCAGTTTTTTTTTGTCAGACCGTCTGTCTGTTTGCTGTTAGCGTCCTCATACAATAGTCGACAGAGGTAAATAAAATTCGGCCTGAGTATTAGCTATATTCTGGGTCAACCTCTTAGTTCAAGCGAAGAACTTTCGTAAAATTATCAATTACAAACCGACATATTAGAATAAAATTGTGTCTTAATATTGAGTTTATTTACTTCATTGTTATTTCAAACAAAAGTTTGAGGAAAAAATATTACTAATTTTACGACTCAGTGTTATATATACGTTTTTGGGTATATGTGAGAGAATGTATCTACGAAACCTAATCTATTTACTTCACAAACATTTATGATGAAGGGTATTGAAAATTCGATATAGATGAATATAGCATTCTTGATTGCCATCTTTTATTTCATCTTTCTCCTTAAAGCTTCAATAATTGATCTTCGTTTATATTCACGACCTTTATAATTTTAAACAAAAAATTTCAGTATAATATTTTCCAGAGAAATTAATATTCATTTATTAAGCTGAATTTTCGCTAAAATATCAACCATAATATTCCATAGAAACACACTTAATTTTTATAAAAATGCCATCGATTATGAACTCAATTTTTGTGTTAGAAATTTATTTTTGTTGATGGAACTCAAATCTCAACTAAAATGTGTGTATTTATTTGGTTACTGACATCAATATGAATTGTTTTCTATAATACAAAAATTAATTTCAATATAATTAAAATAAAATAAATTAAAATTAACGCATAATGAACAATTATCGAATATTGCCTAAATGTATTTCCATAAATATTTCCATTAAGAATACTTAAAATTTAATGACAAAAATTATTTTAAATTTCAATAAATTATTATATTAATTTTAGTTTTAGAGTTTATCTTAAAATCTCATTTTTGAAAAAAGTTGATAATAATAATTACAAATAAATGTCGGTATTTTATGGATTCTTTGCAATGAAATTTTCCACAAACTGCAATTATATTTAATGGCAAAACGATAACCAGAAAACGCCATTAACCAACATAAAAAGAAACTTCTCAAAACAATTGAAGTTGTTTTACCTTCAAACGTGGCCAATAAAATTTTAAATGAGGTTAAAGGTTGTAAAAAATAATAAAAAGATAAAATCTAATTAAAATAAACTAAATCATGGTTTTGGTTCACAATAGGCAACATAAGTAAATGGACAACTCATATTTTTTGTCGAAAATTGCTTTTAATTGAATTTTTTAAATTAGATTTTTGAAATAAAACTGGATACCAAATAAAATGTAAGATCTTTTATTTAGGATAGTAGTCGTTGACACTCCACATTTGGTTATCTCGGATATTTATGAATTGAGACAAAAGAAATTATATCTATAGATATTCCCTGCAAATCTCAATTGAAGATGTGCCCACTTCTCTTATAATAACAGATAAATACAAATATACAATTTTAAAAAATATATGCCTGAGGAGAATAGATTTTTATTGTTCTGAACTATAAAATTCTTTATTATTTTATGAAGTATTCTTAACGGGAATCAATGTAAACTGAATTCTTCTCAGTCTTTTTTGACCCCAATATAAAAATTCTTATTTAAAATATTTCATTATTTTAATTTATTAATTGATGTTCCTTTTCATTTGAAAACTAAATCTGACACAGAACCTTACTTAAGGATCCACGACTAATTTCGAAATAAAAAAATAGATAAACGGTTTTACAGCGAATTCAAAAGTAGATCTAAATTCATGCATCATAATGCCCCTATGCTTTTTGGAAATGTTTGTAACGGGAACCACCACTTTGATGTACATCGTTTGACTCAGAATCACGTTCTGAATCGATTAAACGATTTCCGTCCGTCTACGTTTCCGTATAGCTGGCTGTGATAAAATATGACACGCATTACTATTTCAGCTCAAGGACGATTCCTATTAAAACTGGTGAAGTTGGATTAATAATTTCATCTAGCTTCCACATTAATGCTCTCTTGAATTGGTGTTTAAAACTAATAGAAGTACTAAATACAAAATGATTTCAACAAAACTGGACATAAAGAAGTCATAAATGATTTAACGAATTTTTTGTCCTACAACTCCTCTTCCGAATATTGCTTTAAAGGGTATAGATCTCCCATACTTAAGACTCATGTTTGTATCGTAATAGTGTACTGCAGTTTTGGATATAAACCAGAAAAATAATGGGAAATTTACAAACAGATTTTTTTTATGAACGATTACCATTATTATAAAAATTATTATAATTATTATAAAAATGATCGCTAATAGAAACCAGTTTCTGCTAAAGCTGTACTAAATTGTATGCAATTTTAAAAACTGAAACAGAATTAAGAGATTTTTGTGACAAAAAGAGAAACAATATAAATCTTTTTTCTAACTTTTAAACTTCCATATTAAGTATAAAAAAGTTGAAAAGTAATTATACAAACAACATATATTATGTTTTATTATGTCAGTAATTTTGAAGTTTAAAAATGTTGCTTGAAAAATTCAAAAATGAGTTACATGTTGTTTTTGCTCTTTGCCACATATTTATTTTCAAAAAATAAATTCTACCCCATTGTACATTCGAAGTTTAAAAAAGAAAACAAATTTAATTCCAAAATGTTAATTTATTTAAAATACCTTCATTATCTTATAAATCATTATAAATATTTAATTTTCTTATTTAAATTGCTAAAATCTCCTGTATTGAAATTTATTATTAATATGATTTATAATTTAAACAAATATAAATTTACTATAAAATATGTAACATATATATATTTATTGAAAATCCTTATAATCTTAAGGCGATAAACTTATATTAAGTATAATAGGAGTCTGTGTGTATGTGTTATAAATAATAAATAAGGTTGATATTTGCTTTATCCTGTTTGTTTTAAATAGCTCTTAATACATTATGGTTTTTCACTTCAAAATTGTCAAAGGATTAATATGTGTTTTGTCAGACTTTAATTTTTCACTTGTCTCATACAAATGCCTATTTTCACATGCACACAAACATTTACATCCATACTCATATACTCTAGCATACTTAAGTGACTTCACTTTCAAAGTTTTGAAATGTTAAAAATATAATTTCCCTATAAATCCTTTTTCAAAATTTCAAATGAACTTCTTGTGTTTTGTGTAAAGGAGAATTTTCATATTTGTAATCTTATGAATAGATGTAAGGAGTGAGATCGAAAAATTCTTAACAAACGTTTTTCGTTAAAACTTTTAACTCAAATTTTATCAAATTACCTTTGTAAAATGTTTTCTTATCAAATTACCTTTGTAAAACCTGTTACTTGAAAGTTCTTGACAGGAACGCTGCTAAAAATTAAAGACTAAAAACAACAGAGCACTGAACTGAATTAAAATTGAAGTTTTTATTCTTCGAATAACTAATGACGAAACGTAGTTTCTGACAGTTTTTCGCAACTTTAAATGTCAACAATTTTCTATTGCGGAAACTCGAACGAATGTTAGAGAAAAGTTTAGGACCCAAACGTAATTATTTGTTATATATACGGGCTATATAAATATTGAAATTTACATCACGATAGGTTTATTAAAAAGGCTGTTTCCATTTATAAGGCCTCATCATGTGTTCATTTACTTTTTGGCTGACTTGGCAAAATGTAACTATGAAACAGCCCTTGAGTGGTACAAGAATAATAATATTGTATTTGTACCGAGATAGATAAATCCTCAAAACTGTCCGGACTTAAGGCCAATAGAGATATATTAGAAAGCATTAATAAGAGTCCATTGTTATGGTAGATTTTGAAAGGAGTCGGACTTCATGTTCGTACAAAGTGACACAAGGCGCTTAAAAAATGTAATTGGAAAGATTCCCTATAATAATCATAATTTGATTGAAACTAAAAAAAAAGTATTTTTATTTTCTAAATCGTAATACTAATTGCGATCCAATAAAAGCAAAATTAAAACAGTTTGTTAAGATCTTTTCGGTCTAATTCCCTATACATATATGTTTTTATGACGTATGTATATGGGTGAGGTGAGAATTAGTTATTTTGTGATAAGGAAAAGAGGATATAAGAAATAATCACAGTTAGTTGTTGGCTTAATGGACTCTGTGCTTGTGTGTGTATAAGTGTTATGTATAAGTGTGTTTTTGTTATTTTAAGTATTTGTTAATAAATCACTTTATTCAGAACTATGTTAAATAATTTCATAATATTCCTTTTAAACATAAAATTTTATCATATTCATAGATTCTTCTATTTCACCCTTATTTGATTGTATTTGTTAGTTGTTTTATTTTGTATTTATATGAAAATCTAATTTATTTACAAAAGAAGAGTATAAATATATTTTTGGGGTTTTAAATAAGGGAAATTAAATTATTATTGATAATAGTTTTTGGTTTGAAGAGATCTATGTTTATTTCAATTTGATGATATCTGAATTGTGGTCATTTTACAAACTCATTATATTATGTATTATTTTATTCGATTGATTATTTTTTAATTAATTTCAGTAAGCAAATATTTTGTGGATTGAACAAAAGTTATTTGGTGATTTTGGCAAAATTATTTTATTTTATTTTAATAAATTTTATATAGAAAATTACATGTCATATGCTTTATAAATAACGTATATAACACTTTTTTAAGAAAGTTATAGGAAATGTATATACGTATATTTTGGGTATATTTTAATCGACATTTTATAGTATGCCTACATCGGTTTGTTATGCTTTCGTCAAGAATTTTCAATGATAAGTTTTTTAATATATTTCGGTTTTAAATATATAAAGAAAAAAGTAAGAATATTCAATTATACTACAAATGTGTGAAATAAATACGTTAATTTTTGTACATTCATACCCACAATCAGTCATAAAATTAAACTGAATGATTTTGATAACATTTGGAATGGCCAGGAAGTATATATAGCTTAATTTTACGTAGAATTTGTCGATTTATACTTGTTAATTTTACGAAAGATCTACGGTTGAACTAAGAGGTTGACTCATATACCTTTTTATATCTTATAACCAATTTTACTGGTTTTAAGTAAGAAACTTTTAAGGACAATACCAAATAAAATAAGTTAAATTTGTTTTATTCAAATGCTCCAACCGTAATGTATGAGACTAGGAGCAAAAATGGATCCAACATTTTCAGTTTCAATAAGCATTTTTATTTGGCCAACAGTGACTCCAAAACGATTTTTTTAATTAATTCTATAACTTTGAAACTGTTTAATATTTTTAATCGAAATTTGACATGAATATTCCTAAGACATTTTCCAATTGATTTGGAGAAAGTCATATTGGG
Source organism: Cochliomyia hominivorax (assembly GCA_004302925.2). Taxonomy (NCBI): domain Eukaryota; kingdom Metazoa; phylum Arthropoda; class Insecta; order Diptera; family Calliphoridae; genus Cochliomyia; species Cochliomyia hominivorax. The sequence goes on along the minus strand of PYHX02000467.1, from coordinate 31,946,205 downwards.
AAGTGGATCTCCAAAATGGGTCACTTCGAGCATGGCAATTTTTTAAAAAATTGCCAAAATTTTATTTATTATTTGATTGAGATATATTTTACATACACATCATTCTTATAATTCTTTTCAAAAATGGAATATCTTTTCTATTTTAAGAGATATTTTTGGAGAGTTTCTCATTTGTTTAGTTTGGCTCTGTTCGGTCTAAAAAGGTTCTGAAATATTGTCTGCATTCTGTACAAAATTATAAATAATTTATGAGCAAGAACGATATATCTATGTGGATTCAAAGAAAAGTTATGTTATTTTGAAAATGAAATTTAGAATAAATACAACTTTTTCTGAATTTTTGTCAAAAAGTATATAAATATTTCATTTTCTTTTCTAATTCTGAAAGTATTTTTAACTTGATGGCAAATTCATGTTAAATTCAATTTAATATGGGAGGATACAATAAACTAGATCAAGGATATTTTAGTAATCTTTATTATTATGTTGATATATAGACAAAAAAAATAACTACTGTTTATTTACTATTCATATGACATAAATTATAATAACGTTTTTTTTTCATTTATTTTGCAAATCAAAAGTATGATTTCTATTTAAATAAAATAAATATCAATAATACGCCTTCGAAAAGTATTTTTTCAGATAGTTGAAAAGTAAAAACATAAGCTAATTTTATAAAATATTTATAACCTTGTTTTTGTATCCTACACCATCACAAGTGCTGAAGAGGGCATATTAGTTTTTTATTCCGAGTATAACACTAAGAAGGTATCATCTCAGACTGCACAATGTATGTGTATTCCTGCATAAGAATTGCCATAATATTTAGCTATATATACTTCATTACCATGCCAATTTTTTCAAAATCGGTTGAGTAGTTTTAGCCAAGAATATTACTAATTTTTAAGTATTCCGTGTTATATTTAAGAAAAACTTTAATATATTGTATACGTCCGTGAGTGTATGTGTGAGTGTGTATATGCGAAACATGACGTATTTACTTCATACGCAATTTTGTATTGTGGAGAGTACTGAAGATTCGGCATAGCAGAATACAATATTTTATCATTCTTTCTACTTATTTTGCTCATAACTATTAACAAATTATAAAAGAATATTTTTAGCAAGAAAAAGTTTCCACAACAAAAATCATTTTCTTTTTTCTGTTCGTATCTTGTCCACCCATAAACTAACAAAATTTATCTTTAAGTTAACACAATTTCCAATTTGAATATCTCAAGAAAACTATCAAAGTAAAACAAAGAAGAAAGAAAAATGGAATAGAGAAAAAAATATATTCAAGCATATTTTTACAGGAAATTGACAAAAAAGAAAATAAAAAGATAAAAAAATTAAATAGTTTTCTTTCTTTTTTGTAGTGGTAGTAGTAAATTTAAGAGTTGGGCAAACAAAAATTAATAAATATTTACACATCAATAACTCTTACTTTTTATGAAAATAATTTTTCAAAAAAAATTTTTGGTTACTTCTCCCTTTTTGTGTTTTTTTTTTTTATTTTTTACATAACCATGACATAACAGATAAAAAAATACAAAAATTTTAATCTTTTTGGTATAAATATTCTTAAAATTTTTTCTCTCCTTTTTTCTTTCATGCTAAATCGGCTTTCATCAATATTTAAATGGAAAATGAACAAAAACAAAAAACAACAAACAATAAATAGATTTAGTCCTGTTTGCCCACAACGTTTACCCGATATAGCCAATCAGACTGCGGCCTTGGAACGTATGCCCAAGGGACGTTTGGAGTATTTAAAACGCTTACTGCCATATTTACAAAATCAATCAGAGGATTGTTTATATTTAAATATTTATGTGCCCATACAAGGTAAGTACAGTCTTACAAACGTTTTCAATAAATATTTTTTCGATATTTGTTTGCTTAAGAAAATCCCTCTTAAAATTGAAAACTTTGAGATTAAAATTAAAATACAGTTAAGAAAGGAGACGACAAAGCAATATATATATATTGAACAACACATATACATACATTCAAATTACAATTCTTAAGTGACAAAACCATTAAGAATTTAAATAAAATTCTCTTAACACTTAAATATGAAAGGAGGAAAATAAATAAGTTTTTTTTTATGTAAGAAAATAAAAGTTTTCTTTTAGTTTGTTGGAGCTTAAGATTTAACAATCTTGAAAACCTTAAATAAATTACGAATCTTATACAGTGGGTTAGAATTTAAATATTTATAGAAATAAATCGGTAACTTCTGGTAGGAAAAAAATTATTAGAAAATTTAAAACACAATCTCCGATAAAATTTTGAGATATCTGGAGCACTTAATTCCATATCGACAAGGACCATACTTGTGATTTTCAACTCTTTACCGGCTACTTTAATTGTCAGAAAATAAGACAGCGATAAAGTTAAATATTACGAGAAACTAGAGATGTGGAATGTATAGTTATGCGATTACCTTAAGACTGTCTTTTTCTATTTTAGAACTCTTGAAATACTACATATCTTCTCCCCTCCTCAAGACATTGAATCCTGTCCGGAAATGCCGCACATCCATTTTTCCAGAAATTGCCAAAATAAGAATGACGAAAAAGTCGTTCTTCAACTTTTCTTACACTGCTCTACCTTCGGAAGAGCAGTTTCTTTTTTAACTACAGCTCCTTGTAATCTCTGACAAATTGGGCTACTGCTGATTTGTAGGCTATTTGTGGTTTTATTCGCAAGTTGGGATGGTTCTATAATGGGTTTAATTTGTAGGCTCATCAGAGGTTTCTGTGGTACTAATTACCGAACCAAATACGGCACTCCTTTTCTATTCAAGATATCAACTTCTATTATATCTTTCTTCCTAATCTTCCTCTATTTTCATCTTCGCTTTCTTTTCATCTCAATTTTCTCTTTTCGTTTTGTCAAGCTTAATAATTGTGTTGAAATTTGCCATGATTCCTTTCTATGTGCTTTGAAATATGACGAAAATCTATATACGTTTCAACTTAGTCCTCATATAAAGTCCCTTTCTGAATCTAACTTTAATATTCACAACCTAAAACCATGATGAAAATTTTTTCGTAAAATTTGCAAAATTCGATGTGAAAATTTTTTGTCTGAATGATTTTACTAATTTGTATTGTGATCGGTCCACACTCAAGGCTTCTTAAGAAAATTAATTGCGAACTGGTAGTTGGATAAAGTACTTCAACTACTTCTTCAAATTAAAAAATATGCTTGTTTTATCTGGAGATATATAGAGGGTTTTGTTCTTGACAACTATAGCTACGTAATTGCCTTTTTCTAGAACAATAGCTTTAGCAGACCAATCATCTACTTCATAAGAATTGAAATGCGAAGAATTATTAAAGTATAATCAGAGAAGCAACAATTCCTCAAGCATCATTAAAAACGTTGTCTTGTGAAAAAGAAGAATAATAACAAAATCTTAATAATTTTGCGAACTTTGTGTAGAAGGTTTACGTTATTATCGTTTTTGTCACTTTGTATTATGTTATGGGTTATATTCCTACATAAATACTACTTGCAAAAGATATTTTTGCGGAATGTTTTATGATGTTAATTTATACCGATTAATTAATACTGATTTCCGATGTCGGAGAAGTGTATGGTTTAATATCTGTAATTGTATTTTAAATCTCAAAAATTCAAAAAAACCAATATCTTCAAAAATTCGACCTGAACTTTAAATAAAAGCTTTACATGGACAGCCAGAGTCGTCTTAGGAGTGAATTTGAGGCTGATATTATACTTAGAAGTTTTGGTTGCACCTTTTTATTCTATCCGTTACAAATATCTACATTAATGCATATTACCCCAATAATATATGATAATTTGCAACATATAAAGATAATATAATTCTCGAGTTTTTACTCTATGAACAGATCCTTGTAAAACTACAACATGATTTAAGAAAACTTTATTCCTCTATTATAAAATGTTTATTTGGGCTGTCATATACGTTGATAAATCCACTAAAAAATAAAGTTTAGTATATTGTTATATAAAGCTTTTCACAAACAAACCTAAGTTCAATGTGAGATGACGATAATTATCTATATTGAAATGATGACATGTTTTTATATTAAATCAATTCACTCTTATTAAAATGATAAGTATTTTTCTTAATTTTTAAGAAAGTCTGTTTATCAACGTAATGTTAATCTATTATCTCTTTTTGTATTTGCTAAATTGAGATAACAAACTATTGTGACGAATAGAAAAGTATGTGGCCAAATTTTATTTAATACAGGATACATAATTCAAAAACCGACGACCATATAAGTATTGACTCTAATTTTATACCGTCCAAGAATATGGCTATTTACATTCTGTGGAATTTTAGATTATGCCTTCTAAGTTTTATAAGGAGAGTGACAAGATTAATATACCAATATTTATCAATAGAATACAAAAGGAGAATGGTAATCAATTACAGCATCAGAATAAAAAACATGTTCCCAAAAATATACATTTATTTTATCCCACTGTATATCCTTTTCCAGAATTTAGATTTGTTTAATACTTCTTTTTTGATTTTGTTAAAGAAAATATTCAATTACATAAACATACATACGAAATCTGTCGAAATAAGAGACAAATATTTTGACAGTCACTTTTTTCCCTCTTTTAACCATTCAGAGAATTATGCAAATTGTTTGACGCACCTTTAGCTAAATGAAACATAAAAAGAAGCTCAAAGCAAATAAATATATATTTACACATTCACCTATATATACAAATGTATACAGATATAGGAAACGTAATACAACATATGTCTGTTTGCCTACCTCATACAGTTCTTAGGCAAATGATTAATGACCTATTTCACATGGGCATAAAGTAATTTCTGTTTTGAATTACTTTTCTCCTGCCAAAAAGTGCAAAAATAAAAGAAAAAGCAAACATGTAAGAATTCTATATTAGGTTATGCAGAATCTTCAGTACTCTCCACAACAAATTCTTAAGAAGTAAATACGTCATGTTTAGAAGTATACAATATATAATAGATTTTCTTAAATATATTTTTGGCTATAACTTTTTTAAATTAACGGATTTTGATAAGTTTTAAAATGGTAATGAAATTCATATTATCATTAAAATTTCATTCTAATTTGTCGACTTGTAATTGGAAATTTTACGAAAGGTTTTACTTCAACTAGAGGATATATCAGATATTTTAATATACTAAGCGAGTTTTCTAGTTTTAAAAAGTAAACCTTTCAGAGCAATAGTCAATACTGAGGCAAAATTTCAACAACAAAACAGAAGGACAAAGCTAAGTGATGTAAGAATATATGCATTATGGGGTCTTACATGATTCCTCCTTAGCGTTACATATGGAATGACAAAGTCAATATAACTTTTCACCACTAATTGTGGTGGAGGGTATAAAAACATCTTAAAGAGCCGGAAGAAAAGTAAAGATGTGAATATCTAAGTATATAAAATGGTTATAATAGCACCATTAGATTTAGCAAACAATTTAGGAAAATAATGTCAATTTGGTATGTGTTATTTTGAAAATTGTTTTAAATGTGTTGAATTTATTTTCAGATATTTCCTGATTATATATTTGATATGGGGGGATGATTTTTTTTGAAAATTTCAAATGTAAAACGGTAATTGAAATTAACGATAAAATAATATATTTTGTATCACTGTTTTAACAGATATTTATAAGAAAGTTTATATGATTTAAAAATAAGATTTGTGATATAAAAAATTAATTCTAGTGCTTTTAAACCTTTTTTATGGCGGGATAAAAATCAGTTGACTATTTGAAATAAGGATTTAGCTTTTGAGAATAATTTTTTGTGGGTACTCAAATATATAAATAACACGAATAAGTCTAGTTGGGTTTAAAGGAGTTTTTGCTAAATTTGCTTCATATACAGATTAATAACTTAAAATAACTAATTCGATTTATAAAAAAAATATATAAATTTTTTAAAGTATTGTTCAAAACTCTAGCAAAATTTTCCCACTAAGTACTCATTATTGTAGTTTTATAGTTTCGGAAAATAAAATACACTTCATACCGACATTTTCCACAAATATCCCCGTCTTTAAGCCTTGCACCACTTACGATGGTTTCTACAGTAAATTAATAAATCATCGATTTTGTCATAAAAGACAACGATTTATTTTAATCATTTAATAAACTCTGCGTGTAATTAATATTGAATTATTTATTAATCATACGCTTAAATGACCACCTAAATGTCAATTTTGTTTGCCCCCTAAAATATGCTACGCATATTTGTATATTTACCTAATATTTGTATTTGATATCAATCATACGCCTAATGATACATATAATTGTGTTTAATTAAGTTGAAGTTAATAAGGTGTGAGATCGAAAAATTCTTAACATACATATATGTACGTTCTTAACATACGTATATGTGCAAAAAAATATACATATTAGTTTTAGTCTTGTTATATTTCGAACCCAATCAGGCCAAAACTAAGTGGACATGAGGTCTTTTGAGTAGAAGCAACCTTATTTGTAAACATTATTTGATATAAATTTCGGTATTTATAGAGCTCGTTGTAACAAATAATTGGCTCTTTTTTGCCGTATCTGCATATTGCTTGCCACACCAAAATTTTTTAACATTTTAACAGTTTTCGAGTCCTTAAATTTCTTCAACATTTCCACAGCAACACAAGTATTTGTAAGAATATTTTTTTTAGAAAACTTGACTTGATTTTAGCAGCTTTCTGTCAGGAACTTTTGAGCCTGCATTAGCTTTAACTTTAACTCTAACCTTAGCGTTTTGTTTTCCTACCGGATGTGTTGGGGACTTTTTTAAAAATGCTTCATCATTTTTGGCTTCGAAACATAAAGTGGACTATTGGTCAAATGTTTGTAGGAGAGAGTTGGGTTTTATTGAAAAAAATTATTACGCATTATTTTATTGTCACTCATTTTAATCTGATTAGCAACATAAACCTTTGTTAGATGTTAAGGCATTATAATTGACATATTTTGCAAAAGGTACCTTAATTAAAAAAATATTCAAGTGGGTTAAAAAGGTACAAGTTTTTTCAATCTCACTCCTTTTTGATACAAAAATAGAAGGTTTTGAAATAATCGTACAAAATAATTAATATTTTATTAATTTATTACTAAATTTAGCTAAAAAACAAATATTGAATAAGATTAATTCTTATTGAAATGTCATTGAACTATTTTATTGTTACAAAATAGCTCCGAATGGCGTTATCACGATTTGTTTAGGATTTTATGAAGTGAAAAAAAATCGATTTGCGTCGTAACAATTTTGGCCGTTATAAGATAAATTTCCGACCTTAAGAAAAATACTGCATCTAGTAGTAACGGACATTCCAATGATTTTGAAGCCAGCAACGGTTGCATTAACTTGATTTTTTTACAACAATGCAATTTTTTTCTTTTTATGAATATTTTACAAAATAAATTAAATTTCAGTGCATTTATATAGAAAAATTGGATACGATTTGTATCGTATTGACTTTGTTGCATTATTCCAGTTCCCATTAACGACGCAATTGGGGCTCTAGTGTATATGTATTTAATTATTATTAGTCTAATATTATTATTTATAATTTTAAAATTTACTTTTTAGTCTTTTCAGGTTTAAGTATTTTAATAGATTATAAATCATTACTTTTTTTTAGAAAATATTTTTATTGGCCAAAACCCCATAAATAAAAATATTTACTTTATTTGTGATTTATTGTTCTTTTGTATGTATTTTTTCAAAACCCAAATTTTGACCAATAAAAGCAAAATATCTATATATTATTTTTTATGTACAACTTTTCTCTACTAAATTGCTAAAAACAAAATAAAAATTAGATTTATTTCTTTTTAAAGACCTCTAAATAAAAAAGGCATCGTTGGAAAATGAACTTTTAAAATATATATCTCAGAAAAAAAGGAAATTATAATAAAAATGTCATCCTTTATCAGTAGTTAATGTACCTTAAAGCAGTTGCCAAAGTTTGGACAAAGGAAAATATAAAATAAAGAACATTTGACCACTGTCCTTAAAAAGACATTAACTGCAGCCTAATTAGGGATAAAGAGTTTTAAATATGTTTCAAGTATTATAAACAATTTGTTTATTTTTTCCATTTATTTATTATTTATATATCAATATTGAAGATTTTTTAATTATCTATTGGGTTTAGGAAAGTTCATGAAAATATTGCCTATGGGGCAGTTTGAACATTAATTAAAAACTTTTATTTTATTGCGAAGGTTTTATATACACGCAAAATTTTTAGAAGCTTTAAAAGTTTTTAATAAATTCGATATTGGAAGTTTCATTTGTAAGGCAGGTACCATTTCCACAAGTTTTATCCAAATGTAGTAATAGCTCTATTCGGAGATTTCTTTACTAATTACAGAGATATGCGACATAAAACGATTCTTTAAGGCACAAGTTCTGCTCCACAGTTTTCTCGCAAATGTTGTAATAGCTCTTTTAATTGTGCATATATCGGAATTTCATTTTACTTAATCGTATCCCCAGTGTCATATCTGGGGATTGTTCAGAAAATTCAAAAGTGTTAGTTTAGGTAAATAAAACCTTTGCGTCTTTTGTTCCTATATTCCTCCAATTTTGTTGGTTTTAAATCTTCTCAGTCCAAAGGCAAATACTCAGGACAATTTTCATTGAGTTTTGCTAATTATTGTTTAAGGTTAACGTATCAATAACAGACAAACGGATAGATAAATAGATAGATCTGGTTCAGAAATATATGTACTTATATGATGCGGTCCTAGATGATTCCATATTGTCGCTGCAACCAAAGTTAACCTACTCTCATCACCACTTGTGGTGTGGGAGGATATAAAAATCGATTGCCAATGTCATTCAAAAGAAAAGTGAAAAAAGAAACACAAGAGGATGATCAACTGTAAAAAGTAAAACTAATTAAAAAGCACAATTTCCGCATTATTACATCACATAAATAAAGCTTTATTCTAGGTAACGAAAAATATGAAATTACGTAACAGCAAACAGAACAAATCATTAATTTAGTTGCATAAACAACAAAAACTATTATTAGAACAGAAATAGATCACAATAGTAAGCACCAATAACAGGTTTTAATCAGCCACATAGACCTTAATGGAAACTAAATCACTTTCATTATTTATTTTATAATTTACTTTAAAAATCGTATATCATTTGACTTAACTTGTTTTGTATATGTTACTTTTAAAGTAATTAATGTCTTTATATAGAATTCAAACTTTAATATTTAACATCATAAACAAAAATTATATTTTAACTAAAATTCCAAAAATTATGCATAAAATTTCCATTACGCCATAATGTAGCTATAATTTTGTATTTATTTTTCTCTTATTTTTCTCATTTCTTTTTCTTGTTTATTTATGTGTTTGTTTGTATCAATGTTTATTGCATTAAGTGTTTGTATACATGAACTTTCATTTTAGTTGTTTGCAGCTGCTTTTAGTGTTCTTTTTAAGGAAAAAGTTATAATTTAGTAGAACATATTAATATTATGCTCTGTATGCTTAAAATTATTTAAAACTTTCTCTCTCATTTGAAATGAAAAAACTAAAACGTAAGTTTTAACAAAAATTAATCTTCAACAAAGAAAAGGACTAGAGGGTCCACTTGTTAAGTCTGTAAGTTCTCGTTAAATAGTATTTTTTTAAAATTTTATTAACAAATAGAGTTTTTTTTTTTTTTTTGTTTTTCCTTTTTTAGAAATTTTGTGCATTTTTAAGAGTTGTCTATCTATTCGATTTTCTTTGATTCTGTAGATAAATGCTTCATATTTTTACGATTTGCCTTGTTATCTTTTTTATGTAGTTTTGGTTGCCATATAAAATATGTTTAAGTTTTGAAGTAAACAAAATAAACTTTTATTTTTTCAATAGTCAACTTTATTTTTCAATTATTTTGGATTTTCCTTTAATGACAGTGTAACTGTTCAATATTATTAATGTTATATATATTTTTTAAAGTTACATACCTAATGCAGAAGTTTGTTTTTTCAGTTTTATATTAATATTTATGTTACATTTTTTCAAAAGTTACCTCTTCTCCATAAAAGAGAGGAACATTAAATTAAATTAAAGTTTGTTTCCTTGAAATACTTTGCAATATCAAATTTATTCTAAAAACTGCAGACAAGAATATAAATATAAGGAATGAAAGATATAAAATTCGGAACATATATGAGTAGTGTTTGTTTTTAATTTAAATAACACTATAATTCCCATTTTTTATTAGTACTTAGAATCCATTGTCCTTCACAATTATATTATATTTGGCAGTATTTGTATCTTTCAAATCAAAATGTGGGTCAATTTCTTTTATGCTCGCAGGTATACTTGAAACATTCTTGCATTTAAAATATTTGTCCATATTCAATAATATTTGGTTATGTTGTTTTTGACCCTCGAAATGTTCCTATCTGAAGCTAGTTACATAGGTCCAATTTCAAAGAATTCTCGGATTAGTGCTTTGAGTTTATAAAACTTTTTATAAATGGATCAAATCTAAAGAAGTTCAGCACGACTATTTATGCCGTACAAAACAGTGGAAGGTTGGGGTATAATTAGTTTGTGCACAAGTTTGTAACGGGAATGAAAAATTATGTTACCAATTTTAAGTATAACTTCCTGAGTCGATTAAATGATATCCGTCTAGAGGACCTGTCTGTCTTGCTATTCATTTAAACATTGGGAACTGAATGCAGGTCGTATGATGAAGCAGGAGATGATTGTTTCATTATTTCATTTATTCTCCATGCAAATATTTCATAGGTCCCATACATCTCTCCTTTCAATATCACTTTGAAGGCCTAAAAGCTTATACATACGTTGCTATTGTAATATGAATTGGTCAAATTAGATTAAACTTAAACAAAAATTAAAGTTTTTCAACTGCTTTACTTTATGTAATTAATTTTACAAGAATCATTCCAATAAAAGGGGCTTATCAAAAATTCAGCACTGGTATTTTAGCTTTTGTTTTCAATATTCTATTTTCATGAATATTGTCCTAATAATTAATATTTAAGCCGAAAAATTAAATTATTTCAATGAAATTCTTGGAGAATTTCAAAAACATCAGTCCATATTTACTATAGCTCTTATTAGATTCTTATAAGATTTTGAAGATTATAAGCTTTTGTGTTTCATTTATTTCATTGAAGTTTGGTTCAATTATTTTGTGATTCTAATCCCTTTGCGGTTTGCTTCTACATAAGTTTTAATATAGTAAATCTATTAAATATTTTATTATTTTATTAAAATTTGGTACAAAAAATAATTCCAGTTCGCCTGGCTGAATTTGGTGGCAGCTCTACATAGAAAACGTGCGCAAAATAAAGCAATTTTCGGAACTGTCTGTCTATTCTATACTTGATCTTTAATAATTTAGACGTTACTACAGTAATTGTTGAGATCAACAGATTTCGTATCCAATCATTTGATAAATGTTAATGCTAAAAATGAAGTAATAATAAATTCGTATTTTCAAACTCTGATATCTCCGACATTTTTAATTTAAAGATTCATCTCTATTGATTTCTAATCAGAGCAAAACTGCAGAAAATCTATACTAAAACTGTACCAGAAGTATTATTTATAAGCTACCGCCATTAATGATCTAGAATGATTACTAGAATAAGTGATTAAAATTAACAACACGGCACAAAACCTAATCACCTTTATCATTATTCAATAAAAAAAATCATAAATTATTGATGTAAATTTATTTTAATATATCAATTATTCACTTTAAGTCTTTTCCACTTATCTAATTAATTGGATCTAAAAAATCGCCTAAATATTTTATGTTTACTAAAATATTAATGTAACTTCAACGCAGTATTAAACGTGTTTATTAAAATCCAACAAATACATACTTAAAAAGAAGAAAAACATGAAAAAAAATATGATTAAAATATTTTGATAAGATTTTTACTCTGCTTCATTTTTATTGCTACAAAACTAAATGTGCAATCACGTTCATTTATTTTAGAGACAAGTGAGTGTCATACAATTGACTATGACGAATCTTAAGTACTTTACACCATAAGTTTGGGGTAATATTTATAGAAAACAATAAATTCTTCATCGATTCACACATATGTAATAACGAAGATGTTCTCACCGATACAAAATATAATTGTTCAAATTTGGTTTATGTCCGTTTACATAAATGATCACAAATGGCTTTTTTAGCTATATTGGAGGTATTAATATGACATTCACAATGCTACCAATATTTTTCATTTGGGAGAGATTTGAATTTATTCTTCTATAAAAATTTTCACCAGGTGATTTTGAAAATATTAAGTCTCCAATATGAAGACTCAAAATATGATTGAGATTTATCTATTAATTTCAAATTTTAGGTTATAAAAAGTCAAGTTTTCTAATCATCAGATCAATGACGTCAATAATAACTGGAGAAAGGTATTGAATGCATCTTAAACAATTGATAAAAAAAATTATATGTCAGAGACCAAAACAGAAGAGACATAATTTATTCTCCTATTATGGGGACAAGAAATCGTCTTAATAGAGAACCCAATTAATATGGCAACCAATAAGTATCTCTATATTATATGGTTTGATGTTGTTATATCCATATCTTCTCATATATTAATGTATTGTTTTAGATTTGGGATTTCACAGCTTCTTGAGCTTTGGGGGCTTTCCTTATTTTATTATCGGGGTACCATCTGATTAATTCTCTGTTCCTCCGAATGCGATAGAGATTATCTACATTATTATCCGTTTGATCTTATTACATGATGTTGTCTCAGCTTAATTTTCATTATCTTAGAATATTCCTTAAGTGCATTGAGTCCCAAAATAGACATTTCCAGACTCGGGGTTTAAGACTTCAAATTATGCTTACTTCACACGTGCACTATAAACTACTTCCCTTTTTCCAATTTGAGCAGAGTTAGTATTCACTAAATGTAATTTTTTGCTGCTTCACTCACACAATGGAAAATGTGTAGTGTTATGTTTAAGCACCTCTGAAACTCTACGGAATAACTACTTATTTCTCATTCAAATTTGAAATTAAGTAATTAGATTGGAGTAGATCTATAAAATATATATCTATAACTTCTGATCAAATATCCATCTTTAATAGATCAAAATGTGACCTTTAGATATAACAAAACTGTTTCTTTTTCTTAATTTTAAAAATTGTGCTAAAAATAATTGAGTTCTATAAAATGTTTTCGTATATTCATAGTATATTCATCAGATCCATCGAAAATACAAATTTACAAATGTATTTATATATTATTATTCAATAAATCTAATATGCCTTCATTCAGTGGTCTAGTATTTATGGAACAAAAATGTATTCTGCAAAAGCTTTTATGTAAATAAAAGAAATCCAAATTAAAACGCAGCATGTTAAAAATATATATTTTCTTTTTAAGATTAAAATATATCTACGACTTATAGATATGAAATGCATGTTTTATAGAAAAAATCAACACCATATTATGGAGGGTGTATATAAGTTTTGTAATAAACGCTTTAATTTCATTTCTCTTTCTAAGTAGATTCTTTTCAGATGTTTTTTTTTCTGCTTCCATTTTCTTAAGCTTAAGAAACCTTTTAAAATGAAATGATAATAATAACATAATGAAAAAGAAGCTGAAGATCTGTATGAACCTGAGATTTAATTATGAAGTATATGTAATTACATTTGGGTTTTCTTTGAGCATTTTTTTTGTTGGTATTTTTTTACATTTTTTCCCTTGGCTTTTCTTCTATTTATTTTCAACAGTCTTAAAACGTTATTAAGGGAGAATTTCATAGAAATGTTTATGTATTATTTTTCTGTATTTTAACATCAGTATAACAAGACAATGAAAACAACTAAAATATTTTGTAGACTTTTTTGCTTTACATTCAACCTTTTATTCATTTAAAACCGCAAAATGTCATTAAAACAGATTGAGTTTTTCTTCAACGCGTTTGAAAAATGTCATTAACATAAAATCATCATACGGACACAGCATGACATCCAATCATTAGATGAGGGAAAAAATATTTATTCGTGTTTTAAAATAAATATTCAAAATAATTTATTAATTTTAATAATGTGATTGTGATGGCAAAAATAAAAAATGAAATTTTCAAAAATCTTTTTAAAATATTTGTCTGAAAATCCATGGTTTAATAATTGGTAGATTTTTCAAATAGCTTTCTTTAGATTGCTTTATGGGATAAGAATACGAGATATATTTGTTTGAAATTTTATTGAAAAAATATGAAAAGATACACAAAAATCAAGTCTAAAACTGCAGAGCTGCTAGAGAGTATACTGTGGTTACTGTACAGTATCGCCCTTGTAATCTTTATCGACCAGAAATAGTTCAAAGACAAATTGGAAACAAGTAAAATTCTTATAGTCGGCCAAGCCCAACTATGTTATATCCTATACCACATTTTTGGTTGTAAATGACTGCCACAAAAATGTATGAACGACCCTCGTATAATTTGCTTTTAATTATGTTTATGTATGCAATACATTATTATGACACTAAAATTTATGTGAAATTTCTTTCTGCAGGGTTACATGGTTGTTACAAAAAAATTCTGGACTGTATTCCGGGATCGGGCCTTACACGGTATTTCTACCAAAGTTAGAATTGATATTGGGTATATTCATATATATAGAAGACGGTCAGGTCTATAGTTTAAAGCTTTATCAGATTAGAACTAGATTCCGAGAAGGAGCCTTAGGGTTAAATAATGGCGCATGCAAAAATTTTGTTTTCTTGATTTTTTTATAATGAATGTGGAAAATTCGGAAATACTTCAAAATCTCTACCCATATGACACATTGATTTGGAGTGCATCAAAATGTAATATACTTAAGCCTTTATTTTTTATTTTTGATCTGATTTGATGGTTCAACTTTATCTAAACCAATAAAATTATCTGGAAAATTTAGAAAACTTCTAAAGAATTTTTAGCTCATATCAGATATCGATCGATTACCGTCATGGATCGAAATTGCTTTAAAAAGAAGACCTGTAAACAATCTGGCCAATTTCATTTATGTCTCTTGGCAACTATTCTAGGCGTGAGAATGTTTCCAACAGACACACTGACAGACAAAGTAAAGCCAAATCATATTTGGATTGAATTATGTGGCCTTAGATAATTTTTTCTCGAGGTTATACTTTAAATAATAAGTAATTGTATCCTCATCAGCACATATGGTTGTGGAGGGTGCAATTAAAAGACATAGGAAAAATTTGAGTATTATTGAGCATGAGGAAAAAATCAAAAGGATAAACATCGTAGGTAAGGATGACATTATGATTATATCTTCTATGACACTCACGAAAATCTAGGCGAACTTTGCTTAAAATATTTAATGCATGTCAAAATGAGCAATGAATCGACCTTCCATTAGAAAGCAGCGAGATTTAATAACAAGAATAGTGATTAGAAAGACTGATGAAACCTTGACGTACCTGCAAATACCTGGATGCATTTGATACTTTGAAGCAAATCAATCTTAAAAAAGAGTTAAAAACACCAGTAAACCGTAGAAGATAGAGAAGATTTGTGAAAGACATACCTTATGTTCCTCTAAGTCAACTTAAAAGTATCTCAGCTATGAACGTTTTTTTTTTTTTTATTTTTTTGAAGAGTTTAAAGCTTGCAGAATTATTACAAAACAATCGATTTCCATACACTGTGGGTGATTTTTTATGAAGCCAGAAATATTATAAAATTAATTTGTTGTAATTTTATAATTTGATTATGCTTTCTAGGATTTTTTAGGACAAAATTCGCCATTTTATGAAATTATTTTCACTTCTATGATTTTAATCTCCATTCCGATTTAACTTAAATGATTTCTATATGACAACTTTATGAAAAAGCACAATTTTCATGCCTCCCACACTTTGAAAATTTTAACCCTTTTTGTCCTGTCTCCCCCACTCCTCCATTTATTCAATCAACCATAGCAGGAAATAAATAGATTTTGAACAATAAAAACAGTTTTCTTTCAATAATTCCTAAACTATATACAGTCTCGAAGAAAACTATTGGTACAGCAAGTGAATTTTTCTTCATTAAATAAAACATGTGCTTGAAGTTACATTCACCAATATAGTAAATAACGCAAATAGGTTAGTAATTAGGAACAAGCCTGTTTGCCTTATAACCTCATCTAAACGCTGCGGTATTAAATGGACTAAATTTTTGGTAACTTTTTCCCAGATTTTTATCCATTCTTCATTTAGACCTTTTGAAGATCAGATTTATTTGAAATAGGTCACTTCTTGACGCGCCTGCCAGTTCTTTCAACAAATACTCAATTAGATTGACATCTAGAGACTTTGGGGGTATGGAAGGTCATATGCCATATTGTACATTAACCACATATGAACATAATGTGCTGAATATTTTGGATCATTTTCTTGTTGCAAATTGAAACTTGTTTGCGAATTTAACTTTTTTCGCATATTTTCTTTTAAATATGAAAAAAAACTGTTTTTCCTTAATGCCATCTATGAAAACCATCTCGCCGATATTCGCAGATGACATATAGCCTCAAACCATTACACCACCTTTGTCTTATTCAACAATAGAGGTAAGATTTTGTTTATCATATTTTTTATTGGTATTTCTAAACAGGAGCAATTCGGTCATCATTATGAAATATATAAAATTTGCTTTAATTGAAAAACGACACCTGATTCCAAAATGAAATCGGTTTTCCTTTAAACTCTTGCGCATACTCTGAACGCTTAATTTGGTTTATTGAAGAGTTTGGTTGTTTACGTCTAACAAATGGAGCATTATAACCAACTTCATGTAGCACTCTACGAACAGTCCTGAACTTTTGCAGCAAATACGGTAGATGTTTTTTGGGATTGTGTTTAATTTTTCAGACAATTTGGAAGCTTGACTATTATTTAAAACAATTCACTACCCTTCTAATAGTGAAACGACTTTATTCCATTAATTGTGCCCTCTGGGCATAACCCATATATGCAGGTGCAGTATTATTTATCTCTGAGGTTCGCTAGTTTCTTTTTGTTTTGTACTCATTATTTGGTTTTACAGGTTTTCTTTTGAATTTATATCAACAACACGACCGACAAAATATATTATACCTTCTTTCATGGTTACAAGATTTCTGAAATTTCAAAAGTAATGAACATGCAGGATTGAATGTGCCAACACTTTTTTAGGCAAATTGATGACTTTTTTTCAACAAATAATTCTATTTAAAGTATGTTTTGTGTTTTTGGCAAAATAATTGTTTTTATTAGTCAAATTACTTATGGTTGTATTCTGTATTAACAATTCTTTATTTCAAAATTTTTTATAATGAAAAAAAAAAAATAGGAAAAAAAACATAAAATGCTTGCTGTGCCAATAGTTTTGTTTGGAACTGTATTTAACATTTTTTTCTTAAAACCCACAAATTCAACCCTAAAGGACCTTACTCTACACACCAATAAATATATTTATTTTTTTATAACAACAAACTAATTTCACAGGGCTTGAAGTTTAAATAACGTATAAATTACAATACAAACTCAGCAATTTTAAAGGTTTTTCTTTTTTCTCCTACGACCTTTTTCTTTTTTACACAAAAAGAAACAAAAATTGTTATTGAAATTTTAATTTGAGACGCCGCCCTGGAAATACAACCAAAAGCTAAATAACTTAAGAATGATTGAAAAAAAGGGAGTCTGAAAGAAAAAAATATATATCTTTGGTCAATTTTAATTAATTCCTAAAGTTATTTGAATTTCAAATTCTTGCGAATGGCATTGATTTCAAATAGAAAATTGTCTATGTCATTCCTCAAATTGTGGGGGAGAAAAGAGGAAAAATGAATAAAATGTATAAAAAAGAAATCAAATAAAGAGCAAATAAACTGTTCTGTAAACTGGTGATAGCAAATGATTATTTTATAGAGAATAAAAATGATGAAGTAGAATTGTATGAATGGATGCAGGATTTACAAGCAAAATGTTTAAATGTTAATTGACATTTGAATTTTATTTTTTTCAAGATCTTGTAGAAATTTTTAAAGATAAATTGTTAGATGAAATGTTCAACTGATGATGAAGTATTAAGCAGTAAATGAAGTTTAAATTAAATCATAAATTCGAAATCAAAAAAGTTAATCGATATAAGAAATATTACATAGGTCTTGTCAGGGATATTCAATAATCAATATTTACTTTGCATTGGAGCTAACTCTCCTCCAGGTCCTATTCGTCCCACATTTTGAGCAGTAAAACAAATTTTTAGAATCAAATTTGAGAACTCCCGCTGTTATAGTTTTCTAGGTATTTTGTAATCAATATTTGCTTTGTGTAGATGGTACTCCTCCCCATGGTCCTACCGACCTATTAAGAAGATTATTAGGATAATAATTGGAACCAATTTGAATACTTCCGTTTTTACGACTCGGTAAATAATGTTTGCTTTGTATGGGAGCACCATTTCCTTGATCCTACCCGCCCTTCATTTTGTCTAGAAAGAATTCGAATTTGATGCATTGTTGTCTATAAGTGTATTTTGTCTAACTAAGTAAAATTGTAAAAAGATCGGGTTTTACCTTGGATATATATATATTTAAAAACTTATACAAGACCTTGCAAAATTATTTTCAAAAACTTCGCACGCGTTAAAAAAATGAATTCTGGAATACATAACTTTACTACCATGGATTCCCAATAGGTTTCAAGTTATAATACCACACTCCCATTCATTCTTGTTAAATTTTGTGCAAATTCATTTAGCTTCCATATATTATTTAGTAGATAAAAAGTTACGTTTTATAATGAGCATTTGTTGTTGGCTAACATCCTCTTACGGAGAGACATATGTATTGTGTAAATATAAAGTAGTCGACCAATACTAACCAATTTGAATAGGCTTCGCATTTAGGTCCAAGTAAAAATAAGCACAAGCTTTACATGAACAACAGCTAGACATACATGGATAAATAGACGCAGGTAGTGGTTTTGGCTCGTTTGGTGTATTTAAAATAATAATGAGAAATAAATCTGTAAATATCATGTGAAATTTCACATGATATTTTGGTGGAAGGACTATAAGGGCCTGTGAGGTAAAGGGGTAATGAGTAGTTCAAATTTGATCACATCGGGTATGCTGATTTTTTAATTCACTAAAAATTAATTTCAAGATTCATTAATTGATACAAAAGAAATTTTATATACGGAGAAGGTCCCTGTAGAGCCTTATAATGTGTTAATATATGTTGGTTTTCTCTTATTGTTTTAAAAATTTTTAGGTAGAAAAAGTTTTAAAATTTTGTCATCGTGGTCATAGGTTCTAAAAAATATTGCTGCGGCATTTGTGAACTTAATAAAACTTATATTAATCTAAAATAGAAACATTGAAAAAAAAATAATTCGATTTTATGGATTTTTTCTAAGAAGGTGATGCTATTTATTTACTAATAAAACCCTTTTTTAGAGCTAAAATTTATAAAATTTTTCTGTTTCATAAATAAATGATTAGGAAAATGCATGTAAGCCAAATTGGAATAATGTTGACGTAATGATCTGTTCTTAAAAGAACTATCCAAAGTTCGTCAATTATAAAATAAGCTTTCTCCGTTATGTGCTCAAACTGGAATAATCCTTAAAATATTTTTCACAATAATCAAAAAATTTTTCCAAGGAACACAGTGTTTCTTAAAAGTTTATTTTCAATATATGAATTGATTAAGTTAATTATGCTGATCAGAAAACATAATGCAAAAATTCGCAAAAATATTAGCATTTCTAGAAAAAGGGAATCGCGAATTATACTTAAAAACAAACAACTTTACGTATAGATAGTACTCAGATGTGCCAGATGTCTTTATAATTAGGCCAGCCTTCAAGAGTATATATATTTTGGTATATAATTTACTAAAATTCACAAATTTGGTCCACTTTGTGGTACAGTAGAGTATTAGACCATAGTGCAGGAATGTAACAAATTTTTGTTACTTTAAAAGGGAATAAATATCTTTTAAATGGTCGTCAGATATCCTAATGAAAAATCCATATTACTATGTACCAAATAATAAATGATGTTTCTTCTCGAATAGTTTTAAAGGAAATTAGTAAAATGAGAAAAACATATAAAACTAATTAAGTGTAAAACTTAAAGATTACAAATTAAGACTTCCCTTTTCCTGTTTTTTTCCTGAAGTAGTTTATATTATTTCTTTCAAACATTTAACCCAAAAAATATGCTCCTTGTTCTATAAACCAAGAAAAATAAGAAGCACTCCATACAGTCCACAAAAAAGCGAAATAGTGCCAACTCATTATCTAAAGCAACATAATAAGCTGTAACCAGATATAATAGAAATTCTAAGTAATTGTAAACGGATGTTAAAACATGAACGTGTATTGGTATAACACTAGTTTAAGGACAGAATGAGAGATATATAATAAAAAGCAGCAAATCATTTTTAAGGGTCTTTTTTAGAAAAAAGAATAAATAACTGAAACTAGAAAATAAATAAGAAAAATATCTTTTCAAAAACTGGAAGAAAACAATGAATAAAAACACAACAACAGTAAGAGTAACAGCAGTTTGATAACAAAAAATTGATAACAACAAAAACACATAAGTCTTTCTTAACATTATGATGTGTGTTCTTGTATTTATATATATTTTCTTTTTATTTTGTTGTTGCTTTATGTTTATTAAAATGGTCATAAATTTTATTGTCAGTTTCAAGTGGATTAGAAATGCAACATTTTTTCCCTTTTTATTTTCTTCTTTATTTCCTTCTTTTTTATTTATTTTCTTTTTTTTAATTTTCAATAGAAGAAGGGACATAAATCGTTTTTGTGTACAGATATTTAGATTTTGGCTAATATTATAGAAATAAGTTTTATTTTCAATAGCCGCACAGTGTTTTCTTTCAAGGACAAAAAATTAGAGTTTTTGGAATGAACTGAAATTTGGTTTACTGATTGTTGATAACTTTAATTTTAATAAACATAAATCTTAGAAATTTTGAAGTTATGATACGCATTCATTAGGTCTTTATATGTTTTCTGTTTGCTTTTTCTTCAACTTATTTTTAATTGTAAACACAGATTTAAAGTAAAAGAAGAAAAAATCCAGAAAAATTTTAAATTAATAAAACGTAAAAATATTTGTGTTATACACAGGAGGTATTTTTTTAATTTAACAAAATTTTCCAAAATAACCAGATATTTGCCTTAAAAAAGAAAGGAAAACGTGTATTTTTATTTTCTATTTTTTGAATTTAGTGTAATAATATATATTTGGAGATTAATAATCAAAAGAGAACGGCTGCCAGTCTTTTGTTAAATTTGAGAAAATCCATAAAAATTTTCTTAAAATTTCTACACAAATCTCTCAAAATACCAAAATTTTGACAAAGAAAAAAGGATAAACGTGCATTTTTACACATACCTCAAAATTAACAATCAGTTGAGAACAGCTAGCAAAAAGCAAAACTTTTGTTTTATTTGAAATTTAATTTATTTACATACTTACAGATTAACAAGTTAAGAGTACAGCTGCCAGTTTTATGTTTAGTTTGAAAAAAAAAACGATTTTTTAAACGTAAGAAAAAAATTTTAAAGAAAAAATGTCATTCTTATACACAAAATTTTCAATATACTTAATTATGACATGGAAAACTACATGTATTTTTGTTAACTTTTAAATAATATATCAACCTGTTGTGAAATAATTTCATCTTACTTCGATGATTAATTAATATATAATTTTGTTATTACAACGCATAATAGTTTTTATTCAAAATATAAACAAAGTATATTTTAGCGTATGAATTATAAATGTATATATGTACATATTTGTTTTATAAAGTATACTTTCTGCACTACTAATATAATACAATTAATAAGTAAAACGTAATTTTTAACAACTTTTGATATAATTAAGCATATTAAACTAATTTTGTCAGGGTAAAGAAACTTTCAGAAGAATGTTGTAAAAATTATATTATTTTACAAGAAAAGTTTATTTTGAATAATTTAATGCACTTTTTTAAAAAGTATAGCCTTTTTATAGGTAGGTACCATTATCCTTCTTCCAATATTAGATAAATATATTTTATATTATTTGTAACCATATAAAAGTCATAATTGCAAAATTTCAGATTTTTCGATCACAATTATGAACGATATTCTAGATTTAAACTACAGGATATATTGACCGATTCGCTTCAGAATTTGTTTTTTCCTTAATTATTTCAATATATAACTATGGGACATTTCTTAGAACTCATATTTTTGCCGTCTTCTTTATGGCAACGAATTACTGTGAGTTTGATAGAGGACCAAGTGTCCATGTTAAATTTTAAATTAACAGATGTTTTTTTTATAATGAAATTTATGGTCTGACAATTGAACGCAAAATGTTGTTGTGCATTTAATGATTTGAACGTAAAGGTCTTTAAAATATTTTTCCTGACAACAAACGATGTATTTATTTTATTAATAAAAAACAACTTAAAATAATCATGTCTGTAAAACGTATATGTATTTATGTTAAATGGTACTTAAAAATTAAAAATTAAAGAATTTATATATTTGCGGGCAAAGTAAGTTTGTCATTTCATCAAGAGGGAATAACTTAGACCTCGTGAAGTATGTAAATATTATTTCATCAAATAAACGCAGTCTATTTTATTATATTCGTATGCCCATCTTTTTGTAAAAACATTATCATGCCAGGACTAAATATTCTAGTAACGAAATTAGTCCAAATTTTTTAGTTATGTTTCAAACTTTTATTTCCATAAACTAAATAAAAATAATAGTTACCATAGTATACAGTTTACATACTTCAAACACCAGCAAAATCGGATTTGTATAAAGATATCTACAGGCTAAAACATGAAAAATTTTATAGATTTCAAAAATAATTTTCTGAAATTTCCTACATCTATGTTTGTATCTGATTAAATGGTTAAAAAATATTCCATTGAAATTGAACTCATTTTTTTCCAATTGTCCTGATTATATGCAAATAATTTTTTAATAATGGTCGTCATTAGAGTAAAGCTTCTATATATGGTCCCTTTTCCTCAAAATGGTTATGAACTAATGAAACTCTTATAACTTTAAATATTTCAACGGTAAGGTTTTTTTTTTTGATAATTTGTTTGAAGTACCACAAGTTCTTAATATTACCGGGGATGGGTACTTCTTAATGCTGTCAACGTGGGTAATCAAATTATATAATCGCCATATTTAAACTTATGACTTTATTGGAAAACAATATTAAACTACTCCATTACGCATACATGAAAGATTATGGACTCACATTAAAAGAATTTTATTTCTTGATTTGTGCTTGTTTTTTTTAATTTTACAACCATTTAGATTTTCGAAGGTGGATCTATATAAGAGGAATGGTAGCTTGTGAGCCAAAATTAAATTAAAATACATACATTTGTATGGAAGGTATTGGAAATATTGAATTGAACATGACCAGTTTGCATTAACTCAGAAATAATTCTAAGGTGTACCTAAAGATGGTGGAATGGGGTTTAATCATCATTTTTTTACTTTTTTGAATTTGATGAACTTAGTTTAAGTCCGAAAAATGTATAAAATTTTACATATATTCTGTACAAAAATAAATAAATTATTTCTTATACAACCCCTCTTCCAAATATCACTATGAATGTCTTATATCTAACATATTTGTTGACATTGTAATGATATTTGCTTCAATTAAAATAAATATTAGCAGAAAATCTATGTACAACATTTTACAATGGTCGGTCAGTAATTGCTTCTAGCTCCCATCAGCGTTAACGTTGAGATTTTTGGATAAGTCACACAAAAAGTGAATATTTGATGTTGAAGTCGCACATGAACGTGTATTTAAAAAATTGGACAAAAATCATACGCAGATTAAAAAGTTGCAATTTGCAACTAAAGACAACAATGGCTCGCATGTAATCGCCCCTAGAAAAAACATAAACGTTGTCACACTTAAGCATTAGTCAGAAAATCATATAATACGAGAGTCTTGCGCTATTTTAACCGTTCATAATTACAATTTATAATCCACATTGTGGCGTAGGGTATTATATAGTCAGAATTGACCGACTATAATATCTTTCTTGTTTTCTTATATTTCTGCAATAAACTATAGATCTGTTATGCCGTGATTTAAGTAAAAACCTTAGTGCTGTTAAAGATATTTAAATATAATTGAACATAGTATTGGGCAAGCTATACATGAAGTACGAGTTTATAATTGATGTCGGAACAGTGATGATTATTCTGTTGAATAATTCATAAATATAGAACTAATGAACTTTCAATATCAGAATCCTTCCTAGGCAAACGTAATAATAGATTTCGCCTTTGGCCAAAAAAAATTGTCATCAATGCCGACAAATTTCAAAAATTGCAATTTGTACACTGTTCACAACGGGGGCAAAAAAATATCGTTATTATGTATTCAGAACATTTGATTCTGGATACTTTTTCCAAATTTATTCGGAACAATCTTCAGTGGGTTTTCCATTTTCTTGGTACTATTTAATAGTCTTGGAATTAAACACACGTGTATCTCATTAAAAACAATAACTAAAATATTTTTTAAGATAAATCGATTTTAACAAAATTTAAATAAAGCTTCCAAAAAAGACGAAACGTGTATAAAGTTTTTCTTCGATTCCTAATAACTTCTTCTTTTATTTTATTTTTTTTTTTTTTTTACTGATTTTTTATTTAATTTTAATTTGAGCATTTTTGATTTATGTTTCTGTCAGGGTTTCAAAAGGAAATAAAGGTTATAAAAAAACTTTAGAGTTGTTTTTTACTAAACAATAAAAACAATAACGGCCTTTATTTGACTGACATTATTATGTGTTTATTTATCTTATTGAGTTTTTCTTTATTCCTATAATTTTATCTTTTTCAAAAGTTTTGTTTTTAACCTATTTGTGTCATTATGATCATTTATAAATTTATTGACTGTGTTTACCCTACATAAAATATAAAAACATTTTCCGTTATATAATAAGCTTAGGAGTTCATTAAGAAAAAAATTAATGAGTCAAAATTCTTAGTAATTGTAAGTAAAATAGCTCGTTATTTTGCTTTACTGACGTATGAGTTATATTAATAATTTATATTAAGTATACGTTAATACTACCTAAATAAATTCCAAATTAATAAGCATATAAATTTTAAACTTTAGAAAACCTGTTGAATTCTTAAAATTTTCTTTATTTTAAATTAAATTTCCATAGAACTTATTAATTTTTTACCAAACAGGAAAAAATGTTAATGGACGTTAGGCTAAAATATTATAAGGCAGGTCAAATGTACTATTGTTTTTGTTAACTTTTTTAATACGTTTTTCTCTACGGCATGGAAACTTATGTATAATCGAAAATATGGTATACTATTTCTATTTATTGTTCTATATAATTTTTTATTTTATAACTAAAGACTGAGATCGAGTGAGTTTAATAAAAGCTTTATTTCTTAAAGAAGTGCGTTTTTATGGCTCATTCCGATCTTATTAAGTCAGCTCTTCCATTTGAAAAATATCTTAACATTTGTAATTAGAAGTGAGATCAACAAATCTTTGCACATATAATATGTTTAAAAAATCGAAACCACTCCACTTGAAGGAAAACTTTTCATTAAAATTTCCATATTACATTCTGTCACTTTGCTCGAACCGATAGTCTATCTCCGTATAAAATATAATATATTTTGAACAAATTTTTTGTCTCTTTAGTTCCCTTTTAACAAGAGACCAATATCACTCCACTGGATTTAGTTAAGAGCAGTTTCGATAATTTAAATCTCTTGTGCTACTCAAATCCTGTTACCATGGTGACAGGATGCCAGTTCAGCTAAAAAATGAGAGGACACATCATAAAGTCTTATAAATAAAATCAGCCTTTTTT
Organism: Cochliomyia hominivorax; assembly: GCA_004302925.2. Taxonomy (NCBI): domain Eukaryota; kingdom Metazoa; phylum Arthropoda; class Insecta; order Diptera; family Calliphoridae; genus Cochliomyia; species Cochliomyia hominivorax. Next base: position 31,920,226 of record PYHX02000467.1, on the reverse strand, counting down.
GTAAGTCTTCCTGGATGTAAATTTCGGTATATTAGAAAATATTTTAAAAGGCCCGAATGTAAGGATCATAAGTAGAATTTAATGTTGAAATAATTATATGTCTTATTGTTGTGTAATCAACGAAAATTATGTAAAATCGTATTTTAAGCCTTTTTCCACTTTACTAGACATTATATTTGCTAAAATTTCTTTGAACTCACTCCTTATTCATTTCCATAACTTTTCATTAATACTGACATTAAGTGTTCATATTTTTTTATAAAAGGAGTTTCTTCTTTATTATTTCTTCCCTCTTGTTATAACACAAATATCTGGTAACAAAATCTTTGTTTTCCTTTTTTTATTTTCATTATTGTTGTTCTCTAATTTAAACGGAAATTTATTTCGACATTGAAGAGGCATAAATAATGATTTATGGATAAAAATTAAAGAAATCTGCAATAATTCCTTTTTAAATAACATAGGAATTGTTCATTTTCAATGAAAAAGGCCAAAAAATGATAAAGAAGAATTCAGAAAACAAAAGGAAATTTAACGAAATATTTTTATTTTGTTTTCTTTTGTGAAAAAAAGTTGTAAACAGAAAAAGGCCAATATTTTATTTATTTTATTATTATTTTCCATAATGTTTTGAATTTTGTTGTTTTGATCAACAAGACATTGAAACAATGATACATATTCATATCTCTTTTGTCGGATGTTAAGTGTAAATGTAGTGGAAATGTTAAGCTTATTATATATACAAAACAGGAGTAAGGTGGTTCCAAAAAATTAATTTGCTTAAATTAAGAAGACAATTAGGGGAAATCTTCCCAGTATAAATTCTGATGCTTTTGAAATTGTATTCAGTTTTGCTATAACATGATCTGTACTGATATTTTTTAATGACTTAATATAGTTTAATTCTATTAAAAATCAGCAATATTTATTCAGTAGAAGTCTAATATTTAAGATAACTTCAGTACCCAATTTTTTAAGATTTACTAAAAGCAAAAAGGTTATGATCAAACTATTAGAGATATTTTAAGCTCAACGTAATAAAGTCTAATATATTCATAGCATTTAATGCCCTACAATATCACAGGTGGTTTCTTTGTTAGGCATTTGTGCAAATGTTTGTACAGCAAAGGAAAATATAATGCTACTTTTAAGTATACCCAATAACTCAGATCCTCTTCCTACTGTGGTCCAAAACGATGGTGTTCATGGGCCAAATTTAATATCTACCAAATGAATTTATTGTTAAGCGGAATAAAATGGGTGATCAGGGAAAAAGTGCATACTAAATTTATTAAATATATTCAAGAAAATCTAACTTGGTCAATATAAAAGCCAACAAAATAGAAATTATTTTCGGGAGAGCTGCCAACACATCCAGAAAGAATACAGCCTTGTTAGCTCAGTGCTTGAATTATCTGGTACGAAGAATTAAAACTGATGCAGATTTAAACATTCAAGACTCCAAAATTCCTGAAAAGATTGCTGTTGAAAATTTAGAGGCCAAAAACATTGCACGGGAATTGAGGTCAAGTTTTCTAAAAATTTACTTACTGCACAATGGATGACAAATCATTTGTTCTGGCAGATTTTTCAAAATTTTCTAGTCAAAAATTTTATGTTTCTGATGCTCGAGGTAATGTTGAGAAAATCTCAAAAAGTCCTTAGTATGACATGCAATATGCATTGGAACTATTCGATACTTATAGATCCAATGCATATTGCATGTCATTTATATCCTGGAATGTGTACGAAAGAAGGCTACAGATATCCATAAGACTTGATAATGTGTCCACATTGGCCCTGTCATTCTAGTAAACTATCTTTTGAGTGGTAAAAGAATAATAATGTAAGAATGCTAAGAGAGGGAAAAATCCTCTACACTAGCTGTTAAAGGGAATTGAAGAGCACAAAAAAGGTTTCCAAAAATTTCGAATGGAGATATACTACCTGTTCGGGTAGTAATAGAAAACACTATAAGAACGTTAAAGGAAAGGTTCCGAAAACAGATTCAAAAGTTTAAAGCAAGTGATTACAAGTAAAAAAAATATTTTTCTTGTAAACTGTATTTATAAATAAAAAACTAAAACAGTAATTTTTGTGGTTTCGTTGTCACTAATATATATGTATGTTAAGAATTTTTAAATCTTACTATGCTCTGATTGGTGCTATAAATCATAGCATAATGCAGTTATGTTATGTATGATATTTTATTATCGGCCTCATCGTTTTCAAAATTTAAACTTGTTTTCTTATATTTATAAATAAATTTCTTTCATTTATGTTTCTTAAGAGAAAATTACATTCATAAAATATATTGTATTCAAAGAGCTTATAAAAAAAAGGAAATTAAATAACATCTATTTCATTTAGCTAAATTAAGCATTTTTATCAATATTCACACGTTACTGTCAAGTTGGTTTAACAGCAAACTGAAACTTCATTAAAAGAGGTGATATTTTGTGTCAAAATTCAGGGACATGGTTTTTTCCCTCCTTATGAAAAATGTTTACTTTACAGACAAAAAGCCAAAAAATTCCAATTTTTTGATTTTTACTCACACATAAAGATGTCTTTTTTGCAATTTAAGATTATAAAAAAATATTAAAAAAAATAAAAAAGGCTAAGACTTCATATAAATAATTCTAAATATTATAGTTTCAAATAAACTTTCATTAATTGCTTTATAATCCATTCGGCCGGATGTTCATGCGAAGTGAAAAATGTACAGACAGTAAACATTGATGTTATTTTTAGCCTAAGGGCAAAACTTATTTGATTTATTATCAGCCTGTGAATTCTTATAGGCCCCGTAAAAATGTACACAAACCACAAATCTCGAACACTCACAACTCGAGTTGGTTAAACTTCATGCATGCATGAAATTTAACTAACAAGTAGTGGAATCCAATCCTTAAGGAAATCTTCTATAATTATCACAAGAATACATAAAATGGGCAAAATGTTTTTTTTTTTCTTTTGGTTCCAACACAAGTTGTTCTTCTCTCCTCTGTGAAGAAAGGTTGCTGATTTAACGAACACAGCAAACCTGTAATGGACTGGCCGGCTTTTTAGTCCGGACTTTCACCCAATGCAGAACTTGTAAAATTTATTCAAATAATATTTAAAATTAAAACGAAATGACTTTAAAGAGCTAAAAATAAAAATAAGAGAAGTCTGGAAGGAAAACCATATTTGTGCGGTAATCTAAAAATTGGTAAATTTAAGTGCATATTTAGGAAAATTTTTTCATAAATGATAGTTAACCTCTACAAGTAACCCCTAAAGTAAAAACAAGTAAGAATTCTATAATTGACTATGCCGAATCTACACTACCCTCCATCACAAATGCATGAGAAGTAAGTGTACATTCATACATACATACATACATACATACATACATACATACATACATACATACATAAATACATACTCACATACGACTTATAAACGTTTTTCTTATATACAACATAGGAACACGAAATGAGTCGAATTATTTAAATTTTTGGCTATAATTTATTTTCTGAACCGATTTTGATAATTTCAAACCTTTAATGAGGTATGTTGAAATTAATGTTATAGAGAAACTTCATTCTTATCTTTTAATTTATAGTTAAAAATTTTACGAAAGTTCATTGTTTGAATTTGAAGGCTGTATCAGATATTGGTCGTTACTTTTTAATATACTGAACCGATTTTACTTGTTTTAAATATAACTATTATCAGCACCATAGCAAATACTCAGGACAATTTTCATTTAGTTTAGTTAATAAATTTGAATGTGAGCGTGTCAACAACAGACAGATGGGGGCGGACGTTTTTATGATAATGGACTAGTGTATATGTGATTACACAGTTTTATTAGCGCGAAGCAAAGTTTCGTAATTTTCTGAGAATGCTAGAAATTAAGTGGCAATAGCAGAAGAGACAAAAGCAGACTATCTCGAAGGTAATATGTTTATTTAATTAATTTTATATTTTTTAATTTTTGCCAACTTTTAAAATAATTTTAACAAATTTTCTCAACCAGTTCCTTTGTCATCCCAAATATAATTAATATATTTTATTTTAATAACAAAATCAAATGCTCTTAATCACAAGAATGAATAAAGGTCCTTATATCCTAACAAAACAAAACTAATATCTCTGCCACTTGAATACAAATAACATATTAGAAAATGTCAATTTTATTGTACTTATTTTCAGTTTCTAATACATTTCCACATTTATACCAGTGAAAATAATAAATGCAAAAAAAAAAAGCAAGAATGATATATTCGGCTGTGCCGAATCTTAAATACCGTCCATTACTATCATTATGCAAAAATTAGCATGTGTTGAAGATTTTACACTAAAAAACTTTTGTTGAAAAAATATAAAAGCGTTCTATTCCGAAATTTTGAGGATGTCTTAGATATCGGTATATATCTTTTTTTAAGAATAATAAAAAACAATGTGATCAAATTTCATTGAATTCGGATAATTAAGGCGTGAGAATGTTTCTTACAGACAGACAGACAGACGGACAGACAGAGATAGACAGACGGACAGCTAAATCGACTCAGTTTTACATACATTTTTTTTACATACGAAATGACCAAGTTAATATATCCACATTACCACTTGTGGTGATGGAGGTTATAACAAGGGAAAAACATGTATGTACATGCAAAGTTTATATACAATAACACCCACATAGAGAAAAAATACTTTCCTTAACATTAAACCATCTGTCGGAAAGTTAAATAATCTCTTGTTTTATTGACATATTTTATGTCATCGATTGTGCATTCGAATGAAAAACATTAGACAAATACATAGTTTTATTTATATTTGTTTACCGATACATACACACATGCATTTAAACGCATTTAATCATAAGCAATAACAGTAACAACCAGGACCATTAGATTATACTGTGGAAAGAAATTCAGAAATGTTGGGAAAAAATCAAGATCTAAAGAAAAATTCCTAGGAATTTATTAATACTTTGCACAGATGTTATTAAGTAGAAATTCAGTATATTCAGTATATAGAAAAACGATACGACTTCAAATTAAAAAAATCCAAATTAATCTTAATTCTGCCCCACTGTGAATTATAATGCTTGAAAAAACATAAGAAAATAAAAAGAACAAAAAGACAACAGAAAAAGCTAGAATACGAAACATATAAAATGCATTTACAAATTTATAACGATGTTCATATAAGTATCATCTATATACCTATACACATACACAGTTATATTTTCTATATCCACTTGTTTACTATAAATAGAAATCTATAAAAATCTACATCGAAGATAAAATTGCTTATGCAAGTAAACAAGACAAGGTGAACATACTTGTTATTTTTATTATTATTTATTTCAGTTGTTGTAATTGTGTAATAGAAAGTTTTTACTCTTACTAACACAATTATAAAATATAGTTGTGTTAGTGGTATTATAAGGAAGGAAACTGTAGTCGGAAACTATGCACTTAAAAGAACATGTACTTATATTATTTATAGGTATATTTACTTATTTTAGAATGGTTATTTGTTAACAATGACTTTAATTGCAATATGAATAGCATTTATTTCGAAAATTACAACTGGTCTTTACGATTGTTAATTCATCAATTTTATTTACATACACTATGACAATAAAACATGCATGTTCTTGTATTAAGTTTAAAAATTGAAAAGTAAAAATGGCTTCTACCGCAAAACATTTTTGCTAAGAAAATTCATTAATTTTTTGTAGTAAATTGATGCTAAGGGATATGTTTGATTGATCCCCGTATAATTTGGAATATCAGTTCCAAGAAAAGTCCTCCACACAGGCCGAAACTATGGCCAGTGGAGAGATATTGGGCTCTTATCAAATGGAATTGAAGAGCTCAAAAATGGTGTACAAAAGTCTGGTTTCACAAGTAACAAGATAGAGTGTAAGTAAGCCCATACCGGCAATATGATACCAAACATCTTTTGAGAATGAAGGATTAGGAATCAGACCTCCTAGAATTAATTTTTTTGGTTTGTAATATATCGTTAAAATTGCGAACAGATCGAACGGGCTTTAATCTACCCATCTGATCAACTTAGAAAAAGATTCTGATTTAATATTTATACTCTGAGGTGGTAGAAGGATTATATTTTCTATATATTTCTGATTGAGTTTTCAGAAGAATAAAAAGAAAAACGGGTAAAAATGCCATATTCGGCTATGCCAAATCTGTAATACCTTCCACCAAAAATACTTGTGAGTTATATACATATTTACACTAATGGACGTATACAATATATAAATGTTTCTTACCTGTAACACAAAACACTTAATGGTCATATAATTAATTATGTTGTTTCTAAAACTTTTATATAGTAATGAAGCACATACAGTTTGATATTATCACAAAATTTGAATCAAAATTATGGATTTATGATTGACAAATTAACGAAAGATTTTTGCTTGAACATCGAGGTTTCCTCAGATATCTGTCTATGACTCTTAATTCCCTAAACCGATTATGCTGGTTTTAAATAGGAAACTTCTCAGAACTATAACACGAAATGCCAAAGCTAATATACCCTCTTCACTACTTGTGGTGGTGGGGGTACAATAATAAATTTTGCGAAAGTAATCCCTGGATTTTTTCAAAATGGAGGTGTAAAATTATGTTGTCTATACGTATACTTAATATTGATGTAACTTAATATTGATGTAACTCATGTGTTTTATGTCATTCTTTTTAAAAAATGATTTGTTTTCATAAAATATTTTTGAATTTATCTGGAAAGTACCTTCTCCTACCATCAGAAATGTGCGCAGACTGGCTATTAATATGATATTAGATATCTTATTATAATTAGGAACTTAGAAGTTTATGGGGTACCCACTATCCCATCCCCTTTTTTTACATTTCGTCTGGCTCAAAGAAGTTTTTTATTGACAAAATGTGATAAGAGTAGTTCAGATATGCCGTTTACTTAAATATAAACTAAAAAATAAATATTTTCAAATTTATGACATTTTTAATTTTAATTACCAAAATAAATTTCTCTGTTATTTATTTTTCAAGTTTTTAATAATCCTCTTTCAGAAATTCCATTGCAATTAAGAAAATCAATTTAAATTAGTCTACCACTTGATGACAGATCTTATTTTAAATATGAATAAAATTTTGTTGAAAACATATTTTAATATTTATTGCAAAATTTTATTTTGCAATTATTAATGTCACAATAATATTTCTCTTACGCTTAAGTACATTTATTATTCAAAAGGTCAGAATGTCTCAATAACAGAAAAAGAGCATTATATGAATCTGACATAATATACATTCTTCTATACGTACATATTTACATGCAAATTTGTATATGTGTTTTATCTTCTTTTATATATTTCATACTTAATGTACTTTAGAAATTATTGAACATAAATTGGCATATTTAGGTAAAAAGTATCTGATTTTCTAAGAAATATTGACCCAATTGATGCGAAACTGTTAAAATGTTCCAATTTATTTGTTTATAACCTTAACCTTCGCAAGGTATTAAAGAGGATATGTTAAGGTTGTTGTCATGTATGAAATGTGAAAAAAGGAATCACTTGAGAATCTTAAGGCATTTTATATTGTTTAAACATATATAAATCTTCACTGTTTTTGCATGTCGTCATCTGCGTATCTCATGATCTGTCTAATAATCCGGACTAAGTGAAATTCTTTGAAATATTTTTTAAACTTCTTAAGAAATATTTTTTAAAATTTATATTATGGGTTTCCATCGCAGGGCTAAAGACTGATGTCTGAAATAATTTCAATAATTTTAATGAAATTTCAAATGAAAGTATATAAGGATCTCAAATACAACTTAACTTATTTTATTTTTATTTTATTTTATTTTATTTTATTTTATTTTATTTTATTTTATTTTATTTTATTTTATTTTATTGGCATCTTGTTGCACTAAACCAAATAACGTAGATAATTTTAACGAACAATTTTCATAGAAATTGATTTAAAGGTGTTAAATAAACAGAGTTTTATTATAATTAACAGAATTTGGCTTCAAATTGAAGAATTTTCCTCAAATATACCAAAAAAATTAATCAGAAAAAAATGTTAGTAAACATTGTTTAAGTGAAAAAATTTTCGTTAAAAAATTGACGAAAATATATTAAATCAACAGGTAATACAAGCCTGTTGACTCACCACCATACTATTAACATTGCATTTTTAGTTGTTTGTTACGTTTTTTGCTCTGTTTAATTATTATCTAAAACTAAATACTCAGTTCTAGAGCTCGATAGAAATTTCGCAAATTGACGTGATAAAATGGGACCAAATTCTCGCTATAAAGTTGTTACATCTTACTTCGGAATGTCGATCATCCAAATAAGATTCTAACAATTTGTTACTACATGGTAGTAACAGGATTTTAATTTTGTATACTAGAAACTTATGCCAAAGGCTTGTGACATATTCAAAAATATATCCGAACAATACTTTTTTTTAATTCAAAAAATTTGTCAATATTTCCAGTTAAATGGTTTACCTGTTCAATAGTTCTGTGCTTTTCATGAAAACCAAAGAGGTACACTGGAATGATATTTCTATCATCTTGCTGATCCCCCTGATTCTATCCGACTTATATTTTATTCAGTAAAACGATTCCTTGAGGAAGTCATTTGGACCAAATTCTCCTTGTTTCATTACTTTAGATATTCTATATTGCGGAGTATAGTACAAACCTTCGTCTTTATAAAAGCCTTCGTTTCTTTGATGCTTCATTCGTTTCTTCTTATCTTCTTATTCATACCGCTGAATAAGGCAAGACAGACACACTTTCAATTAATATTGTGAAAAAGTTTTAAGCCGAAATTGAGTACAATTTTAGCAAGCTACTAACAATATGCGATATAGTATCACTGAATTTTCTTGTTGACATAATAACCAGGCCGTTAGCTTAAGTTAGAAATGTTGTGCTTTTAGCATATAGCGAACTAAAATACCCTTCTTCTTAAAGTAATTAAAATAGTGCGAATAATACCACTAAAAAGGGTCTTCCGATCGTGCCATTTAAACTGTTATTTCTCTTTGCCTCAGCATAAAATATTTAACCGAAAACGATTTCTATATGTGTAAACTGCGGAATGTGGAACAGTATCAACCGTTTCTTTCTTCCTGATAGTAAGACTAAGATAGAAAAATTGTTAATACACGTTTTTCATTACAACTTCTAACCCAAATATTATTTTCTTTCTTTTGATAAAAATACTTTTGCAAAAAAAAAAAAAAAATACATTGTTAACAAACAAACTCAAAAAGTTCCAAACAGGAACGCTGCTAAAAATTTGTAGGTAAAAATAGAACACAATGAATGGCGAAGTGTATGTTCTGTCAGATTGTTCGCAAGAAAATGTTGAATAAAAGTTTCGGACCCAAAAGCAGTCAAAATTTCCCATGAAAGTTAAAAAAATTACTGCTTCCAATCAGAAGAATTCATAATATATCCAATTATTTTTGGCTTGACTTGGCGTTCAGTCACTATGGTAAACAAGATATTGAGGGATACAAGAACAATAATTAAGCATTGTTTTACAATTGGAGCTAAGAATAGGGAGGTATATATAAATATTTTGGGACCTTGTTAAAAGAGAATTGAAGAGCGTAAAAAAGTGTTTTAAACTGCGATAGTTTTTAAACAGAGATGGACTAAGAGCAAAGCAACAGAACGCACTCATTAATCATTAATCATTTTAAACCTAAAAAAAGTAATTTTTTTATTATTTCAATAAAATAAAAAATATAAATAAAACTGTCAGTTTTATGGCAGATTTAAATAAATGTATGTTAATAATTTTTCAATCTCACTCTTTTTAATCTAAAATTTTCTCTAAGATCTTCATTATAAAAAAGGATGTACTTATCGGTATAATGTTAAATTTTACCACACGTTAGTTCTAGAAACAAAAAGTTAACAACTTCAGATACATGCATTTCGTTCTTTATCGTATAAATCAGTTCCGGTAGTTTAAAAATTCGTACTTTCACTTAATTTGTATTTTTCCCTCAAAAATTTAAATTCTCACTGCAAATAAGAACTTTCACCGAAAACTTAAAATTTCTCCAAACTATATTGAATCACTCAACTTTTAGTCAAACTTTACAATTATTTTCAAACCAAAAGCAGTTCATATTATTCAATTTAAACTTGAAATTAATTTTTAACAGTTGCTGCCACATATAACCCTGTTCTCGTTAAAAAGAAAAAAAATTAAGTTTGTAGCATTATACGTATAATTTTTTGATAGTTAACATCTGCGCAATAATTATTGTTCTTTTGCTATATTTCTCATTGTTTAATAATGTCTTTATTAAAATCCCTTTACCAATCAAATTTTAATTTAAATATCGAAAAGAACAGAATAAAAATGAAAAAGTTATTAATTGTTAACAATTCTTTCAATCATCATATTAAAATATTCTTTGAATATGGAAAAAAGTTTACTAAAGTCGCTTCACCTCATTGCCAAATTGACCTGTAATCAATTTCTCTTTTGATATTTTTGTTTTCATTGCTTTTCATTTACTACATTCGTGTTCTCCACTTTCTTTTAATTTATATAATTTCTTTCTTTATTTCATATATTTCATTTATGCTATTTGACTTAATGGCAATTTTTAATAAGAACAAATGAGATTGCTATTTTCGGCTATGCCGAATATTTATTTACCTGCACCACAAATACGTGTAAGTAAATACTTTATATTGCGTACATATACACAGACACACAAAAGTATTAAATATATAAACGACTTTCTTAAATACATCACAAGAATACTTAATAAGACAAAAAATTCGTTATATTTTTGAATAATTTTTTTTACTGAACCGATTCTGATTTTTGGAGTGGTAAAAATAACTATATATTGTGCCAAAATGACAATTTAATATGTTGATTTTTAATCAAATATCGGTCTTTGTCTTTTGATGTACTGAACAGATTTTGCTGATTTTAAATAGAGGACTTTTCAGGAAAATATTTAGGCAAAATTCCATTGAGCTCTTTCAATTATTGTGTATGTGAGCGTATCAACAACAGGCAGACGGATAGACAGACGCACATAGAGACTGACATAACGAAGTCGACTCAGATTTTGATTAGCTTCAAGAATATATATATTATGAGGTCTGAGATGTTTTCTTCTTAGCATTACACACCGAATGACAAAGTAAATATACCCTACTCACCATTTGGAGGGTATAAAAATGCTTAAAGTATTAAAATAAAGAACAAAAATTAAGAATCTGGGCGAAAAGAAAATTAAACTTTTATAATTTGTATTTTTTTTGTTTTTTGCTTTATTCTTTGCTTTATTTTGGAATTGCTGTGGAAAATGTGTTTGCAATTTCCTTGGAAAATGATTGAAATTAAATTACAAAAGTTTCTTTTTCTATTATTTCAATTACAAATATCAATCCTTCTATTTTCTTTGTTTAGTTATTTTGCAATACGAATTTTATTATTAAGAGAACTTAAAAATAATTATTTTTTAATCTTTCACACACACCGTTAAAGCGATTTAAATTGTAAATTGTAATATTTGTGATGCCTGCGAATTTTGTATTTTTTTTAAGTTGCCAATTTTAAGCGTAATCATAATAGGTGATCATAATAATTTTAGGTGATTTTCGGAATTAAATTATATTCAAATCTTTTAAATCGATATCTTTTCTGTATATTACAAACATTCGAACAAATGCATAAATAAAGTTTTGGAACTGCTTCGGAAGTAAAATTTAAATTCACTGAAATATTTTGAATCTCAAAATTGACAATTTTGCTTCATTCACAAAATATTTTTTATTAGTGTGTTAATATTAATAAGTACATGTTGTTTGGTAACATTACCAGCACTTGTAAATAATTATGTCAAACTATAGTACAGCGACAGTTTTTGGACGGACACTTCTATTCAGTTTATTGGTTTTTAGTTAACTAGTAATTTTAACATGGGCTTTTTCAACTTTGTAAGCTAGTGTTTCCTCTTAGAATCCTTGCGAAGTAGAGTGGAGACATATCAGGTCCATTCCCGTGTTTAAATAAATCTCATAAATATAGAAGAAATTGACTGAAGTTCAGCACAATTATTTTCTATATATCTTTAATGGACGTTAATAATTTAAGGAACATCAGTCCACGTTTTACTATAGACTTCGTTTAAAGCTCATTCTCGAAACATGATTCTCACCTCTAAATATAGTTTTTAGCTCATAAACTATACAATTGGAAAATATAACACTAAAATTTTGTAAAATTATTATTTTTTTTTAACTGTCTTTAATATATGTATTTATTAAGAAAATTATCGAGACATACTCGGTTATAAAGTCCCCAGAATGGAGTTTTAAGAAAATATTAGTGATGGAGCGTAAATAGAAATTAGAACAGCCGAATATAAATTTTTGATTATCATTAGCTTTAAAATTAAATTCTTTTCGAAGAGCGATAGGAAATTAATTCCTTTAAAAAAAATTAAACTAAAGCCTCTACAAGGTAATACTGAAGCCAAAAAGGGACTCGAGAAGAGTTCTCTAATTAATGCTACACATATAGGGTTTTTTTTACCCCGCCAAAACAAAATATATCGATCATTTCTCATTGCCGATATTTAATACGATGTAAACTGCATAAGAAATAAACCATATGAATGGAACTCTAGAATATTCTTTATGGAACTTTCATCCAACATTGGAACTCTTGGATTTTGGGCTATAGAGTCCACATTAAAATCGTTACCACTTGATAAAAAAACACATTAGAGTTTTCAAAACCTTCATAAAATGAGTCAAAATAAAAGAAATGTAATAAGCTTGATATAAAATTATATGTAATAAAATAGTTTAAATCAGGAGGAAAGAAAGACATCTTGGACTAGTATAAGAACAATTTACAAAGAAATAAGCTGAATTTGTTCCGATTCTCCGGTCCCCATAAACGACGCTAGTCGATACTCTACCGTAAATGTTGCTCTTTTAAAGGATCCTTTAAATATTTTAAATCTATATATTTTGTATAAAATTAATTAATTAATTGAAAAGTTATAATTTTCATTATTATCTTATTATTAAGAGGAATCACACGCCCACATTTTTCAAGTGAAATAAAATTAGCATCAAAAAGTATGCAATAATTTTTATATAAATACTTTTTATAAACAATAACAATCATACGCTCCAAATCATAATAACAATTAGTTTTTAAGCCAAAAAAAACCTTTTTTATAAAATTTAGAAATAACAATTTTTTTTAATTAACAATTAAACGAAAAATTAATTTTTCTTTTTTTATTTAATACTAAAATTAAAACAATATAGATTTGGCGTTTGATACATATCATGTTTAGTATTTAATTAAAAGTTTTCCTTAGTTTTGTATTTTGACACACTTTACTCTTTTATTCATAAACATTAAAAATTCAATTATCTATAATTTATATTAAATATTATTTTACTAAACATATTCATTAAAAAATATCGTCCTTAATACTCAGGTTTTAATGGAATATATTGGAATAAAATTACTGTTAAAATTTATGTAATTTGTCGTAAGGATTTTGTGGTTCTATACTTCTATCCTTTTGCCACATAATTTCAATATACATACACGTGTAAGGAAGCATTTTATTATATGGAGAAAAGAGAAGGAAAAGGACATAGAATACAGTTATATCTATTTATACGTGTAAGTGTGTATATATGGGTGTTTTTTTTTTGTTGCTACATGTTGCTCATGTTAACATTTAACAATATAATATGGCGTTCAAGCGTAAAACTGCTTAAGTAAATTGAAAATATTTTCCATTAAAACCAAAAACATAGACAACCAGGTAACTTAAGAAAGTATAAAATAAATACAAAACGATAAAGAAGTCATATTAAAAATGTGAGAGAAGCTTTGTAAGAAAGAAAAAATAAAATAACAAAACTACGAAATAAGAAACCTTTACATCATCTTATTTTCCACTTTATGTATGTTATATTACATACATAAAGATACATGACAAGTAAAAGAAGACCTAAAGACTTTAAACTTTTCTTAGATATTATTTTTCTTTCTCTTTTTCACTAGTTTTTTTAAAAGTTGTTGTATATTATTATGGTGTAGAAGAAGATCCAAAAGTCTTCTAAATGTATTCAATTTAAAGATGAAGAAAATAAACGAAAATTGTAACAAAAAATGAAGTTAAATGATTTTTTCCTTTTTCTACATATGACTAAATGTGGAGACGACAAACGTAAAAACCGCAAAATGATGAAAAAGTTAAGAGGTTTGAGTTTAAATAGTTAAGAAATAAACTTAATCTACAATGGGAAATAAAAGTGTTTTCACTACATACATATAGGAAATAGAGGAGCTAAAATCATGGTTTCCTGTTTCCCCTAATTAGAAAATAGAACAGAGTATTTGAAATTAAAAAATTATAAATTAATATCTTTGTAGTTATCGGAAATTCATTGGATATTTCTTATAAATCTCCACAAAAATCTTTATCTTTATTAACGATTCTTTATCTATGTAAATACTATAAAAAGTTTAATTCTCTAAAATAAAATTGTGGTTACGTTTTCTTTCTCAAAGAATTCTTAACGTAAATGCGTTGGCATTAGCTGAAATATCACACCAACTAACTATTAACTTTTCTTCCTTTGTACCGATATTTCTCCTTTTAAACGGGGAATTGTGATAAGCAACAATTAATATTATGGCAGAATTTCTTTAAATTTTTATAAATCTTGTGGATGTTAAAATGTAAATAACAAACGGACTGACAGACAGGTATAACCATGACGACACAGATTTTTTTATATAGTTCCAAAATATATATCAATTCTTACTGCTTAAAAAATAATGTCCACCTTATGCTCGACTTTTGCACTTCAGTGTTTTGAATCTATTACCTTAACCATACATTGCAATCAAGTAAATTCTGTTAGAAACCATGGTGAAACTAAAGATGACTGTAATATAAAAAATATTTAGTTAAAAGTACCTCAATAATGGTATACTACATATAATATATTCTAAAGTAGACATTTTATCTAAAAATCTTAAATATGTTTACATGTATAGGTTAGCAACCTGTTTTAGCTTTTCAGACTACATGGCAAAATAATATACATACACAAGTTGTGAGATAGAAAAATTCTTACACACGATTTTTTATTATGTTTAATGTCAAACAAATGAATATCTGATTAAATTTTCAACAAAAATATATCCAAGCATTCGTAAATCAGCCTTCAAACTATTTCTAATGTTATTTAGCAGTATTGGGAGAACTTGTCTGTTAATAGAAAACTTTTCTCAGGTAGAAAAAATGGTCCACGTAATGTTTCCGAACCCAAACAAATAGAAAGCTTTTTTAACACATACCAATTCCCTGTTGCGTAATGGATGACGAAATGTTTGTTCTGCCACATTTTTCGCAACTTTCTGGTATTGCTGATGCCTCTTGGGAATGTTTGTTCTGCCACATTTTTCGCAACTTTCTGGTATTGCTGATGCCTCTTGGGAATGTTGAAGAAAAGTATAAACCTTTAAAGGCCTCAAAATTTCCCAAACTTTTTTGGCAAGCAATGTAGAAATGCGGGAAAAACGCCAGTCATTTGTTAAACAGGCTCTATAAATAACGAAATTTAGTTCAAGGAATTTTTAAAAACACGAATGCTTCCATTCACAGACTTCATAATATGATCACTTTATTTTGACTTGACCTAGTATCCTGTCACAAACCCTGGTGTGGTACAAAAACAATAACATAGTGTTTGAACCAAGATAGGAAAATCCTCCAAACTTTCCATAGCTAGGGCCAGTGGAGATACATTGAGTGTTCAAAACTATGTTAAATTTTAAATGGAGATTTAGATTAGTGGCTTCTTGTTTATTAATATATATGTATGTTTAGAATTTTTCGATCTCACTTTTCATATAAAAACTTCAATATAGATATACATATATGTATGAGTAGTCCTACAAATAGCAATAAAGGAAGACTACTTTAAGTAAAAGTAAGAAATATGCGAAAAAAAACTATAGTTGTTAAAAAGTTTCTGTCCTACCGGAACATATTAATGCAACAAATTTAGTGTAAGTAAATCACTTTAAAGAAACTTGAAAAATTTCCTCCCTTAAAAAATAAAGAAAACGGAAGTGTTTTAAAACGTTTAGGGAATATAATATTAAAATAAAAATAGCAAAAAACATTTTGGAAATCTTTGCCTTTAGTTGTTTTTCTATATTAGAAAATAATTCTAGGAAATATAAAATTTATTAAAGTATAACAAAATTTTTGCTCAAATAATATATATTTTGCTAAGGGGAAAAATATTATTTTCGTTTTTTTTCTCTCCGTAGTATGTTAAAGAAATTGATAAATTGAAAAATAACACATGGTCATGACAATTGATTGAAGGCAAATTTATGTGAGTTTTGATAGCCAAACTAATATTAATATAAAATTTGTTACATTTCTTGAATAATCGGTATATGTCGGAAAGTACATGTTAAAATATTAATATTTTTATTTTTCTAAAAATAAAAAATGTAAAGCAAATATTTGTAATTTTTTATAAATAATTTAATAGCTGACAACATACTGATAAATGTTTTATTTGTTTTATCATGTTGAAAAATAATTCACAACTATATATTTCATCGCAATTTTTTATAAAATACAATTATTTTTTATAAGTTCAGTAAAATAAAAGTCAGGTCGAAATAAAGTTTAAGTATATGACATCATTTGGTGAAAAATCAAATACTTAATACATCTCTTGATGTCCGAATAATTATTCATTATTTGATAAGACCACTTATTAAATCAGATCATACCCTATTATGAAATGAAACATATTATAACTCCCTTTCGTTACATCAAAATATTTCTTATCCGATCTTACAACTTTGGTCTAGTGGCGTTTGTAAATTATCTGCGATGCTGGCCAGACCATCACATAATAACTGTAGTAGTCTGACTCGTACTCAATAAAACACAAACTTAATAAAAACAAACCCACTATATAACAAGGATTTCATTGATGTTTTGGAAAATCGTTTTCGGCTTTGATTTGCTTCTTTGATAATGATTAATTTTTACTGGAAAACTGATGTGTGAAATAAAGGTTCAACGTTTCTCGAATTAAATTCAATTTATTTTTTAATGTATGATAATAATTTAAATTTTGAGAAAAATTTATAATTTGTAATGACTGTGATAATTATGTCATATGACATCGAAATGAAAATTATCATATGCTGTCATTTAAAACATTGATCAGATAGGACATAAAACTTATTTATATACTATACTACATATAATGCAATAGTTTCTGATTATTCGCCGGTAACTCACAGGGGTCTAGGATATCGTAAAAGGACCAAAAGTGTAAGTTCCTCAGTCGATTTGTGGTTTAATGGATAAGGATTACTAAATTGGATCAATCAGAAAAAGCTAAAGAACATTTCAAACAAAAATATTAAAACTTTAATCACTAGTGATAATATTCTTAACCTTTTCCTGAAACCCTTCCATTAACGTTTTTATAGTGCTTTGGACACCTTTTCTATGCTCTTCAATTCTTGTACCATTCAAGACCATACTGATAGGATGCCAAGTCAGGCCAAAAATAAGTTATGAAGTTATTTGAATGGAAGCAGCATTTTTTGCAAACATTCCTTAATGTAAATTTCGATATTTATAGAGCCCGCAAAATGCAACAAGCATATTGCTTGCCACACCAAGAACATTTTGAGAAATTTTGTTTGATTTTTTTGTTGATTCTAAACTTCTTATTTCCTCGAGTATCAGCAATTTAAAATGATTGAACAGAAAGTTACAAAAAATTGCCTAAACGTAAGTTTGTCATCAATTATGGAGTAAGAATATTTTTTAGAAAAAATATTGACTTCAATTTTCGTGATATATTTTTGGCCTTTCCACTTTCAGCAGCGGCTTTGTAATGTATTTAAACCTTTAACATTTTATACTAAATAGTCCGAACGCTGAGCGAATCGGTTTGCTTCTTACTGGATGTGTTGGGAGCAGAAATAATACTTTATTAAATTTTGCCAAGAAAATGTTCATGTTGTTTCTTTTGACGTAAGAGCTGATGTTTCATTCATTGAAATGATTCAACTATTGTATCAAAAAACACTGTAGGATTAAGTCCAGACCCTCTCGAATTTGGAATTTAAGAAATCTTAAAAAAAAACAATAATTTTTACAATTTCTGTAAAAATTTCATACAAATATTTTAATTTTTGAATATTTTGTTCAAGTAGATTTTTTTTAATTCCTTAAATGTTCATAAAAAGCTAACAAAATATAACGAAAGCTGTTTGGGGTCCTTAATGCATTTTGCAGTATAAATTACTACCTTCGAGTCTTACATATTCAATGATAAACTTAATATGACTACCAAACATTGATGTTTTTTTCAACACTCTAGACTTTAAGAATTTTATTATTTTGCATTTCTAATATTCATTATTTAAATTATGCATAAATGTATGTACAATAAAATCTCATATATCACATATTCTTAAGTCTTTATGACTTTTTTTCTCTACTCCTCTCTCCAAAGCTACCAGTATGACAGTTAAAGGCCACAAAAAGTTGGCATAAAATAATAAATAATTGACAATACAGACGTAATTTCAACAACACACGCACTCAATTATATTGTGGTTTTTATATTTATGTTCTTATTTTTAAAAGGAGATTAAAGTATAAACTAATGGAAGAAGGAGAAATCCAAAATTCAGCAATGAAGTGACCTTTGATTTTTTTCATTATTTTTATTATTGTCTCATAAGAAACATGCGAATTTTATGCAAATCTTGGGCTGAGAATTTATTCAAAACTCTGAAGATTTGAGAGTTTTTGGGGATTCTTGTTTTTTATTGTTTCCTTTTATTATTTTTTGTTTTCTGGTATGAAATAATAAAAAAGCACTTAAAATCTCTATGGACTATAAACATTTTGGTTTAAAATATTTATCACTCATACGTTTATGGGACGTTGTTTCCTCAGACGTGAGGAAGTAAAGTTCAAAGTTGTGTAAGAAATATATGTTTGTGTAGGTATAAATATATTATTTTTAATTTATGGTTGTATTCTATTTTAAATAAAAGTTCATAGGAAAAAAAATTTATGAAACGAAAAGCAAAAATTATGAAAAGTTTTTAATCATCTATAACGAATACAAAACACCCTTTATCTCAATATACTGGTGCATATTCCTCTAAACGCATGTAATTTTTTTAAAAAATAAGAAAAATAATTATGCAAGAAAATATTTAGTGGGCAAATAATTTTTTTAATCTTCTTGGACTTAATTTTAAATATTGTTAACAAAAAACTTTTATTTGTATTTCTATATTTTAGAGTTTAACTGCCGATTTTACTGGTATTTTCCTATTAACGCACTGAAGTATATCAGTCTCTGTAGTATTACTAATAATAAATTGATGGATGATCTTTTGTTGTGGATTACTTCATTGATCTGGCATTAATATTTTTAAGAGTTCGAAAACAATTTCCTCCCAAAGTTGCTTTATTTTACCCCTGTTTAAATCATTATTCTTTCCTTTTGGGGCATGTATTATTTAATTTTTGTTATGGGAATTTTGCTGAAATTATTTGTTTTGAATTTTGCGCGAAGGATTAGAAACGGATCTGAGAAACAAATTCTGCGCACTCCAAGACGCCAGTATTTTTTCATGGTATAAGGCATTTTTTATATTTCAGCAATATTAATTACTTGCTCCTTCATTTCTACGACAATTGAATCTCCATTACGGAACGACCCGAGTTACACTCGGCCAAATATTGTCAACCCAGCGACAGCTGTATCAAGAGATTGTTTTTCCCCAAGAAGGAATTATTGGTTACAGCACAACTGTTACAACAACAAAAACTTGCTCCCTCCTTCCTCGATTCCAAATAGAAACTAAAAAAGAAAATCGATTTATTTTTATAAAGACAGATCAGATTCAAGATTTATATTTATTTATAGATTTTTTTTAAATTCTACATCCAATTCGGTTTCCTCCAACTGGCAACAAATTTGGCTTCGTTATCATTTGAATAATCTTGGAAATAAACTGAAAAATCGTTACATGTTGCTAGTTAATTGTTTGAATGTATTAAGAGGAATGACTTTCAGAATTAGTTATCTACCAATTTGAATCTGATTTAGGAATGAATTATGTAATTAAAATTCATGTTTGTTTTGAATGCTCTGAGTTAAATAGTTTTCAAGTTTTATTTAATCTAGTAAAATAATGCTTATCTACATAACACATTATTCGAATAATCCCATAAATCTAATTGCAGGTCCCGAAAATATATACAAAGAAAATAATTCTTAAATTTCTTCAACAAAATTTTTAATCGCTTAGAAAATTGAACTACCAGTAACTTAGTTATCAATGGTAACTGTGGAATATGTATCCATTTAGGAAATAAATTAAGATGAAGTCTGAATTTGTGTATATCGCTCTGAAAGAATAGATTTTTTCAATTGAATTTTACATAGCTTTGACGAATTTGTCAATAGTCAGTCTAAAAAAAATTCTTATTTTATTCATTCTGAATTGTGCTTTCAAAAGAGTTTTCTTTACTTTAAGGAAATAATGTGGTTCTAAGTGAACCAACAGATGGACTTTAATAAATTTATTGAGAATTTGATATTTACATATGTGTGTTTGAAATTATTCATGAAAATGTAAAACCTATTTTATTCACATTTACTACTTGTCACGGTGAAGAGCACAAGAGACACATTTTCGCTTTTCTTAAATGTATCGCTGTCCTTGAAAGAAATATATACAGATAAATTTATGTCTGACAAAACGCAAGCCAAAAGTGTTTAATAAAGCTGAGCAGTTTCTAAAATTTCTCTTATTATGAATATGAATCCCCATTTAACACCCATCCCCCCCATGGCAGTAGCTTAAATTTTTGAAAAGGAGGTGGATTTTATTTTGAACAAAATTTACTAAGTGCCTGCAGGAGTAGAAGCAAAAATCTCATATGTAATATTTTCTTCAAAAATTTTGTCAAGAAGCATAAAGGAGAAGAATATAAATAGTCTTTATATCATTAGCATCTTCCTTTTGTAAGGAGGTAAAAAGCTGGAATTTTATGTAAATGACATTGGGGTTTTAAATTGATATAGGAATTTTTATTTAATTTTCTTATTAGCTTCTGTTGTCTTTCTATTTTAAAGGTTACAAAAAATGATGTATATATATGGATGTAGGTGTAGCAAAATATATACAAACCTGATTAAGATTATTGAGGATATTCTTCTTATAAGAGTTTCTATTTTAAGTAAAAGCAGTAGTTATATTTAAAATAAATATTTTTAGATAAATAGGGATTTTGGAATTTGATATGATTCCAAAATCTCTATAATTATTTTATAAAAATAATATAATTGTAAATTTTCTCCTAAAGCTTAATTATACTCTCACTTTGAATATATTTTCGTATAAAGTCCTATACATAGTCTATATTATAGCCTTACCAAAGGTCTTGATAATAATCAATAAAAGTCTATTATGTCGACTTTATCTGGGCTAATGGTTCTAGCTTCACCTACAGTACTGGTCATGTAATCAACACACGTTTTTCATTAAAACTTTTAACTTATTTTTTACCTTTTAAAATATGTTCGTTGTTATGTCTTATGTCAAACAAAAGAATATATTGCCAATCTGAATAAAATGAAAAACCCCAACTTCGCTAAAAATTCAAAGGAATGTTAAACACTACCGGAAAAATAGTCCGTTAATAGAAAACCATTTTTAAAAGAGCTCCTAACAAGTCCGGACCATTTGGTATGGAAAGTTAAATCTAATAGAGATTTAAAAATAGTGGTACAAAAACAATAATGCGGTGTTTGTGCCAAGTAAGGTAAATGTTCCAAATTGCTTGGAATTTAGGTCTGTGAAAAGTTATTGGGGTCTTGTTAAAAGAGAAGTAAAAGAGAAGTGCAAATTTTAAACGGAACAAAAAGCGATAAAAAGCTCTATAAAAAAGACAATGAAATAGTTATAATAATTCCAATTAAATAAAAAGAAATTAATACTGTAAGTTAAGTGATTTCGTTTTCATTAAAATATATGTATGTTAAGAATTTTTCGACATCAATCATTTTAAAATCATTTTAAAATCCTTCTACAGTCCTAAAGACAGTGTCGTTTAAAGTCATCTTAGTGTAGTATGTATTGAATATGGCCTCGTCTTTTGTGTTTAATATGGTCTCGTCTAGCTATAATAAACAAACTATAATAATTTTACTGCTCTCTCGTCTACTGATTTGACTAAATTCTCGTCTATGGTCTTGGCTATAATATTGTTAATGTTATTGATTATAGTCTGTCTTTAGACTCAACTCAAGCCTCATTGTACTCTAGTCAATAATCCCAACTGTAGTCTAGTCTATAAATCTAAAGTCTTGTGTACAGAGTCGTCTATAATGTAGGATGAAACACTCCTTTAGTACTAAATATAGTATTCGTGTATATTCTTATCTATATCAGTATTTATATTCTTGAATTTAGTCTCCTCCACAGATTTGCCTACACCTAATATTCTTGACTTTTAACTTAACTTTAGTCTATAGTGATAAGGTCTAGTTTATAAACCTGTCTATAGTCTAGATGTAGTACTCAATACACAATAAAGTCTTTTAAACTGTTCGCAAATTCATAACTGTAACGATTATTCTCAATAATGAGGTTTACGACCTAAAATGAATGCGGTAAACTTCTTTTTTATGATATGAAAAATATTTTATAAAAATAACTTTCAAATTTTCTTAACAATTAAATACAAAAGAAAAGCAGCATATTTTTGGCAGTAATAATTTTTGGCATAAACAATTTTTCGTTATTGTCTTTTTTCTCTAAGCCAGGTGTTAGCTGCCTGTAAGTAATTTAAACATTTCATCTTATCTTGTAGCACCCAATTTAAATAAGAGTTTCTAAAAAAATATGACACAACAATATTTTTATCATTTGGCCTCATTATTTAAACATTTGTCATATGCAAACAGCGAAAACAATTTTATTCGTTATTTATTTAAAGTTAAAGGGGTCAAAAGTGACAGCAGCATAATGACAGTTAAACAAAAAAATTTTGTTGATATTTAAGATAATATCAGACTTCTCTTATGGTAAAAATATTTCGGTCACATTTGCATTAATTAAATTTTCATTTTATTTTGTTGAAAAATGTTACATAAAAATACCATTTAAATATTCAAATATTTCGGAAGATTTTTATTCGTTTTTTTAACCACAAAAGTATTTATTTCTAAGAATGTATCTTTTATCATTTCCCTAGAGAAACTTTTAAAAATCTAATATAAGAAAAAGATTGACAAAATCTTAAATGTATTTGAAAAGTTTTAAGTTACTTTGTGTATAAAACACATTTTTCGATAAACACTTGTTTTAAGAAATCTATAATAAGGATACAAAATTATATCGAAATAGGAAGAAAAAAAGTTGTAAACTAATAATAAGTTTTCTATTGTTGTTGACACCATTTCAAATAACTTGAAGTTTTCAGAAAAAGTAGAGTACAAGTATCATAATAATATTAAATAAAATTTCATTATAATAGTTTTACTCTTAAATGTCTATATTATAGGAGACAGAAATTTAATGACATTTATATATTTTCATTTTTTTTTTTTTTTGAAAATAAATATGAACAAATATTCAAATATATAAAGGAAAAGCTTAAAAATGATGCGATATAATACGACATGAATTCAATATGCCTGAGAATAGTTCCGTAACTACATCCTCTGAATAAAGATTATATTCATTAATTGTCATCTATATACTTGACTTGGTAGTTTTGTCTAAAGTCTCATATATGATATTGACTACAGTCTCATCAACAGTGGTTTGGCTACAGTATTTTCTCTGCTCTTATCTATAGTCTTGTATGTAGTCTAAAATATAGTTCTGAATAGTTTGTCCTCTAAAGTATTTATAGTTCTGTAACAATTTCCTCTGAAATCCTGTCTAGCTGTAGTGCTTGTCTATAACCTATAACCATTATCTTGGTAGCAGTCACTGATTAAAAATAAAACCGTAAATGATCACCACAAATTGCAAGAAATATTTTTATAGTTTTAAACACTTGTGATTAAATTTTGTACCTTTTTCAGAACCACTTCCATTAAAGCTTTTATATTCTACAACACTTTTGAATACCCCTTTTGTGCTCTTCAATTCCCTTTTAACAGAAAACCAATATCTCTTCACTCGCCTTAGCTTCGGGCAATTTGGAGGATTTGTCTTACTTGCTATAAATACCACATTATTGTTATTGTATATCTCAAGGGCTTGTTTACCATAGCAATAGGATGCCTAGAAAGGCTCAAAATAAGTGAACTTGTTATGTAGTTTTTTGAATGAATCAAAATGATTTCTCCGAAACTGCATATTGCTTGCCATAACAAGAAATTAGTTTGAAATTTTGGCTTCTGTTCGAACCTCAAAGCAGCAAGCCTTTTTTAGGAAACTTGATTTCAATTTCCGTGCTCTGTTTCTGGTCTCTAAATTTTTAACAGAGTTCCTGTTACTGAGATTTTTCGAAAAGTCGCACAAATAGGGGATTTTGGAAAAAAGGTCGCATCTAAATGGTGATTTTGGAAACAAAATTTTATTATGAATTTGCACTATTTTCCATTTAATGTTGAAATAATCTTGAATAAAAATCAACAATTAGATTTTGCTTAACTTTATCACTATTTCGATGTCCATTACGATTTCGCAGATTCTATTGTTCTTAATTTTAATTTTTTCATCCATAATTTATATAAAAATTTATTTATATGCCCTTTTAAAGCCAAATTAATTAAATTTCGTGAAGTTTTTGCCAAATTATATTTTATTCCTACCATATGTGTTGGAGGCTCTTTTCTAAATGCTTTTTTTTTGGCTTAAGAAACTTCAGTGGTCTATAGCTTCTACCTGAACCAGATTTTCTATGAACTTGCATGTACTCCCGGTACTTTCAAATAATATTGGAAATAATTGACGGTAGAACTACGTGTGTTTTTTTTATTTGAATTTTAGTACGCACTTTCTCTGGTCACTTATTTCAATTAGATTAATAAAATATATTTAGTTGATAAAAAAGTAATACTCGGATTAAAGAATTTAATGAAAAACGTGTGTTAAGAATTTTTAGACCACATTCCGATTTCGACTTAATTAACGCTGTATTTGCTCTTTATAGTATTAATATTATAGTATTAATTATAAACTCGTCTATAATATTGATCTCGCTTGTATTATTGATTATAGTCTCGCCTATAGCATTTACTAAAGAGAAATCTATAGTTCTATTCTAGAATGAAGTCTATAAAATTAAATAAAGTTAAAAAACTCTTCTTCTCATCTTCCATTACGCTAACACGTGTTTTAGAAAATATTTTAATATACAAATTTTAGTATGAATGCTAATATTAGATTTAGTAAAATTGTTGCTTGTAAAGTTGTTAAAAGTTGAAAATCTGTTTTACTTAAATGCTGTTTACATGTTACATTTTGTGGTAATATTTTTTGCTACATACTTATATTTAGTTTTTGTTGTTGCTTTGTTGCCATCAAAAAAATAAGAAATTCTATGTATTTCATTTACAACACTTTGTACCCTTTTTTTGTAATTTCACTAACAAAAAAAGTAAAAATGTTATAGTCGGTCAAACCCGAATTTGTAATACCCTACACCACACTGTAGTTTCTATATGACTGCTATGAAAAATTTTTGAACGGCTCTCGTATAATTTTTTATTATATGCTTAACATACTAATATGTATGTGAAATTAAAAAAAAAATACGATTATATAGAAGTTAGACAAAATTATGGACCGACCCTCGTATAATTTCATACAGTTGTTTTGGCTTATATTTATCTAACTTTGATAAAAGTTTTCTTTCAAAACCCATAAATATGTGCATTTTTTGAGTTTCAAAGTGAAATTTTAAAGGGTGGTTTTATGAGATCCATGAGAAATAATGAGCCGATCCTTGTTTAAATTTACGCACTAATATATAATTAGTCCTATTTTCGCGAAATTTGGATAAAATCGTTTTATACTTAGGAATTTTATGGACTAAAAACCGTATTACGAGAGACCTATATGAAATAATGGTCCAGTCAGAACCAATTTCAATGGGCAAAATAGTAATACAAGCCAAATTACATTAAGATAACTTAAAACTGCGACCTTTACATGGACAGCCATTCGGACCTAAAAAGTGGTTGCAGGACTATTTTTTTTATTCGTTACAAATACCTGCACAATATACCATAATCTATTGTGGTGTAGGGTATAAAAACTGCTTTATTTTTAGTTACTTTAAGATTTCTACAGTTTTTCTGTTCTATTCGAAAAAGGAAAGTAAAAGGCAGAGATTTCTTAAGACTTGCTAAAACAATTTTTGAGGTTTAATAATGTTTTTAGGGTATAGAAAAAAGAAAACATTGTGAACTGTATCTTAAAGTTTTCTTTTTCTTTGGCAAAATTGTTGTGAGAATTTTTGTGGTATTTTTTTTTTGTTCTTTTACATAAGAAAATTACAATATTAAAATAAAAACCCCTTAAGTGTATTGAAAAATAAAAATATATATTTTTTTCATTCACTCACTCACTCATTCGTTCATTCATTTTGTTTTGATATTTAGATACATGCATGTCATTTTCATGGCTTATTAAATTTTAGATACACAAAGAAGAGTTTTATAATGAAAATAAAAATTCTGTTAAAGATATTGAGTGTATTTTTGCTTTTATTTGTGGGTGAAGAGAATGAACAAGGAGAGATTTTTATTAAAAAGGATTGAGTTTTTTCGTAATAGAGATATTGTAATTTATTTTATTAATAGATTTACTAAGACATTAAGGTTTTTGGAAATTTTAGTTAAATTTTTTCCATTGAGTTTAGATTAAAATTTTGGGTTGTTGGAAAAATTCATGAATAAAGAAATAAATTAGTTTATAAAACTAAAATTTTTATGAGAATTTAATTAAATAGAAAACTTTATTTTTATAATTTAATATTCATATCATTTAACTAAATTTATTTATAACAGAAATTTTGTATAAATATTGAAATATATTTTTTTTAAGTTTAAGTGAAATAATTATAGTGGGAAATAATTATATTGAGAGGTGTACTATTTTATTATTTTATTTATATGAACCAAATTATTTAAATTGATTTATATAACGGTAAAATATGCGATTATATAAGTAAACCACTTCACATCTTCTCCAATATTTCTATAATTTCTAGAGGAATTTGATCGAAATATTATATTACTTTGACTGTCATTCAATTCACCACGGACTAATCTCAACTTCGCGATCTATCAGCTTATGTTCTCTTCAGTTTTGCTTGTATGTTGGAGATCTTGTAGATAAACCATATACACTAATTCTCAAGATATTAAAGTTTTGGGTTCTTCCAAATTACTCTAATGATTCTTATAATTTTATGAGAAGCTTGTTCATCTCATAAATATTTGCTTCGAAACTTTGCCTTTGCTATGACTTCACGAATTGCGTAAGGCAATATTCAAAATTGGTACATTTTTTTAAACAGTCGAATCATGTTTTATCGATTTGCTGTCTTGCCAACTCGTAGCTCATAAAGTCTTTTCTGGTCTTGATTTTATTGGGATTAAATTTGAAACTGTTGTTCATATTCCTTTTGCGGGCATAATTATTATTTTATTTTCTCTTGCAGCAACTAGCACGAATCATTTAAGACTCCATACCTTTATTTATATATATATTTCAATCCGAGTCGTTTTAGCTATAATCGTACAACATTCTCATCGTCACAATTCTCAATCAATTTCTGTAAATATTGGTTATATTAATTGCCATCGTTGTACATTAGATTACTGTGGTATTTCATATACGTAGGACTAAAGTTCAAAGCTCCCATTTTGATTGATGTCGTAAAATAGTGTACCGTTTGAAAAGTGGTGTCACTATTGAAAAGATGGAAATCATTTTCGTAGATAAAAAGTTTATGTGAGATATTTCACTAAGATTGTAACATGCTGTTGTCCAAGAATCCTAGCAAGCGCAATTGTGGTTCAAGGGTAAATTTGTTCCTAACAAAGTAAAATATTGCCCAAGTATTTTCACGATTTTAATAAATCTTGATTTTATCATCACGTTCTATAGCAAAGATGTACATGTGTGTTGGAATCCAAACTAAGATAATGTTAAATAAGGGTTGTTAAATAAGGAGTTCTTAACACACATATTTCCTTTAACTTAATTATCGTTTTCTTTTACATGTCATTATGTTAAATATCGAAGAAATGAATTTATCATTAAAAGTTTTACCGTCAAAGGTTTACCGTCGAACTGCTTCCAATGTTATAAAACAGCACCGGAATATTCTTGTTGCATAATGAAT
This sequence comes from Cochliomyia hominivorax, assembly GCA_004302925.2. Classification (NCBI taxonomy): domain Eukaryota; kingdom Metazoa; phylum Arthropoda; class Insecta; order Diptera; family Calliphoridae; genus Cochliomyia; species Cochliomyia hominivorax. The sequence goes on along the minus strand of PYHX02000467.1, from coordinate 31,891,706 downwards.
TACGAAATGGTTTTTCTGACAGATTTTTCGGCACCTGCTCTATTTGTTTTTTTTTCCGAAGCTCGAGGGAATGTTGAAGAAAAGTTAAGGATCCAAAAGCAGTAAAAATTTCTCAAAACGCTCTGGGTACGGTAAAAACCTTGTCAGTTAACTGCTAACCTGGGTAAAAAATAACATTCTTCTTGCATTATGGCTGACAAAACATATTTTGTAGCAGATTTTTCGTAAATACCAGGTTAAAAATTGTATGTTACTGAAGCTCGAGTGAATGCTAAGAAAAGTTAAGGATCCAAAAGTAATCAAAAAATCCTAAAAGGTTCCGGGTACGATAAACAATTTGCAATTGCGACAAAAGAAGTCAGTCATTTGTTACAACGTGCTTTTTATATACATTAAGGATTTTCAAAAAATACCGGTTTCATAATGCGCCACTTATTTTTGGCATGACTTGACATCCCGTTAGTGTGTAAAAAAGCCCTTGAATGGTACAAAAACCTCTCTGTTAAACCTCCCAACTGCCTCAGCTAAAGCCAGTGGAAGAGCACAAAATTGTGTCCAAATGTGAGGAAGTTTTGATATGGAGATGGTCTACCTGTTTGTGCAAAGTGACGGAAAACATTTTAAAAGCGTTAATGAAATCAAAATCAAAATTCCATCATAACTAATTAAAACTATGATTTTTTATTAAAACTATAAATTTAGTGCTTTTATTGATATAAGCATGTATGTTTAGAATTTTTCGATCTTTCTCCTTAGTTTTGTTTTGCAGTGTCATATATTAAATATAAACAGTTTTAAAAATCGCTATTTCAGATAAAAGTCTGGAATTATCCAATCGTTAGCATTAAACTCTTTACAATGTTGTTTAAAGAATTTTATATAAGAACTGTTGTATTGGGGAAGGAAATTTAAAATTTAGAAAAGCTCACGGAAATTAATTTACAGCAAAACGTATATAATTTCCGATTTCCTTTTTTAGCTATCAGTACGATACTAAAAATATCCAAGATATATATGTGCTACAAAGAACCTCTCCTAAAATGACATTAATTCAAATTTCTCATCTAACACAATATTTAAAAATGAACGAAATGCAAATATGTTTATAAATGGTTTCAGAATTTGTCCTTTATTTAATCCTTTATTTATATACATATATATATTCTCCATCTCTTATATACAATTTTGTATCTTAATGCCAACATCCTTAACATTTTATTTATTTACTTTCTCTTGTGCATTTATATCATTTAAAATCATTGAAGCTTAAAGACAAACTGAACGGAAAACAACAAAATAAAATAAAATTTTCCCCTTAACAAAAATAGCTTTAAGTATAAAAAGTATTCTCATCGCTAAGCCCGACCTATTCATATTGATTCAATAAATTAGCGCTAGGTGTAAATAACACGAATGAGTTCCCATTCTATGTATTCCCATTAGTCAGTGAGAAATGGCAAAATGCTTGGTTACCTTCTATTTGGTAACGAAAGAATAAAAAGGGGAAATGAAAAGCAAAACGATAAGATGATAACGAGATTACGCTGTTATAGTGTCAACACATTAGATTGATGGTGACTGAAAAGAACCGTATATGTAGAGACTTATTAAAGTATTTGTGTATATAAAGAAATTGTAAAATTAAAAAGGATTTTAGAAGAGTATCAACTTTGTTTTCAAATTTCGAAAAATGATGGGTTTAACTTTTGAAAGGCTTTTGAATAGCGTTAAATTTATTTAATTTTAATATACAGAAGAAAATGAAATAATTTCTTCTTGGCGTTGCAAGCGGAATGACAAACAAAAATGGAGATGGAGGTACATTCAGTTAAATTAAATTCTCAGGCATGATTCAACTTTTTTCACTTATGATATTATAAATAACTAAGCAAACCAGGCAGTTCTCCCTGCATTGTTTACATTAGAAACAATTTGACACTTGACTTTTTTGGTAGGACCAAATTGGATTCTGTTAATTTTAAATAATTTTAGTACGAATACATACGAATACTTGGGTTAACAATTTTTAAAAAAAACTTCGATTAATAATATTACGATCTCAGTCCTTACAAAATATTGTACCAAGTTTTCTGTATGTTTCTTATATACCGCCCTTTTTGGCACGGTCTCGCTTAAAATAATTACAAGAGCTCAATAAAAATTGTGTTGATTATTTCTTACTGTCTTGGCAACTTCGCATTTAAAATCCAGTCAAATCTACTAAAAACGAATGAACTATGTCAGAACACAAATCTTTGTCTTTATTTCAAACTCCATGGAATCTTAGGAGAGCACAGTATGGCTTTAGCTCTGATACATTTTGAAAGATTGTCATGTTGTTAAAAAATTAAATAAAATGCTAAAAATGGATTCACACGAAGCCACTAAAAATACACACATTAATTTATAATCTATACTTGAGCTTTCTATTAACTATGAAATATCGGAATAATATAAATATTGTACAACCCCTTTCTTTAATAAAATCTTCAATTAAAACTAAGTCCATTATATCTAATAATCTTTTTTTTTTGACAAAATCGTTTAAAATATTTTATTATCAAAATATAAATCCGTTAAAAACCAACAAATACATTATCAATTCAAAGAAAAGGAAATATATTCAGAATACACATGTACACTAACGCGCTATTTAAATATCATCTCTTTTAGTTGGCTTACGAGTTGTTAGTAGAGCATTACATATGTATGTGTATTAGAAATGAAAACAAACTCACACTAATGCATGCAAAGCATTCATATGCACACAGTTTTACTCAGACGAACACGAACAATAAACCTCTTTTATGCGCACACACATACAATTACATACACACAATTAGACAATACACAGCTATTTTTGTGAGTGATTTTTACACAATACAAACATTTTAACGCTTTGATAAATGATTTCAATATTCTTCCCTTTTTTTGTTATTTTTCTTCAATTTCTATTTCCTTTTGTGTTTTATTTTGGGAATTTTTGCGTTTATATTAAAGGATTCTTTTTTGTAATGTTGATGTTTGTTTGCATATATGCAGCAAACATACGCTTTTTGGTTAAAAAAATACGAATAAAGATCACGTTTAAATTTGGTGATAAGACAAATAAAGATTGCTTGGTTAATTTTGATTTTTATAAATATCAACTTTATATTATAATACATTTGCAAAATATCTAAAATAAAATCGTCTAATAATCTGAGAATGGCAACAAAAATGTTTGCTGGTTAAAACATTTAAATTTGTTTATATCCCTGTGTGTGATGCAGTGGAAACAAACAATACATTAATTTCCAAAAAAGAGTTCTGTTTTAAGCTCCCGTTGTTTTCTTTAGCTTCAATTTTACTTAAAAATATTTATCTGTTCATTTTAGGGGGTTCAAGCTTTCGTTGTCGTTTTTCTTTCGGCCTCCACTTTTAGTTTTAATTTGTAGAAGTGTATTTGATTAAACTTATTTTTCGTTGATAGAAAATATAAGTTCAGTTTAAGAAAACTAAAACTATACCATACCTTTTATTTATGTTCAATATTGCAGTAAAAACCTATCAAAAATAAAGTGAGTATTGATGACAAATTTAAAAAGCGTAAAAGGATACTTTAATCAATTTGGAAACAACATAATTAAATTCAAAATTGTTGTAGAATAATTACAATGTACAGGCCAGAATTAGTGCGACATAATACAATAATAAAAAAGAATGCAACAATTCTTGATTGATGATAGGATTCCCTATCGACCATTGAGATAAAAGAAATGAATCGGAATTAAAATCAATATATAAACGGATAAGAAATATAGCATTCGAAATATTCAAATATTCAACATAATTTGCAATATACATTTACGACGTAAAAATCACATTAATTCGCATATACAAACATAAGCCCAGAGTCGTACAATATGTCTTATTTTTGGCTATAACTTTGTTTTTACTGATCCGATTTTGATATTGATTGAGTTAGACTTATTTTCACTGAGTTCGGATTATTAACAGAAGCGAAAAAGAAATCGCTTATTGCCTAATATACGTTATTAAGAAATAGATTCCTTTTTGGAGTTTTATTCTGATTAACAATTTTAATATATCTTGAACGAATAAATAACTTTTGATTCTAGTTTAAAAAATTAAGTTCTGTCCTTGTTGGAAGTTCTAGATTATATCTGATATGGGTCCATAATTTTTTGTTCTGAACGTATGATAATAATAAACATATATTTTAAATTCTCTTGACCTAGAACCAGAAACAAACAGACTTATGACTAGCAAAATTTATTTAGGTTTTGCTTTAATGACAAAATATATCTATAATATTTATTTGTTTTCTTAGTTTGCTTCGAAACGGAACTTCTAAAAGTAAACAAATCAATTTTATTTCCGGTTATTGTTCAATTTCCGGTAAGAATTTTGTTTCCAGCAAATACTCAAGTTCAGGGGCATATTTTTTAATTTCCAGAAAAAAATTTATTTCCTACTTAAAAATATTTCCGGAAAAAATTATCATTTCCGTCAAAAATCGATTTCCAATAAAAAATTACACAATATCCGCTGAAAATTTAGTTTCCCATCGATTTTCACTTCCCGTGATAATTTTATTCCATATGGAGAAAGTACTTCCGGTAAAAATGTTTATCACCGACAAAAATCGATTTCCGGTAAAAATTTGTTTCCGTAGAATTTAATTTCCGGTGAAAATTTATTTCCGGTTAATAAAATTTACGAAAAACGTAAAAATAACAATTATTTTTTCTAAAAAATTGAATTATGATGAAATAAAATTATAAATGATACACCATATTCTTGATGAAAATAGAATTTTTAAATTATTTTTTGTCAAATTATTGTATTTTAATGTAAAATTAAAATTATCGGTAAGAAAATTCTTGTGATATCATTTTTTTTAAGAATCATTTTCTGGTGAAAAAAATCTGTTTGCTGATTGAAAATTTATATATAAATATATACAGAAGTTGGAAGCTTTTAAAAAATACAGCACAGAACTGCATATAGTAATAGTAGTACGGGGCGTATGATTTATAAGTACATAGTTTATTAAGTATTTCCTCTTACTTGCTTCCGACTTTATAAACTATTTAATTCTAAAGGCAAAATTACAGCCTAAAAAAAGCATTTCTACGTGCTTATGTTACAAAAAAAATGACCAATTAGGTGCGATCATTTTTTTGAAATTTTTTTAAAGCATTATTTTTAGCAGATAATTTAACTGTTTAATTATTTAAAACCAATATTATATTCTTTTTGAACACGCCCTAAAACGCACCCCTATGGTGGATATGTAAAACTTCGTTTAGTGTGAACAAACATTCCTTTTTTCCTCCTTCTTTCTCATTTTTTAAATGACTTGGTTTATATTTTCTTTCACTTATTTTCCTTAGTTGAAAATCAATAATTTCCATTTGCTATTTGCTTTTCCGAAAAAACACTAACATACACTCATTCCCAAATTTTTACCCTTTTGCAAAAGAATTTCTTTTATTTTTAAGATCATTGAATAAAACGATGAATGAAAATGTCTAAAAAAGTCTGCTCTACTAAAAAACATACAATTGCACACTGTGAGAAAAAAGGAAACGAAAAGAATTATTTGTTGTAATTTTTTAGCAAATGGAAAAAATTCTTTTGAGCACAATTTCACTTAATGTTAAACTACAAATACAAATGAACATAAAAACACATGGACACATGGAACAACTATTGCATTGTCAATAAAATACAGCTAAAAATATACAAGATTCTTATATTAAAGTTTTCTCTCTATACCAACACATATAAAGGAAAACTAAAGAAATGAAAATACTTTAAAAAAATAACGAATAGTTCGTTCGATTTTTATCGTTAAAAAAAACTTAAAAAAGATTCTCAAAAGAAATGTAAAAACTGAAAAATAAGAACACGTTCATGTTGTTAGTTGAAAAAATGGGACACAAGAAAAAATGTTTGTTTTTAAGCAATAGAAAATTGGTCACGAAATAAAAGAATCTGTTATATTTGGAGTTTTTTTCAAAGAAATGTTTCTAAAAAGTAAATTTATCAATTGAGATTTTGTCGGAATGTAATAAAGGGATATTTTGTGAATAATTTTGGATTTTATGTAAAAGTATAGCCAATTATCTTCCAGATCCTGTGATTAGGTTTTCCTTCCAAGTTAGCTGTTATAATTTTACGTTTAATAAATACATGTTCAATGCACTTTATTTCGTAATTTAAGTCCGTTATTAAAATAATATATGTAATTCTTACATAATATTTTACCCAAGTCAGTACTTCTTTTAAAAATAGGTCTCTAAACTTGACGTGAATATTTGTCATTTTTGCTAAAACTTTCTCAAAGCTCATGAATGTCAAAATCAAAAAAGAGAACAGCTGCCAGTTTTTTTTTCAAAATAAAATGTTTTCGGCAGGTAAGCAGCCCGGTTAGATCAGTGCTCGGACAATTTGGGGGGGTTGGAAAGTTAAGCTAATTCAGGTGTAAGAACATACAAGGCTCAAAAAGTTTTTGACAGAAACGCTGATCAAAAGCAGAACACGGAAATTGAACACTAGGCTTTTCAAAAAATACTCTGTTGCATAATGGATGATGAAATTTATGGCGGATTTAGCGTAAATTTCTGGTCAAAAATTTTATGTTGCTGATTATCGATGGAATGTTGGTTGTGTATACTCGAGGGAATGTTGGAGAAAAAAAGTATGGCAAGCAATATGCATTTGCGGCAAAGGAAGCCAATAATTTGTTACAACGGGCTCTATAAATACCGAAGTTCCATTTTCCATTCAAAAGACTTCATAAAGTCCCCAATTATTTTTCGCCAAACTTGACATTTGGTTGCTATGGTGACATGCCCTTAAGTGGCACAAAACAATAATGTAGTATTCGCATCAAGAAAAGAAAATCCCCCAAACTGTCCGGAGTTAAAATATGTCCAAAATGTGGTAGATTTTAAAATCAAATACCTAATCAAGCAAAGTAAAAGGAAGTACTATAAAAACGTTAATGGAAGGGTTTCTGGAAAAGGTTCAAAATAGCATTTTTAGTGATTGAAATTTGTAATTGTTATAATAACTTCAACCAAATAAAAAATTAAACTCTAAGTTAAGAGGTTTCGCTTTTATTAACATATATGTATGTTACGAATTTTTCAATCTCAATCCTTATCTGCCAATGATAAAATAATTTAATTATATTTAAATAACTATTAATTAAAAATAAAGTATTTTTTTTGCTTTTTGCCGTCTTCTATTCAAACCCTAAACAATAACATCTGGGCGTATGAGTTATACATATGGATATTTTTTTATTAAGTATACTCTCAGTGCTACAAACAAAAATTCAATTAGTAAGTAAAAAGTAATATTCTACTAACTTTTGATATACTTAATTAAATATGATAAATTTTAGCAGGGTGAAAGAGCTTACGAAAATATATTATAAACGTTACTTTCATTTACGAAAAGTTTATTTTTGATGAATTTATTAAAATTATATATGAAAGGTACCATTATCTCTTTATCGATATTGGAAAAATATATAGTACGTAGTTGTTACTATATAAAAGTAATAATTGAAAATTTTTGGATTTTCCACACATAATAATTGGAAACTTATGATTTTAACTTCAGGATATACGAAAGGTATTAGATTCTTTGAATCTTTGTAGCTGTCTGTAGCTTTTAAGATCTCGGGGATAAATGCCCAATTTTTTCTGATTTGTATATCATGCTTATTTTTAGTAAATTATTTCATTTATTCCCCACACAATTGTTCTTCTGGAATTAAAACTAAACTTAATACAATTTTTTATTTTAAAAATTATTTATAATCTATACATTCCATAAATTCTCAAAGCATTTTGGGGAAAAAAGTTTGAACTACAAGAATCATTAAATTCATAGGATTGAAATAAAATTTCATAGTTTTTTTTAAACCTATAAAAAATCATTATTAAAAAAATTAAGAACGTATCGTTACTCAAGCCAGACTATCTTATACCCTACACCACATCGTAATTTTCTAATTTATTCTTAAGTGAATAGAACATTATTGTAACATGTTAAATTTAAGTGCTTTTAAATAAATTTTTCTGGAGGAATTATATAGTGGCTACAAAAAATCATAAACTGACCCTCGTACAATTTTGCACATCGATTTTGCTTATATTTATCCTAATTTGAACAATTATTATTGCAACACTAACGTATATGTGAGATTTTTGCTCTAAAAGTGATATTTGGAAGGGGGTTTTTATGGACCTATGAGAAGTAATGGACTTACCCTCGCATATTTTGACACATCTTTTAAGAATATCGTAACACTTACTTGTGCCAAATTTCGATCGCTTTGTATTTCGAACTTTAATGTCCTTAAAACCCTATTCCGGGAAGAACAATTGTATGGGAGGTACCTGGAATATCGGATCGAACACGAGCAATTTCAGTAGGCTATTCAAAACGCTTACATGGATATCCAGCCATGTTCCGTTCGATTACAAGTCGAACGGTATACTTAAAGGTTGTCGAAACACCATTTTTTTCCATGTTACAAACATCAGCACATTTTCGGTGGTGTAGGGTATAATAATTTAAGAATGTACAAGGCTTACACAAATATGAAGATCGTATATATATCCCAATATGTTGGGATATTTTTTCTCTCAGTATTTTCATTACACCTTTGCTTATTCACCCACTTCTTTGCAACCTGCCACTTTCAATATCGTTGACCCATAATAAAAACAAAGTAGCAATAAAATTTATTAAATAATTAAGTTAAATAAAATTTTGTTGCAAAAATTTAAGTGCTATTAATTCAGTTTATTCATTTGAATATTTTACTTCAATTACAACATTACGTCATATAATTCATTACATTTATAAAATTCTTTAGTATATTTAAATTTCATGTTTATTTTCTTTAATATTCCTAACCTACAATTTTATACGATATTTTTTTACTTGTATTCGTTTTTCATTTTTATTTGTGAAAATTACGATAAATAATAAACATTTTTATTACCTTTATAAATATTACGGTTTTATAAATCACAAACATAAAATCGCGTCAAAAAAGGTATATAAACTCATAACGTTCACGTATAAAAAGAAATCAAAATTAAGGTATAAAACAATTTACGAACATAGAAATTCACGCAGCATACCAGGAGTGAGATCGAAAAATACTTAACGTACATTTATGTTTATAAAAACGAACCACTAAACTTTAAGTTTAAATTTTTGATTTGATTGAAATTATAATTACAATTAACAGAGAAACGTTTTTGTAGTAGTTTATGTCACTTTGCTCCGTTTAAAATCTACCATACGTTTGAACACGCTATTTGTACTCTTTAATTCTCTCTTAACAAGAACCTAATTTTTCTCCATTGGTCTTATCTCGTGGCAGTTTGGGGGATTTGTCATCCTTTATAGAAGTACCACATTTTGTTCTTGTACTCCTCAAGGGCTTGTTTACGTAGTGACGGGATGACAAGTCAGACTAGAAATAAGTGGACACTTTATGAAACCTTATGATTGGTAGCAACCTTTTTGTAAACACTCCTTAATATAAAGCAATCGTTGTATCAAATGATTGGCTTCTTTTACAGCAACTGTATATTGCTTGAGAAACCAAGAACATTTTGGACATTTTGACTGCTTTTGGTTGCTTAAATTAATTCAACATTTCTTCGAACAACAGCGATATTTTTGACCAGAAAGTTGCGAAAAATCTGCCAGAACATACGTTTTTTGAAAATGGTTTCCATACTTTGGCCCTTGAAATATTATGTGAACCATTCCTCTTAACAGAAACATCTTTTACATCAACGGATAATTTCTACATAATAACAAAATAACTGTCATGTTTTATAAGACAATCAAAAAATGACATTAAATAATACATCGGTTAAAAGTATTAATGAAAAATGTGCGTTAAGAATTTTTCGATCTCATATGCATATGTATGTATATACACATACATATCCACACATTTATACTCAATGAAAAATATAAAGACATAAAAGAAATTAAAGCAATCAAAATCTACTTTCTACACATTTATATTGCAAAAATACACGCAAATATAATAAACATAAATTTACACTTTTCTACAAATCTCGTTTCATTATTTTGCATTCTAAAGAAAATCATTAAAATGATGAAAGAAATATAGACGTAAATATATTTTTATATTAAACAAGATACACATACAAAAAGAAAAGATATATTTAAAAATTGCAAATTAAATCAGACAATTACAAACTCGTGTAATTCAACCAGCGTAACCGTTGGTGCGTATTTAATCACAAATTGAGACTTTTCCAACTGCGTTTGACATTTTGTGTACTTTTTCAAATTTTTTCCTTTTTGTCCCCTTTAATAATTTGCATAAAAATTCATGAAATTTCTGTAATTCGGCATAACTAAAGACATCAATAAATTTTACGTAAATTGTGAATGAAAAGATTAAAATTTAGAATGATTGAAACATAAAAATTCATCAACTTCGCTTCTACGAAAATTTTTATATTAAAATATTATAGTATTATAATATTATAATATTATAATATTATAATATTATAATATTATAATATTATAATATTATAATATTATAATACTATAATATTTAATATAAAATTTATTATAATATTATAATATTATAATATTATAATATTATAATATTATAATATTATAACATTATAATATTATAATATTATAATATTATATTATAGTATAATATATATAATATTTAATAATAGAAATCTTGAAAGTGTTAGATATAAGAAAAAACTATTTATTGGCTATTATTCAGGTATATTTCTATATTTTTTTCGCTATAATAATTTTAATTTAAATATTTTATATACTTTAAAGTGATTTCCTATAATGGAACTCTGGTCCTTTATGGACCTACCTTTCTGAAATATTTGATATATGTTTGCACTAATAAAAAGCTTGTATAAACCGCATTTCATCAAAATATCTTCAATATTGTGACTTACACTTACGTATTAAATTTACATGAACGATGAATTATGATTGAAATAACTGGCTCTGGTTCAATTTATTGAGCAAAAGAAAATTTATAGAGAGGTCGGAATCGGGAATAAGACATGAAAATTTTTTTATACTGATCCGAACAAAATTTACTGAATGCAGTAACAAAAATGGTTTGAATAATTAAAATAATAAAAGGCAGGAAATCACTATTATTAATAAACTCCTATATATATTGTACAAAAAGAATTCAAAATGACTTGCTTAGGCAATCTAGTGTTAAAGGGTATTTATGAGAAATTCTTTTGTTGAAAAAAAATTATTTAAATACAGAATTTTTCATCTTTCTATGAACATTAATGGTAATTTTTTGGATCTTTTCTTAGTTCTTTATGTATTAATTTTATGCCAATTTTTGTACATCTTTTACTTTTTTTAATGAATATAAATATATAGATATACTTTGACAAATGGATTTACATTTTATGTGGACCCAAAAAAGAGAGCAAAAAGAGAAAAAAACATTTACAAACACATTAAATTACAATAAAACAGAACTGCCAATTTGACAGATGAAATAATACAAATGCACAACTTACACGCTTTTATACCAACATATACACACATATACATACATACAAATTAAGACTTCTGACATATAAATGCTGTTGATAATTGACAGCTGGCAATTTTTAATCAAATAACAAATGAAATGAAAGGGAGGTGAAAAAAGTCAAATACAAAAACTGTTGGCAACATTAATGAAAAAAGTCTTTAAAAGTGGCAGAAAGAGAAGAACGAAATACATTAATTAATGCTCTTAAACTGTCTTAGTTAGATTTGTTCGTAAGATAAACTAAACAAATTAAAAAAGAAACAAGAAAAAAAGTAATATATATTTAATGGATATTTTATGCTAAAATTACTTTGATTTCTTTTCATTTACTTAATTTTCCTTTTTTTTCGTAAATCTTTACAGTTGCCTCAAGAGATTCTTCATCGAGTGGTAGTGGCAGTTCGAGTTCTTCATCTAGTGGCAGCAGTAGTAGTGGTTCGTCATCATCATCATCATCTTCAACGTCTTCTCAAGCGAAATTACCTGTTATGGTATTTGTACATGGCGAATCGTATGAGTGGAATAGTGGAAATCCTTATGATGGTTCTGTATTGGCCAGTTTTGGTCAAATGTTAGTTGTTACCATTAACTATCGTTTGGGATTATTAGGTGAGTAGTTTTTGTAGAAAAATATATGTATTTAGATTTAAATACCCTCCTTTAATATTTTAATATGATCTTAATATTAAATATGTGTGCTAAAATTTCTCAAAATATTAGAACCTAAAAATGTATAAAAACTAGTGTAAAAACATCTTAAAAAATGGCTAAAATCATAACTCCACCAAATTAACGAACGACTTCCGTACAAACTTATTTTCTAATTTATGCTTAAGAGTGCAGTATATTATTATAGTGCTATCAATTATGTACGTTTTGTGCGTTTTAAAAGGATTTTCTCTGCTGATGATACAAGAAAGCTAAAAAAATATAAATTTTTCGGATCGAACTCACAAAATTTCCCTTATGTTTGTCTTAATTTGACTAATTCTTATTATAGTACCAACGTCTATGTGAGATTTTAACCTTTCAAAGTGCTTTTTGACAGGAACATATTATAAATAGTATACCTCGTATATCACTGGATATTGATTTAGCTGAAATTACAATTGTATGTGTGCTAAGTAAAATAATGGACCCATCACCAATTTCAATTGGCGTCGTGGGGTTTATTTGTAGGCAATAGGAAATTATGGATAGATTTTACTAAAATCGAAATTATACAAAAATATAACTTTTTATAACATTTTTAATAAAGATCGATGAAGAGTATGAAAGTTCCCATTACGTGTTTAGAATCAATACTGAGGAGACCACAAAAATGAATAATGGAAATTATATTTTTTCGTATCTGATTTAAAAAATGTTTCTCTTCTTTCTGGAAAATGTCCTTAGATTTATATTTCCTTGAATATATAAAGTAAAAATATATATTGCAAATGGTCTAATCTTCGGGCAGTTTTAAGAACTTGTCCCTTTTAGTACAAATACCACATTATTGTTCTTGTATCAATTAAGATTTTGTTTACAATAATAAAAGGATGCCATAATAAGAACATTATAAAATCTTATGAACGGAAGTTTGCCAGAATTGCAGTGTTACAGCTAAGAACTTTTTGAGCCCTGTAGTTTTAAAACTTGCATTTGCTTTAACTTTTCATATCAAACTCTCCGAGCCCCTACCTGAACGAGCCGCTTTCCTACCGGATGGATTGTAAGCTCTTTTGTAAATGCTTTTTATATTATGACCTTAGAAACATCATTATTACCATACCTTCTACCTAATAAAGTTTTCTATCAATGGACAATTTCTCCTGGTATTCTTAAATAACTTTCGAAACAGTTTGATCTTTGATTGGTTGATCAACTTTTTGTAAAATCTCGAATACTAATTTCTTTGTCATTTTTAACAGAGATAACTTGATCAGAAAAAATCGAATAAAATGTGAGTCGAAAATTTTAATGAAAAACGTGCGTTAAATTTTTTTTTTGATTTCTCTCCTTATAACTGATATATGTTTGTGTGAGATATATGTTAAACAAAGTAAATTTGCTATCCCGTACAATTTAATGACGATCTATAAACTCCTAAAACATTTAGTGAGATATTTTAATCACAATCCAAATTATTTAAAAGTTCTGTTGTTATTACATTAAAAGTATTTAATTATTTATTTATTCTTTCCAAACATATTGTTGCAGAAACTAATCTCTTTTTATATCTAAATATTTTTCAATAAATTTCCTTTACATTATTTTCCTTTATTTAATCAGAAAAAAACAATAATTCTATGTGCAATTTTCTAATATTTTTTAGATTTTATATTTTTTTTTATACAAAAACATACTTAATATTTAGTTTAGTTTTACATTGAAAGTTTATATTTTTTATAAACAATTTTATTTTATCAAAAAGTAGTCATGTGGAAATTGTTTGATAAAGAAGAAAAGTATAATAAAAGTTGAAAACAGGATTTTGTTTTCATATATTTCTCTTTGGAAAGAAATTTATTTTTAAATATATTTTTTTTGAATTGTAAAATGAAATATTATTTAGATAAGTAAAAGCAAACAATATGTTGATTAAGACAAATTCTTCTAGATAATTTTCTGAATTTATTGTTTTTTAGAATTTATTGAATTTTTTTTATAAATTAGTTATTTCTAAGGGAAAGAGAAATTATATGGTAAAGAATGGAAAAAATAAGTTTAAAGGATTAGAATATAAAATATATCATATCATAATAATACTATTTTTTTTTCTCTCCTGAAAAAATTTCCAAAAATTTACAAAGGAACTTTTGCCAGCACAGTGACGACATGATAAAATAATTTACCAATTAAATGTTTTTATTGAATGTTATTTTAATGAATGGTTGGTATAAGGAATGGTTTACTGTATAGGAATTTTACACGTATGCATAATACACAATTAGATAAAAACATAATTACATAATAAAGGAAATAAATTGTTTTATCTTTTACAATACTAATTTGATTTTCATTTTTAAGTAAGACAATGAGCAATAAGAAAGATTCACTCATTTCATTTACTAAGTTTATGGTTTAAAAAATGTGGCAATATAATCCTAAATAATTTGATATATGGAGGGAAATTTATTTTTATTACACTTTTAAACCAAGTGTATTTGATATCCTTTTTGAAGAGTTCACCTTCGTTATTTTTACTAAAATAAGTGACTACGGAAAAGTGCATACTAAATGATTAAGTGCTTTCAAAAAAACCCATGTGTGTCCTACAAAATTTGGCAAAATATTCAAATCTCTGCAGTTTAACTGTTACCAATGTTATTAAACAACACCGGGAGAACTTGTCCATTGTTAGAAAACCTGTTTCAGGTAGAAGGAATGCTGTTCTGGTAGAATTTTCGCAACTTCCTGCTCAAGGGAATGTTGAAGAAAACCTGTTTGAGCATAGTGAGAGAGATCACTATTGAAACGGGTTTCAGAAAACGGTGAAAAATTCATCATAATAAAAAAATAATTAATCTTTTTAATAATATTCACCTTTCATATACCATCAAAAGTAATCTCTACTAATTCAAAGTCTGTGCAGTGAGATGTATGAGCAAAAATTTTCTTTTTCATACTTTTCAAAAAGTTTTTGCGGCTAAGCGTAATTTTTTGCAGATAATGTCCTCAAGTCCGACCTAATATTTTGAAAATTTTTACTGATTTCTCCATTCGAGCGAAGCACACATTACTACAGCATTAAATAGCAAAGATCTCGAAAAATTATAACGATTGGCTAGTCAAAGTGGTGTCCAGTATTGATCCACAAAACACAGATGGGACGCACACAAAAGTAGGTGATACCAACTTTTTAGAGGAAGAAAAACACTTTTGTAGTAGTGCTATAAGCAAGGAACCTGAGAGAAGTTTAACCTCTGTTAGTTACTATCGTGTCAAGTCACTCTATCAGTAGTTGCCGTTATAAATTATTAAAAAGTTGACGAATTAACGGTCCAGTTGAAACTTTAACCTCTCCATAGTTTCCCGATTGTAGTTAAAATGAATATGGCAGTCCTAATGAGTGAATGAATTTAACCAATATTTGGTTCTATTATACTTCACCAGTCCGATTTAGTTTACTCGCTAGCGAAGTTTTAGTAATAGTAGGATAGTTTTGATTGGGATCACTGAATTTTCCAATTATTTGCATTTCACTGTAGTCAAATGTACGAGAGTCGATCTATTTTTACTATTATTCCTACGTAAATTCAAAAATATGAAGTAGAAAATAATATAGTCCATGTTGACAAAAACTACATCTTATACATACATATGAGTTATTTTAATAAATTTTATTAAGTATACGTCTTTAATATGAATGAATATATTTAAAACTAAAACTAAAATAAAAATTTATAATTTTTAAATTTTCAATAAAAATTCAAATTTTCACTAAAAATTCAAATTTTCACTAAAAATTCAAATTTTCACTAAAAATTCAAATTTTCACTAAACATTTAAATTTTCACTAAAAATTCAAATTTTCACTAAAAATTCAAATTTTCACTAAAAATTCAAATTTTCACTAAAAATTCAAATTTTCACTAAAAATTCAAATTTTCACTAAAAATTCAAATTTTCACTAAAAATTCAAATTTTCACTAAAAATTCAAATTTTCACTAAAAATTCAATTTTCACTAAAAATTCAAATTTTCACTAAAAATTCAAATTTTCACTAAAAATTCAAATTTTCACTAAAAATTCAAATTTTCACTAAAAAAAATTTTCACTAAAAATTCAAATTTTCACTAAAAATTCAAATTTTCACTAAAAATTCAAATTTTCACTAAAAATTCAAATTTTCACTAAAAATTCAAATTTTCACTAAAAATTCAAATTTTCACTAAAAATTTAATTTTCACTAAAAATTCAAATTTTCATTAAAATTTCAAATTTTCACTAAAATTCAAATTTTCACTAAAAATTTAATTTTTCACTAAAAATTTAATTTTCACTAAAAATTTAATTTTTCACTAAAAATTTAATTTTTCACTAAAAATTTTTTTTCACTAAAATTTAATTTTCACTAAAAATTCATTAATTTTTCACTAAAAATTTAATTTTTCACTAAAAATTTAATTTTTCACTAAAATTTTATTCAAATTTAATTTTTACTAAAAATTTCAAATTTTCACTAAAAATTTAATTTTTCACTAAAATCAAATTTCACTAAAAATTTAATTTTTCGCTAAAAATTCAAATTTCACTAAAAGCTGATCTTTCAATTTCAATTTTTCACTTTTTAAAAAAATTTTCCTAAAATTTTTTTCGCTAAAATTCAAATTTCACTAAAAGCTGATCTTTAAATTTTCACTAAAAATTTTATTTTTCACTATAAATTTAATTTCTCTCTAAGTTTTTACTAAAAATTGAATTTTAAAAAATAATTTTTCACTAAAAATTTAGTTTTTCACTAAAAGTTGATTTAAAAATTGATTATCACTAAAAACTTAATTTTTCATTAAAAATTGAATTTTTCACTAAAATTTGATTTGATAGTGAAAAGCAAAATGTATTTTTTAGTGAGACTAAATAAAAAAAAAAAAAACAAGAAATATATAAGTGCAAGATTTAAATTTATATTTAAAAATTTAAAATTATGGGAAAATGTTCTCTCACCAAATGTGGTGTCCATGAAAGTTTCTCATTTTCCAAAATAAAAAACGCCTTTCATTCTCTCCAATGTATTTGATTTAATTTAATTTTCATTTCTTTTTCTTCTCTAAAAGGTTTCTTAAATGCCAACACAGATCGTTATTCAAAACTGCCAGCCAACTATGGTCTGATGGACATTATAGCCGCGTTACATTGGTTAAAAGAAAATATAGCTGCCTTTGGCGGTGACCCGCAAAGTATAACATTAGCTGGTCATGGCACCGGAGCAGCATGTGTTCATTTTCTAATATCATCAATGGCAGTGCCAGAAGGTAAATTGCACAATTTAAAAATAACCAACTACTATTACACTGAGAACCGCGAAAACCGCAATATATAAAATATAATTCTATAAAACTAAATTTTCCATTTTTTTTTCTATTTTTATGTCTATATTTGTGTGTGTGTGTTTGTCTATTTTTCTACTTTCTAATAACATTTATATGGGAAATATGGAACAAAAAATATAAAGGTTTACTATTCAATCGTGCCATATTAATGTCTGGCTCAGGTTTGACACCTTGGTCTTTGGTTAGTAATCCAGCCAAATATGCTGCTATTGTGGCACATCATGTTAACTGTGCACCCGACTTGCCACATGCACACTTTATGAAGTGTTTAAGGGAGAAACCATTAGAACAATTGTTAAGTGTACCCATACGACAACCAGAATTTGGTTTTGCCTTTGGACCC
This sequence comes from Cochliomyia hominivorax, assembly GCA_004302925.2. Taxonomy (NCBI): domain Eukaryota; kingdom Metazoa; phylum Arthropoda; class Insecta; order Diptera; family Calliphoridae; genus Cochliomyia; species Cochliomyia hominivorax. The sequence goes on along the minus strand of PYHX02000467.1, from coordinate 31,873,695 downwards.
AGCATTGATGGTGTTGTTATAGATGGTGGCGATTATGTGCCACCACCAGCTGGTTCATTACATGCTCAAGCATCAACATTAGCTGGAGGCCTTGGTGGTGAGGCTGGTAATGCTGCCCAGGGTGGTTGGGGTACACCAGGACAATTGGAAAATATAGGTGAGTTTCTAATGTAAATGTGATTTTAATAACAAATTAAATTTCAAGGAAATTTATTAATTTATCTGTAATTATATTAAAATGGTATTAATTCTGCTTCATGCAATTTTACTTGTTTTTTTTTTTATAAAATAATGCTGCTGTGTTTATTATCTACAACTTACTAACTCTTAAAACAGTTTTGATGAGAAAAACAGCAATTAATAAATTGTCCAGGTATGTATTATTATATTTATTTAAATTGATAAATTATGGAAAATATTTCATAATTGAAAAATCATTAGAATTAATATCTTACAAATTCATTTATTATATAGAAAAATGTTTTGCATAATTATTCATGATTGTGAAATTCCTAAATTTCATAAATTTATATAAAATACCATGAATGAAATTCTTTGAATAATTTTACAATTTTATGATGTGTGTAGTAATTATTTAGTAAATAAATAATTTTATTTAATTAATAAATTTAATAGAAAAGGAAATTTAAAGAAAATTAGGTTCTAAATGCTAAAGTAAAAAATCCTATTTTCTTATTATATAAAAATAAATTGTCGGAAATAAATATTGGCTCATATCTTTGATTTAAATATACACAATTTATTATTAATAAATTATATAAAATATATCATAATTTGTTAATAATTTTTATTATTCATTAAACACTGTGTAATAGCTGTTTCTAAGTAACATCAGTAGAACTGTTCATAGAAAATACATCTTCAAAGGGTTGGAAATTAACAAAACAGTTTACTTTATTTTTATTTGTATTCTCGTCCATATCGTCGAGGTGAAAAATACGTAAAATGGCGCTTAATTTCCAAAATGTACTACTAAGGAGTGAAATTGAAAATTATTTAACATATATATGTTAATTAAAGCGAAACCACTAAAAATATAGATTTCTTTTGTAAAATTACAAATTTTTCAAATTTACAAAACAATATAGTGTTAATCACTAGAGATGAAATTTTGAACCTTTTTCGGAAAGTTTTTCATTAACGTTGTTTTAGCTCTGTCTGTCATTTTTCTCGAATTAAAATCAACCACACTTTTGGACACCTGTTTCGCGCTCTTAAATTCTCTTTTTACAAGATCCCAATACCTCTTCACTGGCCCTATTGCCGGACAATTTGAAAGATTTGTCTCTATAGGTACAAATACCACAGTATTGTTCTTGTTCCACTCAATGACTTGTTTACCTTAGTGACAGGATACCAAATCAGTTTAAAACTAAGTTGACATATTATGAAGTCCTATGAATGTAAATTTCGGTATTAATAAAACACGTTGTAACAAGTGGCAGGTTTCTTTTTCAGCAACTGCCTATTGTTTTTGACTAGGAATTTGTAAAAAATCGGCCAGAACATAAGTTTCGTCAATCATTATGAATCAAGAATATTTTTAAAAAAAAACTTGAGTTTAACTTCCGTGCATTTAAATTTTTAGCAGCGTTATTGTCAGGAACTTTTTGTTTTTAACAAAGTATTTACTTTAACTTTTCATACCATTCTCCGTTTTATTATTATATAGTACTAATTTTTGGGTATAATATTCTTTACAAAATCAAATCAGTAACACAAAATTTGTAATGAAATTTTGTTCAATACAAATAATAATTAATATAATATATCACTCACACATACCTAACAACATTTACAGAGTTATTTAAATAGAATCTTAAAATATACACCTACATGGGTATTTGTGTATATGTGTATTTATTAGAATATTCATAAAAACATAAAAAATTACATTATTTATACGCATGATTTACAATTTTCAGTTTTCAATTTGATTCATTACTTGTATCAATTTTTATAAATAAATGTGAAATACAGCCTTTAAAATTATGAACATTGATCACTCGACTTTTTATTTCAATTGTAAAAATTATAATCACAATCACGAATCTTCACCTAATTTATATAAAACTATATTAATAACAGCTACCGTTTCCAATCTTTTCTTATTCAATTAGTTGAAAACTAGAGATATATATCGATCTGTCACAGGACCACTTCTATCACTTCTAAGGACAGAATTTTCCAAATTATTAAGTACTTAATAAAGTATTTTGGAATTACTCTAATGTTTATACTATGAAAATATATTGAATTATGTATACAATTCTGTATTAAATCAAATATGCATATACATGCGTAAATACATTTATATGTAAAATACTTATTAATATATATACATGCAAGCCACATATAATTTATGTAGTTACATAGTGTATATAAATTTGCATTCTCTGTTGGAAATTTTCTTTAGAATGAAGTTAAGGGAATTAAGTTTAAAATAAACACGTTACATTTTAAAAATTCCTGATTGTAGATAAGTCTGTAGAAGAGGGTATAGTAAAGGATTAACTAAAATTTTATTTTGTTTTTCCACAGCTGATATGTGGTTTATATAATTGTTTTTTCTGTAAAGGTCTCACATTGATAACAATATAAATTTTTGGGTTTAAAAAGTTTGTTTCAGATTTTTGAACTAATGTTACCGTCTTTAAATAGGAAACTTCTTAAGACAAGAAATATTCAGGTCACCACCAACAACCCCAACTGTTGTTTATGTGGAAACATGCAGTCAGAAAACGGACATGGTTGAACAGGATCAGATTTGATTCAAAATACCTTCTTGTTAATCTTCAGTATATGGACTTCTACATATGATAATATTCCCTTTTTGGCACATACTTGTGATAGCCTGATCCACTTTTAGTACACTTCTGATTTCACGAAATCAATATCTGGTGTGTATTTCTGTAAGATAAAAAGTGCTTGTAATAGATAACACTCTAAGGAAACAAAGTCTGGACTATTAAGCAGGTGGGCCGAAACTTTCCACAAAAGTTATACCAAAAGAAGTTGTCTAATTCTTCTTGCAATTGTAATTGTCTGAAGATATCTGTCATCATTCGATCCAATCACGATAAACAAGCGTTATGGATATTTACATTCATCATTGATCTTATAGTTGTGAACGTTATATACAACTTTTTTCATTTGGGGTTAAATGTATTTTGTATTTGTATTTGTCATTTATAACCTGTAAAAATACAATCAAAGATCACATTTATTTGGAGCATTTAAGCTCCATTTTTAATATATTAAATTAATCTTCAACTTTTTTCAGATTCAATTACTTTTTGGTTTAATCAAAATTAAACTATTCGACTGTCCATAAGTCTCGGTCTTTTGGGAAAAAATCATACAAATTGAGTCTTCACAAAAAACATATTTTTAATAAAATTTCAACACCTGAAAGTATATATGTTTAGACATTAACGTTCGTTCATAGATATTGAAAAATTCAAATCATTCCACTTGAAGAAATAATTTATTGGCCAATTTAAGCTCCATCATATGGACATTAAAATATATCTCATTTCTCAATTCCCACTTTCCAATTGGGTTTTCTTTGACATACATACGTTGATATCGGCCTATATAAATTTAACCATTTTATTGAATTATTTATCTCATACAAATGTTAAAAAGAATATTTGAAAATTATTTCCAATCACGTCGTCTTTTATTGTAAATTATCATAAACAAACATTTGTTCCTTATGTTTCGCATTGAAAAATTCATTGATTTTTTAAATGCGAAACATAAATGAATCACTTTTTGCTTGGATTAATAGATGATTAAATTTATTTATATTTTATTACATTTTAGTTCATTTTAATTTGTTGACATAGTAAATGTATTGACATCAAAAACAAAGAGTTCTTATACAAAATCAGATTAAGATAAAATCATAAATTAACCATTTGTAATCAGGTTTGTTACAGCTGTAACTTTTTCATGTTTAAACTATTAAATTTGTTCCTATGAGCAGTACATATATGAAATTCCCTGACATCTGTAAACTTTTTGTTTAGATGGATATATCAAATACTTTCCAATGAAAGAAATCACTTATTTGATTTACACCTTCAAGAGCAGTGTTACCGTTGGTGCGATTTTAGTCGCAAATTGCGACTTCTTCCACTGCGTGTGACTTTGTGTACTTTTTCAAATTTTTCTTTTTTGTCTTCTTCTGTATAATTTGCACTTTCGGCATTCAACTTCATGAAATTTTAATTACTTGATTAATTAAATATTTAATTTAATTTAATAATTAATTAATTAATTAATTAATTAACAAAGGACATATCAATAAATTTTATATAATCGATAGATGAAAAATATAAAATTTAGAACGATAGAATCATAAAAATTAATCAACGGCAATTCTACGAAATCTTAATGGCAATTTAACACTGTTTGTTAAATATAAGAAAGTAATAAATTGTTGGTTAATATCCAAGGCCATTTCAACATAAAACGGGAAAAAGAGCAAACTCATAATCTATAACTGTCCAAAAAGTGTTAATTTTTGGTAAATTAAACCTGTTGCGACTTCTGTTCCGCAATTCACCTTTAAGAACAACTTTATTTTCTAAAATCCTCTCAATGGGAGACTTTTCCAAAAATTTCAACGGTAACACTGCTCAAGAGGTTGCATAGGTAAAATTGTACCTTCATATATTTTATACAGGATTTTATACATTTTCTTTGCCTACGTTCTTGATGTTTACATATATAACAGAATGCTATAATAGTGCAACACGATTTGCTAGATTAAGTAAGCAGTTAAAGGATATGTCCCGTATATAAGCGGTCGCTAAATTTGTCAGAAATGCGTATTAGTAAACCACTAAACGAAGGCCAGTGGCAAAAAAGATAAGATATAGCTTCCCCCTCCTCTTTACTAATATAGCTTCTGCAAAAATCATTCGAGGGAATCCCCATTCTCGATGCTTGTACGGTGTCTCTCAGAGGAGTCTTCGGGATATTGCATAGGAATGATATCCTCGTCCCATTACTATCCTTGTTGTCAAATACGACGATTCATTCAACCATTCAACCATCGATGGCATAGTGTTCCTGCTCTCCTCAGTGTTCCCATCCATAAGGTAAGCACCTGTTTTCGATAGGGCATAAGCCCCCATTGGTCCTATGTCCTCCCACCCAAACCATTGCAATGTTCGAGTGTTCTACCATCCTATTCAGTGATGTGAGGCATTCTCGGGCAAGATATGATGTCGCATTGACACCTGTAAGGTACCGAATTGCCGTACTGGTAAGCATAAAAATTATTGAACAAACATTAAAAACATTCATGTATGTAACATAACTACTGTAATGTGACATACATGAACGTTCTGCGGTTTCTATGTACAGAATATACATATAATGGTTGAAATTTATCTCAGTTAAGTAGAAACTTTTTGTAGAACAAAAAACTGTATTTACTTATGTAAATCAGAACAGTATATAGTCATAAATCTTTTCAAATAAAATTTTTGTTAGTCAGTCTTCCATAAGACACTTCTTCACATAAATAGAGTTTTTATAATTAACTGAAAACTCATAACATAATTTTATTTTTCTTAAAGAAATCTTCTAACTCCCAAAAATACCGAGGAAAATTTAAAAAATGTTCCAACGACGTTTATTACAAAAAAAAATTAAACTATATTTCATAGTTGATGTAATACGTAAAAATGTAAATATATTATCATTGCGATTTCAGAAATTAAACCGGAAATCGGAGTGTTGGATCGATCTTTTTTGGCTTTGTACAAAAGCTCATAAAGTAGTCTTATGATGAATATAAATACGATAAAGTTATAGTTCTTAGGAAAAAAAGTTTGTAACTAAAAAATAGTGTGACTTAAAAATCGGTGTAAATAAGAGGTATACCGATCTTTTTAAAAATATGCCTGACCCTTAACCCCGTCATGTTCAGAAAGTTCAAACATAAACTCGCCTAGACCTTGGATAAAAATCTCAATGATTTATTTCCATTTCGTGTTTGACCTTTGTAATAGTCGAAAGCTTATTCTCGCAAGTCATTTGAATGAAGCAAGCAGTTTATTCCGAGATTGTCTTGGAATATTCTATGGCATATTCTATGACTCTTCCAATACTATATCGCAAAAAACATTAATGAAATGCTTTTATATATACGACTGCAATTTCCATTGATTGATCGATTAGGTTGATCACTAATATCAGATCACAAAAAGCATTTGTATGAAAATATTTTCATTTAATAATGTTATTTCATCACAATTAACATTATGCGTAATGGTTGGAACACATTTTAAAATATCGAATTTAACATATAACCGATTTGAAAAATTAAAAACTAAAAATGCAAGAATGTAATAGTTGGTCAACACTGCTTAAATACATAAAACAATCAACCCTTTGAGGAAGTTATAAAAGGCCTATAAATCGACTCCCTTAGAATTTGATTTAATGGTTTATGCAAAGTTAACATATTTTAAATATTATGAAGGTATTCACATTTATGTGAAACTTACGACATAATAGCTGATTTTCGGAAGTTTTAAAAGAGAACCTAAAAGCGAATATTTAGTGAGAGCTAAAAGACTTAGTTTCTAAAAGAACAAAATTCATTCTAATTTTATCGAATTTCGTTCATATAGTTCTTTTTCTAATCGGATAAATAATGTTGTTTTACAGTTGGAAACTGCAAATGAACACAATAAATTATCCGGTAATTTTTTTCTTTACCACATACTTATCATGAATCATGTACCTTCGGTAGTGGTAATAATTAAAAGAAAAATACAAACTATATAAATAACAACAGCCACAAGCATTCTCCTCATCTAGGGGTTAATATTTCTTTTCACAATGCACAAACATACATATATATTTTCTATGATAATTGCCTACAGACGAAACAGTAGGAGTTAACATTAGAGGCGTTTAATATTATAAGCTTTTGCTTATTAAAATAATAAAACCATAAGCTAAATACAATTAGATTTGCTATAATAAAACAACAAAAGGACTAAATGAAGACATAAAAAAATTATTTAATAACAATACTAACAGAAAGTAATAATTAGTATTTACTTTATTTTAGTTAGAAATACCTTGTCAAATAACAGACATATATATTAATAAAGACAAATCTTGCAAACATAATATGAAAGCAAAATGAGTCTAGCCAGATACAATAACTGACATGAAAGGGCTACTTATGTCATATATGAGCTCCCTTTAAAATATATTTCTGATTTTCATTGATAAAATATTAATAAAAGTGACTATTTGCTGATAAGCTGATAAGTTAAAATAAATTAAATGTTGAAATATTGTCGTTAATGTTGAATCAATATATAACCATATTGATTTAATAAACGTAAATCTTGAATTCGATAGACATTGTATTAGAAATATATACTGAAAAAATTCAAACATCTCGAAGGACATTAAAAAGCGCAATTGGAGGTTTAGCGTTAACAACAAAATTATTAAGGATATTATAACTTTTTATCTTTTCTCTTTTCTCTATGAGTCATTCATGAATAATTTTTGCAGTTTTCAAAAAGAGGAATATGCAAATCTCAGAGGAAATAAATCTTCAGCGCTTGACATAATTTTTGCAAAACTCTCGAAGGAAGTTAAAACAAATTTCTAAAAGAATCTTTCATACACCAAGATGTCATCTTGTCAGTTTAATTGAGCACGATAATATAACTCTTTTAACTACAATCAAACTTGATTTAAATCATACAAGTGCAAGATTACTTACTTACTTGAGGTCAATCTATAAAACTGTGCTCTTTATTATTTCTTTGTTTCTAAAAACAATAAATTAAATCAAAACGTAACATGAAGTAAAAGTATGGATAAAAATCCAACATGAAAATATTATGTTTTCTCTCCGAATACTAAAAATTATACTTTAAATATCGTCCACTATTAATAAAAATACTGAATTATCTTGACAATATTTTTTTGCTATAGAAAATTTGAGTTTAGGGAAGATTTTAAATGTATTTATTTTAATTTGACAAGTTGTTATTTCAATACAAACGTACGTGTGATATTTATGCCCTTCAAAGTGATATCTGAAAAGGCTGGTTGTATGGGACCTTTGAGAAATAATGGATCGATCCTCGTGTTATTTGCTCATTGCTTTAGAATTACATAGAACTTATTTTATAAAAAAAATTGTATTATTCCCATCATTCCAGGGGTAATATATGTATTGGGGTGTAATAATCCGAAATCTGACTAGCATTCTGTACGGATGGCTTAAATGTGGTGGTAGCACAATTCTTTCTTCTTACAAACCTCTGTACAAGTGTACTGTACAATTGAAATTCTGCTTTGAGGTACCAACCATTATAATTATCAAAATATCCAATACCAACTATATTTCTGATTTTATTAAATTCAATTTTTGAATCCAAAAAATATAAATATCGAAATAAATTTGTTTTGATTGAAAAAATTATTTTTTCAATAAATGTATATTTATTTTTCATTTTATTCATTCGCACACAGATGTGGACCCACCTTTATATGAATATTTTGTAAAGAGTATACAAATTTTACAATTTACATTTTTGACTTACATACCTCTAACATGTTTTTAGATTATTTTCGATTAAATTTTATTTCTCCACCAATGTCGTGATTTATTTCATAAATTAATGTTTTATAAATGAAAACTGAAAATTATTTTATTTTGTGAAATACAAAAATTGCATAGAAATATTTTATATATTTTTATAGAGACGTTCGAAATCAAAAACCTTAAATCAAGTGTTTATTGCCCTGGCGTGTGTAATTTACACAAAAATGTAAAAATGTTATATATTTTGAGGATTTTTTAGGTTAAATTTACAGTTGCCATGCAAAATTTATTGAATCAATTATAATTGTCGCGCTACAGTTATATTAATTATAGTAACTGTAATTATACACATACACCAAGCGAAGGAACGCACGTACACAAATACATTCGTATATATTAACATGTACGTATGTATAAAGTTAAAATAAACCACAACAACTGGTTAAGAATTTAAACTACATACATATGTAGTAACAGTTATGTTGTATGTGTGGGTATGTTGTTGTTAAACTAGAGGAAATGCATGTAGATAAATATAGAAATCTGTATGAGTGTGTACATATTACAAATATTTACGACAACATGCTTACAAACAACCAAATAGTAACAAATTCTATAATGTTACATTAGTTAAGGACATTAGTATGGGATTTAAATTACACTGTCAGCTAAAAGAATGAGGAAATTAGTTTTAAAGTTATTTGGGAGTGTTCAGAAAGAAAGAAAAGTTATAGATCAATGTTTAATACCATCCTAAAGTGATAATGATTTTGTCCATATTAGTTTCTTAATTATATCAGTATTTAAATCCTTTAAATGTAGAATAACTTTCCGTTTTCTTCGAAACAATCTTAATATATTCTCAAATTTTAAATGGTGGGAAGGCAGAGATATAAAGCCCAGTTGGCCACTTTTGGTAAGTAACTGACGCTGTAGAATGAACCAAATATTATGTTACAAAAATAAGGCCTTATTATTAATTATTACCTTGAGAAAATTACTACTTTAATCCAGCTTTAGTGATGCTGCTTAAAAAAAGTTACATAACCATACACGAGTTTAACAAAGCTACGCACAGCTACATGTAAATTACCATTATTGCAAAGGTCAAAATCGAACCAGTAGAAAGAAAGTGATAACCAGTGATTATACAGGTTTTCTCTCTCTTTCTCTCTCTACAATAAACTGAGATTTATATATTTTCATATGAAAAACTGTGTGTCTTAGGGAAACAAAAGTTTCCATATTATGTATTGTAAAGAAACTATAGAAAAAACAGTAGGTTACCTCGTACGACAGACCCATATATAGTTAGTATGAAGGTTAGTTAGGAGATAGTGTTTTTCTCGTTTTATTCTGTCTGATGGCTAGTTTGAGTCAGTCATGTTTGTAATATACAGTAAAAAAGTGTCACTATATATAAAGATATATAAATATATCCTTTGACTCGAAATCGCTTTCTGAGCCGATTTAAGTATCACCATTCATCCATTCGTCCTGCTAGTTGTCTGTGTAAACATTTTAACACTTTTCAAGTGACAATTTTTTAGATATCTTAATAAAATTTAGTGTGTTATTATTATGTTTCAAGCATAGAGATTGTCATGTTCATTTCAAGTACCTCCTATACAAATATCCTCCCGGAATTGCATTTTAACCTGACGAAACTCAAAGATAAGAACATATATTTTTATTAAATATGGCACAGATAGAAATTGCATCAGTCCAAATTTACATAGCCAAATTTCAAGAAGATCGGCAAACAATTGACCGTAGCTTTCATACAGACTACCTTTCATACTACCTACATATATACATATATACATATGTATGTATGTATGTATGTATGTAGGTATGTATGTATGTATGTATGTATGTAAGTATGTATAAATGTAAATATGTATGTATTTATGTATGTATGTAAATTTGTATGTATATAAAACGACCGGTCCAATTTTGTTGCAATTTTCATAGAATGATTCCAATATAACCGAAAGTAATATAGGATATAAAATTTTCTGATAGGACCGGGGGGAGGGGTACGCCCATACAAAGTAAATATTAGAACTGTAACAATGAGATTTCTCTAATTTCAACTTTATCAAGAAACTGTTCTAATGCACAAAACCTAAGACTAATGAGACAAGGGTGAGGGGTATCACTACAAAGCTAACATTTATTATCAAATATATATAAAGAACTATAACAGTTAGAGTTCCCTTATTTGATGCCAACTACTTTTATTAAGGAACTGCTTTAATGGACAATACGTAAGACAGTTAAATCTGTGCGGAGGGGTGTCGCCCACAAAAGGAAAATATTGATTATCGAATATTTAAAGAACTATAACAGAGAGAGTTTTTAAATTTGGTCCTTATCACTTTCTATACTAGACTGAACGTAGAGCGGATAAGACCAGATGGAGAGGTACCCCCCATACAAATCAAGTTTAAATTATTTATAATCTATTTAAATCATAACACTCATGTTTTCAATTCCCTTTTTTTCTCCAAAAAATGTAAAACACCAGCCGGGTCTGCTAGTGTATTACATTTTTTTAGTGTCTTTCGAAATATTATATATATATTTGCCATATTCCGCTACCATCAAAGTGTTATTATATAAGTAGTTACATACTTTTTTTTTTGCTTACCATATTCAGGTAAAACTTTGTAAGTCTACATGTATCAAAGTATTTGGTAATGGGCGTAGTTTATGTTTATATGCATGTTAAACATACATGTTGATTTAGATTAATAATGATAAAACATGTAGCTGAAAATATATTTATGTAAGTAAAAGAACACTTTACTTGACATACTTTACTAATATGAAAAAAAGAACTTATTGTTGCACTTTTATAATTTAGTAGCAGAAAATTTAAATTGCTTATTTCTTTCAAGGATTCTTAGTGAAGGAAAACTACAAAAATAAAATAAATTTTTAATTACTTCCTGGTTCATTCTAATTAGATTCTTAATGAATCTCAGAAACTGGGAGTAATTAATTAAAGAATACTCACATGCTGTGACGTACATTATACTCAAGCAATTAAAAAGACAATAATATTCCCAGTAAGTTTCGGAAACATATTAAGTCAAAAGTAAACGTTTTTTAAGAAAGTGAAATTTTTTCATAAAAAGTGAGATTTTGAAGAAAAGTAGAGTTGAGTGAAGATCATTTTAATTTTAGATGAGAAGTCAAATTATACAAAAGATTTTTTGATAAAATGTTAAACAATAATTAAATTTTTAATGATGAGAATAGAATAAAACTTAAAACTGCTAACACTCGTTTTATGTTGAAGAAAAGTCTGGGAGCAACATTTAGATCATATTTCTAAAAGACCCAAGTTGCCTTTATGCAGAATATTTTTAGACAAAATATTCTCTCTTTCACAAGATAGTAACTTTTTATCTAAAACTTTTTCTAAAAGATTAAAAGTGTAACTATAAAAAAGTGACTAAATTTTTTTTTAAAATCTCTTCACTCAGAGTTCTGAAAAAATTCTTAAAAATTTTTCTTTTAAGAAATTCTACTAAGATATTGAAAAACAAAATTCTAAAAAAATGTACTTAAAAACTTTTTGAAAATTCTTGTTTTCTCAAAAAGGAAAACAAAAAACAAGATAAGAAAAAGGAGAAAACACTAGAAAAAGAAAAGTAGAAAACACTAGATAAGGGAAAAATTCTCCCAAGATATTTTTAGAGAGTCACAGCAAATTTTTATTCAAATTCAAGTTAAGTATTTTCTATAACTTTACTCAAGTTGCCAAGTAAAAGTGTTCTCAGGAATGTTTGTTTCAAGAACTGAAAAAAAAAATCTAAAAACAAAATTTGTTAATGGTATCTTTTTACAAGGATCTTATTGCTGCAAGAAATGGAATATTTTTGAAATAGTATGAAGTAATTTTCCTCCCAATTGTGATTTCAAAATTTTACGATGATTTCTTGACTGATAAATAATTGTTTATGAAAAAATTAAATTTCCTCGAAGGTGGGGTAGAAAATAAAAGAGATTACATACAGATGTTGCTTTGTCATATTTCCTGATAATATAGAAAATATAAAATAAATCTTCCAGTTCAGTATCAAGGCAAGTGCTGGTCCTTTATGCGAACCGAAAATTACCTTCCGCTCCCCAATTTTTGAATATTATTATATTTCGGTTGTGGATTACTTTATAAATATGGTATGCCCAGTTCAACAGATATATGCTGTGTTCGTTAAACTATGATTTAGACTGCTTTGAAACCGCAACATTATCGTGCTTTAATATGCAATCCTGATCATTTTTTATCCATAAAATTGAGAAGAACATTTTCCAGCAAATTCGTTATAAATTTATTGGAAGAGAACAATTTTGGATTTATATTCTGCAAAAATTAAAACTACCATCGGCAAAATAACGTTTTGATATCCGAATTTGGGTCAGGACCCTCTTAAAGATTTTTTTCGTCTAAGAAAATTAATTTTTTCCATTCCTCTGCTGATTTTCTTTATGCAATTTTCTGAGCAACGTAAAATAACATAAAAATCGTAAAATCTGAGCAACGTGTCTGTAACTCTCAAGTTGATTTATATGTTCTTTATTTCTGTAGAGTTCAATTTGTTATGATTTGCTTCATGTTCTGTCTTTATTTAAAGAATAAAGACACCTCACTTTCGGAACTTTAAATTTTACGACCAATTTCTCTACTGAAACATCCTTGGCCATGAAAAAAAAAAATTTTGGCTGATAAAATGGAAATGTAGGAATCCTTAAATGTTATAAAATTTACCTTTTTAATTAAAAAAATATCTGCGTTTATACAAATATTCTACATAAGATATCACCAAGAACATTTGATCGCATGAATAAGGCAAATAAAAAGAACTGCATCTTTACTTTTGGATGAGAAAAACAAAGAATACACAAAGAAAGAAAAATAATTAAATGCGTTTATAGAAATATACATCAGTGAATTATCAATTGGTTTTTTTACAATTATGATTAGGATGAACCATATTAAAACTTTGTTGTTGGTACAATCTCTAATATTTTCTATTTCAGAACTCGTTTTGAGTGTTGCACAATTTGTGATTTTTTTTTTTTTTTTGAGTCGTATCAATTATCTCTAAGTAATACTTTCAAGCCGCTTAAGGACCTAATATTTCGGAATACATTTTGTTCATAAAAAAGTACAGTTACCATTAAAATTATATATTGCTAATGAAATTTACCCACAAGGAAAAATATAATATTTTTATTTTGGACCAATAAGTCTTCAATTTTCCAAAGATCTAAATTCGTTTGATTACTAATGCAAGTGTTAAATTTTTTCCCATTTCATTATGGTGTATGGATTATAATTTCCTGAAAACTCTAGTTCACTTTTCTTCGATTATCTTATTCAGAAACCAACTATTTTTAAGATTATTTCACAATCTTTTCAATTCAATTTATAACTAATCATCCGGATTCTCTTTTTGGCACATAAGATTTCAAATCAAAATCGCTTTTACATTTAATCAAAATCTGAAATAAATTTGTGAAACAAGCAATTTATAATAAAACTTAAAAAACACTTTTCATCATAATTGGATCCCAAGAGACAATACTGTTTCATGTTTCAATAAAATTACAAAGAGCAAATTTTTTTAAAAAGGTTGATTTCATTCATTCTTTAACTTAACACATTTTTTCCGGTTCGTATAAAATCTATTCTTTTTTTTACTCACCCCTCTTTTACATCCTTCCTCCTCTATGCAGTAAATGATTCAATACAAATAAAAAAGTAGGAATAAATAAAATTACTAATATAAATAACAAAAATCAAGAAAGAAGATGAAAAAAAAAAAAAAACAAATAAAAATGTTAAAGTCGACTAAGCCCTACTGTGTAATACTCTACATCACAATATTGGTTGTTATTGTTGTAGTAACCAATAGTTCTTTCTTGGGAAAGAAAAACTTTCGTTTGATAAGAATGTCGCTGGGTTGACATTATTTGGCCAGGTCTTACTCAGGTCGTTCCGGAACGATAATCCAATTACGAAAAATTAATGAACGACTTTCGAGGCGAGTAGTACAATATTGTGACATCAACATTTAAGCGAAAATTATGCGTAAAAAGTAAATTTTGCTGCTGGGTTGTATGGGAACTTTGAGAAATAATCGACTTTTTCTCGTATAATTTAGGACACCGTCTTAAAATATCATAAGACTTATTTTTGCCAATTTTAGTTAAAATTGCTTTATACTTTTTCCCCATTCCGGAAAAATATTTTTATTGGGAAAATATTGTATTTGATTGCATCCTTACAATTTATCGAGATATATCGAAAATTGCGAGGACAGCCATCAGGATATATAGATAGGCGGTTAAATCCCTTCAGAAGGTGTCTCTGAGTCAAATGGTTTATTTAAAAGTGAGTGTAACATTATTTTTTCTGTATGTTACAAACATCGGCAAAAACGCCGACCACCTACTGGGGTGTAGGGTATAAAAATAAAAGTGAAAATATCTTTGATTACTTTTATATCATTTATTACTGGAACCTTATTTATGATGTTTTACCCCAAAAAGCATGAAGAATGTCCCAATTTTGTTAAAAAGCGTTCTATATAAAATAAAATAGTGTGAGTTAGTATAGTAGGTGTATGAGTAAGAGTGTTTTGTTGATCTACCCTTTTTTTGAAAGGAAGTGTCGTTAACAATTGGGCTGCTGGCCTTTTTGGTGAACTCTTGTTTTCTTTCTTTTTTTGAACCCCTTTTTGCTGTTTTGAAAGAACTTGTCAACTGAAGTATATTTTTGGTATCCCATTTTTTGTTCTTTACTCTTTTTTTTCTCATTTCGTTGTAAAATAAAGTCATAATTTTACATTTGCTCTGTTTTCTTTATGTATATTTATTTAATTTTTTGTGTTATAACTTTTTATGTGTGTGTGTAAAAATATTGTTAACAATAAATATATGTAAAAGCATTTGTGGTCAGTTAAAATTGTATACAAGAAAAAAAGAGCAAAACTAAACAAAAAATATGAATAAAGCAAAAAAAAAAAAGAAATCAAATACATAGAGTTGTATGCATAGTTAGTTTTCCTTTGTCACAAATAATAGTTTTTGTAACGGCAATTTATTTTTACTACTACTGTTTCAGAATTGTTCTTTTTTTAGTTTTTTTTATTATTATTCATCTTTATGTAGGGTATGTATGTGTGTTCATTCATTCAAATCACTAACTCAATTCCGAAATACTAAATTTATATACTCCACAACTATGAACATAAATCCATACACATACAAACACACACATTCATAAATAAATTTGCTAAAGAGTTTCTGTATATAAATGAACATTCTCTTTATTACACCAAATTTGCTGAAGGGCTAACGTGATGGGGTAGTACTAGGTTTTATGTAAATATTTTGCTCAGAAATTGGTCAATGGAAATGTTTAAGTTACAAAAACTTTTTAAACAAAATTGGACTACTTCAACGATCGAAAAATGATTGAAATTTTGCAGAAACTCTTATATCTCAGCAAAGGAATTTAGAAAATTTTACTCAGATAGTAAATATTCTATAGAGATTAAACTGAATGTTTTTTATACTTTATGTATTTATTTAATGAGTCTGCCTTTCTAAGGCTTAACAATTTGTATCTAAATCTAAAAACTAATAACTAAAGACTAATTTATTCCAAAGAGAGTATTTTCCCAGCATACTGGTCGTACTTAAAGCGCGGTGGAAGATCGGATCAACGTAACCTTAAACTACTTTGGATTTCAGAAATATATGGTGCTTTTGCTATGGTTCTCAGAATCTTCGATTGGGCCCTCTGTAAAATATCTATGTTAGTAATACTCGCTGATCCCCACTACTAGATACCATATAAAATTACTGGTTTCAATGCCCTATTATACTGGATGACTTTATAGTCAAGGCTAATTTTTGACTGGTAATCTAATAACCAGTGGACTCTGGATGGCATGTAAGGTGCCTATTCAAAATCAAGTTTCATGTTTAGCTTTCAGTTCGGCAAAAATTAGTCTTATAATATATAATCATTATTTCTCATAGGTCCCATACAAACCTCCTTCTAAATATCATTTTAAGGGCAAAAATCTCACATATACATTGGTATTAAATACAAAGCAAAAATCGATGAGCAAAATTATACGAACACATAATTTAACATGAATCTTAGTGTACTACACACGTATGAATAAATTATAAATTTAAATTATACGAGGGGCGTTCATTAATTTTCCGTAACAATTTTTAATCATCGACGTGGTGTAGGGTATTAGATAGTCAAGCTTGACCAACTATACAATCCTACTTGTTAAAATATATCTAATGGTTCAAAAGTTACAGCTGCAAAGTATCAGCTGATTTAAGTTTTTTACTAAAATTAACTTTAAATCCTGAAAAAATTAATTTTAGCTTTAATTCATCATTAACTTCCTTCACTTCAATTTCTTTTTATCAAGAAGTTATTTGCAAATCTTATTATCTCTCCCCCTTTTGGTTTCTTGTATTATCTGCTGTACAAATATTATTTGTTAATTTTGCGAAGCGAAAGAAATATGCAAAGCAAATATAAATTAATGTATGCTCCTTTCTTTCTTCTTTTTTTCATTCGTTCTTCATAAATTTTTCATTTATTTGTAATCCCCTTCTACAATTTTTTAGGTTTTCTTTAATTTATTGTCTATAATCAATATCATCAGCACTTTCATCATCTTTACATTATAACGATTATATTTACTTATATTATAACGCATTTTTCTGTGAAAATATCTTAAAAAGACTCCATCATTTTCATTTGTTGTTCATTCTCCCATCCTCCCATTCTTTTGAAATCATATTGATGTGAGATGTGAAATAATATACATATTTGATCTGAATTTATTTACAGATATGATTTAATGGCTGGAGTAACACGTGCTGAAGCATTTTTCTCCTTTAATTCGGGTGATGTTCAATATGGTATTGAGGCTGATAGACGTTCAAAAATCTTAAAGGCCTACGTGCGCAATACATACACGTATCATTTAAATGAGATTTTTGCCACCATTGTTAATGAATATACGGATTGGGAGAGACCAGTACAGCATCCGATTAATATCAGGTAACCGACAAATTATTATTTTCTTCTTAATAATAAGAGTGCAAAGGAAAAAAAGGAATTGTAATTTGTATAAATTTTATATGAAATGTGAGGGGTTGAACTAAAAGAAATGAATGGTTTTCAAAATTCCTTGGAAACTGAGATATAAATATTTATCGCTTATTAATTGATTTTTAATACTGCTTGCGCATTACAATTCTTATTATGCGATATTCAATTATAGATTTTGGTCAATGGGGTTTTCATGGGAATTATATAAATATTGAATAAAGTATGTGTAACAGGTTATAATTGTTATTTCCATGTAATATATTAAGGAATTTAATTAAGATTTCTGTAAGCTTTACTAGGTTATGTGATTATGATTTAGTAACATGATTGGAATTTTACCAACTTTGAGATTGTTGGGACAAGTTAAACACTTTTGCGTAATCTTCTAATATGTTAATATTATATTAAATTGATCACAAAATGAAATGAGTTCAACAGAAGCTTTATCAAATATTAAATATGTCAACATAGTTTAGCAACATACAATCTACATTTGGATATAAATAATTTTTTGGATATATATTTTGTAACTTTAAATCAGCTAGATTGATTAATATGGATTTTATGCAGCAACAACCGAAAAACGAAGTTTCATAACCCTGAAAGCTTGTATTCGATAGGCTTTAAAGGTCGTTGTTATGAATTTTGGAGAAGCTTGAGACTCACATTAACACATCCACAACTTTTCAACTGATATAGTTAATTTTTTCAGTTAGTTACAAAATATTTATTACACCAAAAATATTTGGGTCGATACCTTAACCCAAAACACAAATAAGTCACTTTCGAATTTAAAAATAAAAATATTTTCGAATTTTTTTGCCATAAAATTACCAGCACACAGTTTTTATACAAAATAAGGGTCTTCTTGAAAACATGTTATAAATTTATATTTTTCAAAATGGCATCTTTATGTATTTAGTTTATCTCACTCGAATCTAACTCTTCTTTTGTCCTGAAATTGATTTTGATAAATTTTCTGTTGAACGGAATGAAGTTATGAAACCAATTATTTGTTTTTAATCATTCAGCAATAAATTTTTTGAAATCTACTCTAAATGTAGACCAAAGGTCAAGAAATTATATTGTTAAAACCAGAGTATGGTATTTGAGCCCTTTATCGATTTGGCTCCGAGATTAATTTTAATTAATAAAATTCCTAAATAAATAGAGAGTTTCATTCCGAGTAAAAAAAATAACTCCAACAAATTATTTTGAAGGAGTGTGTAACACATTTAAATCTTTTTTTGGTTTATCTGAACAGGTAAGCATCGGCAGTTATCTCTAAATCGATCGATTTAGAGCATTCGCATTTTTCCAAACCTAGTATGACGTTACCCATAATACTTTGCCATTATCGCCTCATTCTGTAATAGTTTCTGAGATATGAGATATTCAAAATGTCGTATGTAATGGGATATCACTCCTTCTCGCCCTATCCGAAATTTCTTACATAAATTTTTATGTTATGAAGGCTTTAAACCATGTCCAAAATTTAATGAAGTTTTCCTCTCAGTTTCAAAGATATACTCCTCCTTGCCCTATCCAAAAATTTGTTAGTCTTCAATATTTTGTTGAGATGCCAAAATGATTACTTCAGTATTAGTCAAGATATCATCTCCATAAAAATAGGTCAGATGGCTAAGATGTTAGATTTCCATGTATGTTTTGTTATTTCGAAATGTGATTAAGAGTTATTCGCACACATTTAATTAAATAAGGATAAATATTAATAAATTACTAAATTTATTATTTGGAATAAACTTGTGTTAAATAGGTTAGGAAAGGGAACGGATAACTTGAGAAACACATGCTTTTGCAGATCCAATATTCTATCATTCTTATGACCCTTTTGCGAAAATGAAACTCCCTTCGAGTGCACCTACTTTAATCTTTTGTGCCTGAATACCCTGTCCTTAGGTCATACGTTAGATTGTTGTAAAGCCACTCGTAGGTAACACAATGTGGCGTGAAATATAAAAATATTGCACAATTCACTACAGCTCAAACCATATGAAATCATATATTGTGACGTGTGTATATATGTATATATGTTTTTTTGTAACGTATAGACTCTAAAATGGCTGGTCCAACTTTGATAAAAATTCACAGAATGATTGCAATATACCCGAAATTATGTAATCTATAAAAAATGCCGATAACACCAGGGGGAGGGTTTCCCTTTATTCAAAGCGAATATTGAGTTCCGAATATCTTAAGTATTATAACAGTGAGAATTCTCAAATTTAGTCCCAACTACTTTCTCAAGAACTGTTATGCTGGAAAAAAAGAAACTATAACAGCGAGAGATCTAAAATTTTGCCTTAATTAAATCATAAGGATCTGTTTTACCAGACGAATCAAAGGCGAATAATGCTAGGAGGAAGGGTGCCCCAAACAAAGCAAATTCAAATTACTAATTTCCTATTTAAATCGTAAAATAACACAACACAATCTTAAAATTTTTGTGACAAAACGAAGTTTGGCGGGTCTGCTGGTAAATAAATAAAAAATTTTTTGAAAAATATAGGCGAATTTAGTCTTTTAATTGAATCATATCACTTTGACGATAACAAGAGAAATTCGTCTATGCAAATTATACTTTACATTATTAATCAAGAATTAAAAATCGCATTTATTCATTTATTTATCCACTTGCTATTTCACACAATAAATCTTTTGAAAACTTACAATCATATATAAATTTTTTCAGAATCATTTATTTGTTTTTTTTTTTTTTTTTTTTTTTTTTTTGTTTGATTTACAAGTTGTGAAAATGTTATAAATTTTGTCAAATAAATAGGTCGTTTAATGCTGAAAACTCAGGCGTAAGAAAAAAAATACAATGAAACGTTCATATTATTTCCTTTTTAGGAAAAAAACCACCAACCAGCAATTTTCAAATAAAACTGATATAATCATAAAGCAAAAAAAGCGAAAATAAAAAAGTGTGAACAACCCAACATTATTTTATAAAACCAATCAACTTTATATACACATACATACATAAAGTCACATTTTAAAACATACAAAAATATCTGTAAAAGCCGTGCAAAAAAAGAGAGAAACACTTTTTTAACAATTTCCCACAAATTACAAAATATTACACACACAACTACATATTTTTACAAATGCCGCAACAACAACTAAAAATATAGAATCTTTTAGGGTTTTCCACTTACCAAAATCAGCATCAGTAAAAAAAGAAAACAAAAAATACAAAGTAATATCTACAGCAATAATTTTCCAAGAGTGAAATTTTCAACACCTCACAATCACTTAGTGAATGAGGTGTTCACCAAAATGACACACTTTTTAAAATCTATAACTTGTATATACAAAATACCACCGTAGGGTTCGGGGGTATTATGCGTTTATGCTGATGTTTGTAACATACAAAAAAAGTTGCTTCACCCACCTTTAAGTATACCGTTTGACTCAGAATCACTTCCTGAGTCATTGTTCGTCCGTCTGTCTGTCTTTCAAGCTGGTTATCCATGTTAACGTTGTGAACACTCACAATTCTTGACATGTCTCAATAAAATTTAGTACATATTATTAGTCACATTCCATACAAATGTCTTCCCGGAATAAGATTTTAAGCTCATAGAAGTCTTAAATATAAAGCGAAGGTCGGTCTATAGCTTCTCATAGATTCCATAAAATCCCCCTTCTAAATATCACTTTTAAGGACATAAATCTCACTTATATGTTGGTATTATAACAATTACTGGTCAAATAAAAATATATAAGAAAATCTGTGTGCAAAATTACACAAGGATGAGTCCGTAATTTCTTATAATTACCATATGACCAAATTCATGAAATATGTTAGTGTCACAATAATGTACTGCACACTTTAGAACAAATCAGAAGAGATAATTGTATACTAATTTTTCGTAATTACTATTTATAACAACATTGTGGTATAGGGTATTATATAATCGGTCTTGACCAACTTTAATATTCTTACTCGTTTTTTTTTTTGACATTATTTAGACCTTGTTAGTTGTTAGGTTTATTATGATTTTGACATTGTTAGTGTTATATTTTTTTGTCTAACCTGCTTTCATCATCATCGTCATTTTATAAGGTCCAACCACCAGATTTTGAATCCCAAAAATATTATTTTTATTTCTTTATTGATTATTTATTTGTTATTCCCCATTTTTATATGTATGTGTGTTTATATTCAATGTGTATTATTTATATTTTAACGGAAGTTAGATAAAAAAATAAATTATATTGAGTATATTTTGTTATAACTTCCAGCAGTTTATAGTTAGTTGCTGTTGAGGGGAAATTTACAAAATAATAACTACAACGACAGGATGTGATAAAATGTCTATTGAAAAAAAATATTAAAATTTATTATATGGAGTGAAATAAAACGAAATATTAGTGGGTACAAATAACTTTAAACATACATCTGATTCGGTAAAGGTATTTTTGAATTATTAAGGATTTTTAACATTCAATTACCGGTACATAAATCTATAAACGCATTTCAAATTTTAAACGGACTTGTAGCAAATAGGGTAGATGATTATAAAAGAACTTTTTTTCAATTCTTTATTAACTTTATTTAAAAATCATGTTGGGTTGATGTGGCAACTCCTTTAATATCTCATACCCGTTGACTTAAAGTTAGGATTTATTATGCCCTCACCGTTAACAGACACGAATCCTAGGTTACTGTAGAAATTCCCCATTTTGTAATTTCACAATATCCTTCAGTCAACGTCTTTAAAGTAAATCATATTTTGATAAAATATCTTTCATACCGCTCCTTTCCAGAGTTCTTCACATAACCACCGCATTTGGTGTTATCGTTGACACTCATTTGATTAACATGTTGTCCCAAGGATGCTTTTATCCCGTTAAGATCAATTCTCCTCTAGTTTGGGATAGACATAACCTCTTATCAACCCATTAGTAAGCATGTAATTTTACTAACTACAGCATATTGCGTCATAATCTTGTCCACCTACTTAGATTGCTTTTCAGTTCACATAGACTAACGCATATTCCTATAAGCGCATTTAAGGTTTTCTATTTTATGTTTTATATAAATTATTGATTTGGCTTTTGTTAAGCCAAAATAACGAAATATTGTAAAATTCGATGCCGAAAATACAACTTATAAAAAAAGGACCAAAAGGGGAAATTTGAAAACATACACAAAAAGTCCCACGGAGTTGAGAAAGTCGAAATTTGCGATTAAAGTCGCACCAACGGAAACACTGCCTGTAGAGTTTATTCAAATAACGCTCAAAACTAAAGCGACTGTAATAAAGTTAAAATTTAAAATAAAGTTATTATAAGAGGAAACTGATTCCAATCTTCTAAATATTTAATGGAATGACTTATTATTTGTAATGCTATAGAGACAGACAGACAGTGTATTCATAGAAAAATTACATTCAAAATGATAGCAAAACTAAAAAATATGTCTAAAATATAAAATCAAATACAAGTGAAAGTTGTGGTTAAAAATATTTTAAAAGAAATCTTAGGAGATTTTATAAAAATGTTATTTACCCTTTAAATCTCTTGTTGATTAATTTATTTTAGTTCTTTAAAAAGAGTTATGCACGTTTAAAGGAATATGCTCCAGTGTATATATATTCTTTGCGAGAATTTACAAGGACTATCGTTACATAAAATTTCGTTTGGTTTATGTCATAAGTGAAATTTTCAAAAAACAACATGTCTTATTTTGGACGTGCACCTACTACCACTTTGACTCGATGGACACCTGTTGGGACCACTACAGTTTTAACTTAAGCTATAAACACTTTGAATTTAATTTCTTTATTTTAATATTCAACAGTACAGAATTAGTTAAAAAAAATGTTTGGAACCTCTGTGCATCACATCTGTTGGAAAGATTCAGATTAAAAATTCTAAATTTTAATGAATGTGGTGCTTCAAATCTTATGAATGACTTTTCATATTTATTTTTTTGAGCTTTTTTTGAAAGCAGTTTAATATTCGTTATAATATTTAAATTTTCCTCATCGTTATATTTTTCTAGGAAACTTTTTTGAAGCTTAAGTTTTATTCGCATTTATATTTATTTTGTGGTATTTTTTATCATAACGTCAATTTTCGATATGTTGAACATAAAATGATATAATTTTCCATTTTTTTATATAATTTTACACGCTCCACCACCGCAACTGGTGAAGAGGATATATTAACTTTATCATTCCATGTGTAAAGTTGGGATGAAATCATCTCAGACCCCATAATACATATTTATTCTAGCATTAAATCATAATCTGATTTCATTTAGCTGTGCCCGTCAGTCTGTCTGTCTGTCTGTCTGTCTGTCTGTCTATCTATCTGTCTATCTGTCTATCTCTCTATCAGTCTTTCCATCCGTCTGCTTGTTTTTGGCACACTCACATACACAATAATTGACAGAACTGAAATGAAATAAAATTTGGCCTGGGTATTTGTTAGAGTCATAATAAGATTTCTATTTAAAGTCAGCAAAATCGGTTAAGTATGTTAAAAGATGTAGACCGATATCTGAGGCAACCTTTAAGAACAAGCGAAAACTTTCATTAAATTATCAGTTATAAGTCGACAAATTAAAATAAAATTTTTGCCATTATATTAAGTTATATATGTACTTCATTGCCATTCCAAAAATTATCAAAATCGGTTATGCAAAAAATATACCTAATTTTATGACTCATGTATATGTGAGGGTCTATGAACAAAATACAATGTATTTACTTCACAAGCTTTTGTGGTGTAGGGTATTGAAGATTCGTCATATCCAACTGTAGCTTTCTTACTTGTTTCTATTTTATAACATTCAAATACATGATGTTTTATATTTTATGCAGTTTTTATGTTTATAATTTTTTGTAGAAGTTTTAAATGTTTTGCCACCAATAAAAATTAAATAAGAAAAAAAAACATAAAAATATTGTTTAATTTTTAGAAATAATTCAATAGAAACTCAATTTAAATGTTGTGTTTTGCGGTTTTAATAGTACAGACCGGAAAAAATATATATTGAAATTGATTTAAAAATAAATTTAAAAAATAAAACGTGAGTTTCTCTTTAACATTTAATTGGGCCAAATAAATAAAAAAAATTTAATTGGAAAACAATATTTAAAATTATATTCAATTTTAAATATTAAAGTTACGTGTAGGAAGTTATATAGAAAAATTGTTGAATTTAAATTAAGAGCATTTTTATTAAAAATGCCTTTAAATATGTTTACCAGAAAAAATGTAAAAAATGCTTAATAAATATATTAAATTGTATTGCAGGGATGAAACTTTGGAGGCCTTAAGTGATGCTCAGGTGGTAGCACCAGCTGCTCAAACTGTTGATTTACATTCGGCGGATCATCGAAATTCGTATCTATATGTATTTGATTATCAGACTAGAAATGGCGATTATCCACAAGTAAGTTAATATAATATAAAAATATGAAAAGCTCAATAAACACATTTGGAATTTGAAATTAATGCCGAATTTGGCATTACGAAGTAGCAGATGTTCGCTATGGAAAAAGGGTTTTAAAAGCTTAAAAGTGGATTTTCACTTAAAAAAGTTTAATATGAACTTTTCGTTGCTCTACTGGCAGTAACTTCTATATAAAGAATAGAGAAAAATTTGTTTATTGTCGCATTAAAAACCCTATTCGTCATACGTATTCCCATAAAATCTTATGTCAAAACCTTTATTGGTTTTGGATTAACAAAAAATAAGTATGGCTTTAACATAAATTTATTATAATAAAAGCCAAAGCAAAAAAATAACGATTTTCAAATTATTTAATTATATATTCATATTTGTTTAGAATTTCACACACACACTCCTTAAATGAAATATCTCATAAAAATATACAATCTAAATATCAAAATACATCCAAAATTTATTGTATGTTTGATAAAAATTTCAAATATAATTTATTTAATTAAAAAGTTATTTATACAAAAAATAGTTCCCAAAAAAACATTACAAATACACAATCAGGAAACATCTCTGACGTATGAGTCTTATTAAATTCAAATTGTACATATAATATCAATCATACGTCCAGTATATAAAATTTAAATAAAACTAAAACCATGAAATATCAATCAACTATTAAGCATTCTAATGAAAATACGACAACAAAGTAATAAATGAAAAAAGAAAAAAGACAGAAATAAAATTTAAATAAATCATGAAATTTATCTAAATAAATTTTATCAAAAATTAATTTTTCCAACAATTAGAAATGTTCGTATATAAATATTAATATATTTTTTATTTTATTTCATTTTATTTTAGCGTCAGGGTTGTATACATGGCGAAGATTTACCCTATATATTTGGTGCTCCTTTAGTGGGTGGTTTCAATCATTTTACGCGTAATTTTACCAAAACTGAAATAAGTCTGTCAGAGATTGTAATGCTGTATTGGTCTAATTTTGTGAGAACTGGGTAGGTATTTATGAAATTAATTTAAAAAATTAAATTTTATAAAATAGAATTTTTTTATTTATTTGAAATATATTTTCAAAAAAAAAAAAAACATATTTCAATACTCATTTTTAAAAATATTTATTTTGTTTTTTTTTATATCAGCAATCCAAATGAACAAATGGAAAGTGATCATGGTAGTCGTCAGGAAAGAAGCCGCTATAAAATTATCGAATGGACAGCCTATGAAAGTGTTCACAAGAAGTACTTAAATTTTGGTAGGTATTTAAATTTTATTATCAATTTTTTTAACAAAAGTGAGATTTACTTATAATCATTTCTTGTGGTAAAAGATAAAATGAAGTGTTCACTGATTTAAATATCATCTTCCTTGAATTTCCTTCAGTAAAATAATGTTTTCTGGTGATGAGGGTAAAGAAACTTTTTCTTATATTCTTGCATCAAATCAAAATCTGTATCTATGTTTATCAGTTTGTAGGAAACATTTTACCTCCTAGAATAATTGACCGAATTCAAAGAAATTTGGTCACATTTTTAGTTATTGCCCTAATTTAGTTCCTATTTAAAACCAGCTATATCGGTTAATAAAATAATAAAAAAGTTAAAGACCGATATCTGCGAAAGCCTCAAAATAACGAGGAAGAACTTCTCTATTTTTTCAATAAACGGTAACTGGATTTAACAATAATTTAACTACAGTTATATGTTCTTCATCACTATGCAAAAAATCTAAATCGGATCAATAGAAAAAAGTTATAGTTATATATATGTATTATAAGAGTCGCAATTTGGAAAGAAATTTTCATTTTAATATATTTATTTTGATACAATAAAAAATAAAAAAAATTCAAAAAAACAAGATTGTTCTATGTTGATAATTTTATTAATACTGGTCCATAATTAACTATATTTATCATGTAGTGCCCCGGCTTACATGGTTATTATACATGAATCAATTAAACGTTATTTTTTAAGATTCGACATAGTCGAATATGACTTTCTTTCTTTCTTGTTTATAAAATCACTGAATCCCATATACATATAAACCGATTTCATTTTCTTCATTTCAGTGAAATAAATTTTTCACAAAATATCACTGTCATTGAAATCCTTTTTTACAAAAATCGCTTTCATTGAAACCTACTTTTTTCACAAAAATATCGCTTTCGCAGAAAAAAACCCTTCTACTGAAAATCGCTTTAACTGAACCCATTTATTCAAAAAAATACCGCTTTCACTAAAATAAGTTTAAAAAATATATTACTGAGACCCACTTTTACAGAAAAAAATTGCTTTCACTGAAACAATATTTTTATTTTTGTTCAAAAAATTTATTTCATTAAATCTCATTTTTTCAAAAATTCAATTTTTTTTACAAAATTAATTTATAAAACCAGTTTTATAATTTCTAACTATATTTTTTGTAAATTTTTTTTAAATAATTTTAGACACTAAACCCAAACTGAAAAATCACTACCGGGCCCATCGTTTATCATTTTGGTTGAATTTAATACCAGACCTTCACAAACCCGGTGGAGACAATGTTCCCGCCTCACATCACCAGCTAAGCGATGACGATGAAATGGATAATAATATTGCCAGTGATGCTTCCATAAAACCTCTCAATCCTCCCTATTCACCGGGCATTGGAAGTGCTGCATTAGGGAATTTTAGTATATTCACCAATCAAGTCTTCTCTTTGCTAAATCTAAGCTCACCCTCGTCATCATTACAACGTAATGGTACGCGTTATACTGGCAGTAAAATGTATCCCGAAGATATGATGGATGGTGATGGTCATGGCGGTTCTCAGGCTTCACAAGACAATGATGGTTTCGCCGCTTATTCTACTGCCTTGAGTGTAACCATAGCCATAGGTTGTAGTTTGTTAATATTAAATGTTTTAATATTTGCCGGGGTCTATTATCAACGTGATAAAACACGACTAAATGAGCCCAGATCACAAACGAAACTAAAAAGACAAGAGAGTGGTCAAATGCCCAATAATATCTGTGGAGATCTGGAAACTTTAACCATTCATAGTAAAAGTGATCCTGCCACTATATTATCGCATCATCATGCGTTACAGCATCATCAACTGCCACCGCCAGAGTTTGCTGATATACCACATCGTGCACCCCCACCACCGAAACATTTGAAATCTCTACAAGATCCTGGTGGTGGAGGAGGTGTAGGAGTAGGAGGTAATGGTTCTGCTACAAGTGCTACTATTATGGGTTTAATGCCACCACCACATGCTTTGCAGGTTATGGGTAACCAATGTGGTACTTTAACGAAAAAAAGTTGTATGAAACAATCTTCCCTGCAGCAACAACAGCAACAACTTAGCCATCAACAGCAGCAGCAACAACAGCAGCAACAACAACAAATGATTGTTACACATCAGCATCAAATGCAAAATTCTCATAATCAAACAATGACAACCTCATTAACAGGAGCAGGTCCACCACCGCCACCACCCACCGTACAAGTCAGTACAGCTCAATCAATGCAACAACATCAGTTGCAACAACAGCAACAGCAGCAACAACAATCCCAACAACATCCACTTATGGACGAACTAAGAGTGTGACATTAATTAACCGTACGTTTTAAATGTGATCTCTAATATAAAATGAATAAAAATAAAATTCTAATTAATTTTATTTTTATTTTTATTCTCGAAGTTCTACAGACAACTTAAAATTATTTAGTGAACAGTTTTTCTTCTCTAGAGATTACATTAGCGTGCGTTTCTTTTTCAGACTCTTTTTATTGATATTATTTTTCTCATATTTTTCTTCTACGTTTTTATTAGATAAAGAAATAAGATTAAAGTTATTAAACAAAATAATAGAACATTTCATAATAATTATACCAAAGAGGAAAAAATCCTTAACGGAAAATCTACTGTAAATGTTAAGTTTCTAACAGAGATAAAATTTGAATATTTATTTTTCTTTTAATGTTAAAATAACTGTTAATACTCTCTATTAAATTTCTTTTTTCTAGAAACTTGTGTATATTTATTTTAGTATAAATAAATTAAACGTAAGTAAATGTTAGTTAATTATTAAATAAATTAACGAAAAGTAACAGAAACAAGAAAAGAAAACAGAGAAATCCTTTTTACCATTAGGACCAAAAAAAAATGAAATAATAAGGAAAATTTCTTTATTTATTTTTTAATAAATTTTTATATGATTAATTTTCTAATTAATATAATGTTTTTAATATTTATTTAAAGAGTTGTAGAATTAAGAACAGTTTTATTTTACTATTTGTTTATATATGATTATGATCTATATTCAGAATTTAGTCATTTCGTATGAATAATCTTAGAAATCAGAGAACAAGTTTATCCCAACTTAATACTTTTAAATTGAGAAAAATGCCAAAGAAAACTCTTATTATGACTACGATTCATAATTTTTAAAGACCTTATGATATTTAGAGGTTTATATAGATGTTTGTAGTGGCCAGAAAAATTGCTTTACCCCACTTTTACGTACGTTCGCCCGTTTGTCTGGCTGTCCATGTAAAGCTTGTTCGCAAATTACAAGTCGCAATTTGAAAATATCTAAAGGTAAATTGGCAGTAACATTTTTTTGCCTCATTTGGGCATTGAAATTTAACACAAAAAAATCTTAAGCAACGTGATAAATTTTATGAGAATCGGTCCATTATTATCCCATACCACCTCCACTTCCAAAAATCATTTTAAAGTGTATAAATCTCACACATACGTTGGTATTGTTTTAATATAAATAAGATGAATATAGGTTAAAAAATATAAATATAAGTACTAAGAATAACCAACAACACCCTACACCACGGGAATGTCACAGTCTGGCTTTTTTGAAAAATAATATTTTTATTAAAACTTTAATAAAAAACAACTAATAACGATATTTACATTCGTATTTGTATTTTCATTACAATGTACATGAACTTGTTTGCGATCTAAGGAATTAAAGAGATTCCCACTTTTCTGTACAAAAAATCCCAAAATATCAATCCGTCATGTTTTAAAAAATTTACTTGTTTCAATTAAAGGTCATACGACAGGAAAACTTCTTGGGTGTTAAATTAAAACATGTAGCTATATATTAACGATAATATAAAGTTGATGCTGCTTGAGAACTTAACAAAAAAAATTTAAAACTTTGTTCAAAATGGGTTGTGGGGTAAAAATTGGCCATGTTTCATAAAAATTTCGTTTACATTTATTCTCGTTAAATTTTTTATAAAAAATTATCAAATACAGAACAAAAATTGTGCATTCAGTAAATAAATGTTGCTATCCTTTTGGAAAAAAATCCTCAAAAATTCAATTTTTCAAAGTTTTAAATTTAGATAAATATAACCTTTTAACATATTCAAATATTTATTTGGCTTTTTTAGCAATATTTTTACGAGTTCTATAGAAATAAATGGCAGTGCCTTAGAATTTCGGTACAATTGCGTTTGCGATTATCCTTAAGAAAGGCGACTAACTTCGTGATTGTAGATCTACATTTATCGGCAGTTTTCATGAAATTTCCCAATAATAATTATTTCATATTTTATAAAATTGCAATATTTTAACGAAACTCTTTGGTTACAAAGCAATAGTAATGTTTATGAATTGGACCTTAGGTTGTACCAACAACACTGATCGCCACCACAGTTGGCACATTCTCTACTGAGACCATTTTAAAGCATTACATTGTGATGATTTGTGAAGGTCTCATTACACATACTTTACACAATGTTAAATAATTTTTGTATATCTAAAATTCTGTCAGATACATTGAATTGCTCGAGTTCTTTTAAGAGATTTCTCAGCAATAACTCTACGATTAATAGGTATCGAAAAGAGTACCGAAAACGAAAACCTATAATAGGAGATGAAGACTATCTCACACATAAATCAAATCGCATACGCTGTACGAAAGGTATAATAATTTTTTAATATACCCAACTTCCAGTCGGATACTACATTGTAGAGGTGTATGGGTTGAGAGATTCAAGCCTTCATGATTACCATTTGTTCTATGCTGAACTCTTAATCTTTAATTACCCTTATTGGTTTTTAACTGGGTATAAAAGTTTTTGTTGTTATCATTAATGAAACAAGTTATGTACCTGTTACAATCCTCAGGGTAAGAAAATTTCCTGATTATGTCTTTATCATTCGTTTTGGTATAATATTATTGATTACGGCATGCAAAAAGCCTAAGATGAGGTCAAACGGAATGATATAAAATTTTAGATTTTAATTTAAAAAAAGAAGCTTTTAATTAAAATCTACTCTGAATAGTTTCATAAGTATTTAAATTATTTTATATTTTTTTTATTTTCAACTTTTAAAAAACAAATTCAATTATTTCACATTTATCATTTTTTATTAAAGAACCAATATTTTTATTTAAAATTTATTTTCTTAGTAAATTAAATTAAATTATTATTTTTTTTAATTAAATATTTATTAAATGTTGTTCTTCCAAAGACTGAATTATTATGTATGTAAATTAAAAATTTAGCTAAGTAATAAGATTAGTAATAAATCTATTAAAAAAAGAATATTTAAATTTATTTATTTCAAACTTTGTGAAAAAAACGCACACATACACACAATTTAATGAAAGAAAAAAATATGTAAAAAAAACTAATACGAAGGAAAAAATCCTGTGAATTTTTAATGCGAACAAAAAAATATATATGAAAAAATTGTAATATAAAACAAATATAGGAAACGCTATAAAAACTTATATTAATTAAGTTATTAATATTAAACAAACAATTTACAAAAAAAAGAACTAAAAAAAAGAATTATATATAAAGTCAAAAATTAAAATAGAAAAATTCTAATTATTTATACACTTAGAAAAAAGCGAAGTAACATCAAAAGGAAGGAGGGAAATAGATGTTAATTTGAAAAAATAACATGGTTGTGGTAACTATAATCGAGTGGCAAAATATTGTGCTAACATGAAGGAATGGTTGTGCTACAATTATTTGTTTTAATAACATTAACATAGCCTCAAACATAAGGAGTAAGATCAAAATACTCTTAACATACATATATGTTAATAAAGCGAAACCACTAAACTTAAAGGTTTATATTTTTCTCACTTGATTAAAATTATTATATACTTTTATAGATTTGATAAAATTTTTAAAATTTTTAGGAAACGATTTCATTAATATTTTTTGGTCTGTCACTTTATTCGACACCATTGTTTTGATATTCAATCCTTTTTAAACCAATAATTATCTTTTTTGCAGCAGAAGCTACGAAAAACCTACCAGAATATACATTTCAATCCATTCTTTTTTCAAGAAAACTTTACTTAATTTTCTATGTTCTGTTTTTGTCCTCTAAATTTGTAGCAGCGTTCTTGCCGGGCACTTTTTGTAGCCTTGTATAATTGGAGTACTGAACTAACCAGGCTACTGTTCTACCGGATGTGTTAAGAGCTTTTTTGTAGATATGATTTTTATGGCTTAAGCCAGATTTTCTATCAACGGACAAGTTCTCCCAGTAATGTTTAATGACATAGTAAACATTTTGACGGTCGAACTTGGGTAAAACGTTTCAAAGAAAAACATGTGTTTAGAATTTTTCAATCTCACTTCTTTTGCTACAACTATAATTCTTACTTCTCAAACATTATATATTGCTTCTCTATTAAGGTTATAATAAATTTTTTTCCTTTTTTCTGTGGCACTAATAAGTCAATACGACTTATTGTATTTTGACACAATATAATAAGTTTAAGAATTAAATTAAAATTACTAATAAAAGTGCTTTTGAAATAGAACTATTTTCTAAGTGTATGAATAATTCGCTATAAATTTCATTTAAATATATTTAAATTAAGTTAATTATAGTACAATATACATATTTAATAATGTAATGGTAATTATTGTAATAATATTAAAATTAATTGTTTATAAAATCCAAAAATAAAAATAGTCATTAAAATTAAACCTAAAGGTTATTAAATTAGTTAAACCAAACAACTAAATTTAAGTTATTAATAAAAATTAATTTTAGTGAAGAAAAAAATTAACTAAAACTCAAACAAAAATCATAAAAAAAACATTATTAGTGTAAAGTTATTTAGTATGTATTCTAATATTTAATATTTACATTATAAATTAATTAAAATTAGTTAAAGAAAAATTTTATGTTTAAAATTGAAAAAATGGAAAATTAAAAATCACTATAATTACTAACAGTTACACTAGTCCTTGATACATATAAAAGAAAACTATTCTAGTAAATATACCAAATATTACAGTTAAATGTAATAAACAAAAACATAAATAATTAAAAGAAAATTAAAAGTGTTGAAATGATAATAGTAAATTGAAACCAAAAATCATTTGTAAATTAATTACAACAAAAAAAAATAAAAAATAAAAAAATAATAATTATTATAGATATAAAATTAAACATTAAAAAAAGGAAATAATTATAATAATGATAAATTCAATTGTGGTATACAAAAGAAATATAACTATAAAAAATGAAACCAAAAAAGGAAAAAAACTATATACGAAAAATAAAAGAAAAAATAATAATAAAAAATCAGGCCAGATTTTTTATTTATAGAATGGAGATTCAGATATTAGAAGGTGGGTTGAATCAAAGTCTAACGGGTAAGAATGCTATATTTTGGGCGAATTTTTAATACCCTCCACCACAAATGAGTGTAAAGTAAATACGTTAATTTTATTTTGTCGATTTTTAATAAACAATTATACTATAGTGTTCTGCTAGAGCTTAGAGGTTGTTTCAGTTATCTGTCTATATCTTTTAAGATACCAAACCACCACTAATAATGAGTACACTTGCTATAATGCATGTTATTGATTTTGAATCATATAAAGTATTTACGTTAAGATGTGACTTACTATAGAAAAAAAATTCATTTATCCAGCAGCGTTATAAAATGACTCCATATTTTAATGCGACTGTGCATTCGAATCTGTTCATCTTAATTGTGAAAATGGCTCCTCTGACTTTTTTCCCACAAATCTTTAATTCTTTAATTAACGCAGATAAATCCGAGCTAATATTAATACGATATAAGCAACTTGAGTTGAATATATAAGATGATTGAGAAACATATTTTAGAAGAATTTAAAAACATTGACTTAAGTCCAAATAATCCAAAATTATGTCCGATATTACGAGGAAATTGTTTCCTTTATTCATAATAAACAAAGTGTTGGCTTTTTATGAATTCTGAATTGTTACGATAAATATTGATCTTGTGATAATTAATTATAGTTTTGGAAATAAGGACTGAGATCAAGAAATTCTTAACATAGGCTTTTATTAAGGCTTTTAACCCAGTAATTATTTGATATATATATATATATATATATATATATATATATATATATATATATATATATATATATATATATATATATATATATATATATATATATATATATTTTTTTTTTTTTTTTTTTTTTTTGAACAAATAGTCTTTTTAAAACATGTCAGTTATTATGTTTAATGTCAAACAAATAAATACATTAAGTTAATCAGATTAATATGAGTGACTAGAAAAAGTCACAACAAAAACTCAACTTGGTCATATAAAAAGATAGCCAAATATTGAAAGCACCGGGGAAACATGTTTGTTAATAGAAAACCTTATTCTGGTGGGGCATAAAAATAGAAAGCATTTTCAAAAGATATCCCAACACATCGGGTAGATAGAATAACAATTAATTCTAGAAGCACAAAAATGGCGTCCAACATGTGGTTAGTTAATAGGGACTACCTGTTCGAGCAAAATGACAAAAAACGCTTTGAAAACTATAATTGTAAGGTTTTCGTAAAAGTTTCAAAATTTCATCAAAAATATTTTTGTGAGTTGTTACTCTATATTCAGTTGAATTAAAAAAATGTAAGTTCTGTGGCTTCGTTTTTATTAGCAAATATGTAGATCTCAGTCCATAGATATCTTCAAATCAGTAAATGTGTAACTTGACAATAATTCAAATCATTCGAGAAATGTTGCTACTTCGAACTATGTACTCAAAAGTGACATTAGTACCAATCACTTCTGGTAGTCAATTAATTACATTAATACCTTTCAAATCTCTAAAAAGAATCTGAAGATTTAAAAGATTTTGACCCAAATCGTTCTACAGATAGTCCAAAAAATATGTTTATGATTACAATCTTTTTAACGAAACCATTTAAAATTGTTTTCGTTGATTGCAAAATACGAACAATATTTAACAAAAATCTAAATATCTTACATTTAACACCGTCAAACAACTCTTACGTAACTATAACTTTTATTTCATTTAAGAGCCTTAAAACTCAAGTATTCTAAAACCGATGTTTTCAAGAAGTGAGTTATAAAGTAAAGAAATTTTCAATTAAGACATTCAAACAAAAGGTTTTTACAATATAACACAATCAATTTTATATAATCGTGAATTATCAAAAAATTAATGGAGTCCATGCAGGTGTTTTGGGTGAAGCGAAAATATGTATACATGGAAAGTATTCAATAAAAAAATTATATACCATCATCACCACCCGTGGTGGTGGAGACAAATAAATTCTAGCATCACTTTTAAGTACCATTCGACTAGTTACCTTCTGACGCACAATCGCTTTCTGAGTCGATAAAGCAATGTACGACCGCCCATCTAGCTGGCTATCCATGTAGTCCTTGTATTTTACTACGATCTGTTCATTATTTCCATAATCCCACTTTTTAATATTACTTTGAAGTTCATTAATCTCATATATACGTTCATTTGGATAAATGGTCCCATTTTTTAATACGGTTTTTCACAATAGATTTCTTTCTCACAAAAAAAAAAATCCGTCTAGAAAGTGTTGTTTTTTTCAAAATTTCTCAAAAATTCATTAATGAGACATAAGAAATTTTGTATACCGTTATCTTTTTTTAGGATTCCTGCAAATATTTTACAACCCATTCATAGCTTTGTCATATGTTCCACCACCACGGGCTATATTAACTTTGTTATTCCATACGTAACGTTAAGAAGAAATAATCACAGACCTAATAATGTATATATATATTCTTGCATGAAATCAAAATCCGAGTCGATTTAGCTATGTCCGTCTGTCTGTTGTTGGCACGCTCATATTCTTAAAAATTTGGACAGAATATTTGCAACAGGCCTGAAATGTTTCTTGTTTAAATGTAGCAAAATCGGTTCAGTACGTTAACAGATATAGACCGATATTTGAGGCAACATTTAAATTCAATGATAAACTGTCGTAAAATTTTCCATTATAAATCAACAAAATATAATGAAATTTTGCTATAATATTGGTCTATATATATTTCATTACAAATTTATAAAAATCGGTTTAGTAGAAAAAAGTTATAGCTAAAAATATAACTATTTTATTGCTCATTAAGTGTTCTGTGGCGTGTGATTGTGTATGTACAAAATATAACGTATGAATGGCATTGAAGATTCGGCTTAGCCGAATATAGCATTTTTACTGGTTTTGCATTAGTTTTGTTAATTTTTTTAATTTTGTGGGAGTAAGAAAAACAGAGAAAAGTGAAGTTATTATGATGTTCAAATTTTATTAAGATATCGCTAATGATTCGAAAGTAACAACGGTATATCCAAGTTCAATCGTTTTGTATAATATATTTCTATATTTCTTCCATTCTTTAGATTTATAGTATTTTTGATATTTTATCTTAAAATTTCCATGTTCTTTTATAAAAAATGTACATGCAGTATTAACTTGCTTAAAGTATTGGATCACCTAATAAAAAAATATTTTATACTAAATTTATGTAATTTTTCAGAACAAAATGGGAAAGCCTTTTAGCTTTAAAACGTCATCCCAATGACTAAATTTCATATGACTTCCTCCCCTTTTTTTCATTCTTCCTTTAACGCCTTTGAAGATCAGATAAATTTAAGTTGCTTCTTGATCCATCTATTCAGTTCTTCCTATAAATGCTCAATTCGTTTGTGGCCTGGAGACTGTGGTCTCCAAGCAAATGATGAGCTGAATGTTTTAGATCGTTGTCTCGTTGGAATGTGAAACTTGTTTGTAAATTTAAATTTTGTGTAAATTTTCTTTTTAAATAATCAAATAAAATGATTTAACTATTTTTCCATGACGTCTCTGAAAACCAGCTTGCCGACACCCGCACATGACATAAAAACATGGAAATTCTCATTCATCGGAGAAAAGCATCTGATTCCAAAATGTGATAGGTTTACTTTTATACTCTTGCGCATACTCTAAACGCTTAATTTGTTTATAGAAGAGTTAAGTGGTTTTCGTCCAGCAAATCGAGCATTAGTATCAGCCTCACGCAGCACTCAGCGAACAGTAATGGATTGAATATTTTTGTTATATGTCCCTTGAACTTCAGCAGCAAATTCGGTAGATGTTTTTTTAAGAATTGCTAATTATTACTTTAACTGATTAGAACCGATATATAATTATTTATTTTATGCAAAAAATATTGTACTTCCTTTTATCGTTTCTAAATTTCTTAAAACTCAAAAATAATCAATACGCAGGACTGAGT
Organism: Cochliomyia hominivorax; assembly: GCA_004302925.2. Lineage (NCBI taxonomy): Eukaryota > Metazoa > Arthropoda > Insecta > Diptera > Calliphoridae > Cochliomyia > Cochliomyia hominivorax. Next base: position 31,835,882 of record PYHX02000467.1, on the reverse strand, counting down.
TGTTGTGCAAACTGATTACTTTTTTAACAAATTATTCTATTTAAAGTATGTTTTGTATTTATTTAGCAAAATTAATGATATTTTGTTCTAAAATTAAAATAAAACATAAAATGCTTACTGTGATAATAGTTTTGTTCGAGACTGTATATAATTTTTACCTGTTCCATTATGTCATTTGCAAGAATTTATTACATTTTTAATTAAAAATTTAAATTTATGTTTTTCTACAAAATTTAGAAACTTATTGTAGATAATAATTTTGTAGTTAAAATTTTTAACATGAATTGTTAATTACAAATAACTTTTCAAGTGAATTTGCTTATAAAAATTTTATTCTTCAGAATTGCGGTTTAAATACCAAAAAATATTTATTTTTTAAAATATAAGTTTTAAATAAAAAAACTTAATTTTTCATTTTAAATACCAATTGAAATCTGTGATTACATAGCAACTGCAATTAGTAACAAAATGTTTTTTTTAAAGTAGAAATACTTCAAATGGATTTAATTTGTAATTTTGATTTCATATTAAAGTGATATAAATCATAATATAAAAAAATAGCATTTAAAAAAATCATAAAAATCTTTATAACACATTTACTTATAGAAAACAAATCTTATACAACCCACAGATTTTGGTTGATAAAGATACCAAGAAAGGATGATATCTTTTCTCTACAGCTGAAGCAGATAGATTTCAAGTATCAAATAGATATTGAATTCCAAAATTTAATGTTGGAGCAATAAAATATGATTTTATTTCACCTAGTCCCCATACAAATGCTTCTCCTGAACTGGTGAATTAGGATCCCAAAAGTCCCAAGTATAAAGCGATTTGAATGAAAATTGGAAAAAATTATTCCTATTGATATTTTGAAACGATGTGGGACTTTTACGAGGATTGCTTCATCATTTTTCATATGTCCAATACAAACCTTTTCCAATAAAAATTAATCCAATGAAAACAAATATCAGAAAAAATCGATGTTTGAACTTTTGTGGTAGTCGGTCCAAAATTTCCTGCAGCTTCCATATAACTTCTACAGAAAAAATCGTTTTAGAGAGCAATAATCTCACTACCACTATAATATACTGCTCTCTTAAGAGGTACCCTTTTACGAGATTCATTAATTTTTGATAACTTCCATTATAACCGATGACGTGGTGTAGACTTTTAAATAGTCCGGCTTAACCGACTTTAATTCCTTAGATCATAGCAAATACTCGAGTTAAATTTCTTTGTGCTATGTCCATTATTGTGGATGTAATGGTGGGTTCGTGGATATCATAAGTTTACCCTGGAAGCGACTGAACAACCTCAGCTCTTGTATTATTTCCAATCCTTCCTTAACTGCAACTTCATTAATTAACATAAAATGATTTTAACTATATTTCTATTTCTATTTCTATTATGGTCATAGAAATTCAAATAAATCTCTGATGAAAATTTCAATTATTTATAATGAAATATTTCTATTGTAAGAAATTGACATTTACATACCCACACATACATAACTTCATATCATACAAGTGTCTGTAGAATTATTTATCAATGAATTGTTTTAATTTCTTATTAATGTCTGACTAAAATATTCTATTGGATTTCACTGTCATTCTCATATTAACATTCATTACAATATTCATGTTTTAATCACAACAATTATTTTATATTTGTTGTAGTATTTATAGAGATTTAACTTCTAAATAAATGTCATCATTATCAGTATAAGAATTATTATCATTATAATGAAGAATAACATCATCATCATAATCATTATAATATTAATTTATTTTATGTAAATTTTGAATGAATATTGCAGATACATTATATTCTATACATTCATAGAGTAGAAGTATTATTTTATTGAAATGAATATATTACTTTGAGTTACTTTGTCGTTTGTCCAAAATAAACATTTACATTAGAAATTGTTAGAATTTTCAATGTTTCTGCTAGATTTACTTACTTAATATATCCTTGACCATTTCAAATATTTGCAACCATCACTAAAAATATGAACTACTTACTTTATGTCAAAAATATCTCTTAAGTTATTTACGGGATGGTTACCTAGTGAACAATAATAATATTTTCAATATATTAAAATAACTTTTCAAATTCAGAACAAAACAAATAAGAATATTATGTTCGGCTGTGCCAAATTTTAAATACCCTCCACAATGTATATTGTGTAAAAATTAGGTTCCTTATATGGGAGTTATAGCAAATGTAGTAAATGTGGACTGATATTGTTCAAATTAACAACACATATTGAAGACAGTCAGAAAATACATTGTGGTGAATTTCAATGGAATTCATCTTTATTTAAATGTTTAATAAGCTAAAAACATTTCCCGGAAAGGGACATTATAATGGAGTTATATCAAAATATAGACCAATATTATTCAAATAGAAGAACTAGAAAGTTAATTGCATCGATTTTTAATATATTTTTACTTATTTAATAGTTCTAAAAGCTAAAACCCGTTTTCCGGGAAGGGAGTTATAAAGGTGCTTTAGTAAAATATGGACTGATATAAATAAAATTAGCAATATATTCAAGACAATTAGGTCATTACTTGCGCCAAATTTCATTGGGATCAGTTCATAATTTAAGAGTTTTAAAATGTATAAACCATATACCGGGAAGGGGACTTATATGGAAGCTATATCAAACAATGATCTCAACACAATCTATTTTTTGGATTTATTATTGTATTTATTATTGCTAAGGATAATAGGAGATAATATGGCCAAATTTAATTGAATTTGGATAATTATGCAAGGCGTGAGAATGTTTTCATTATTGGTCAGTGATAATATAGAATTGATATCATAAAAATTACCCAAAAAAAATATTTGCGCTCCACAACTTTTTACACTCGCCAGCATAAATGTAAAAAAGGTGTTAATAACTTTGCCATTACATTTGCGTATATATTTCTCCGTGAGGCGATGTAGCTTTATCTGTTTATATACTCCTAGCACACTTACACCAAATATTATTGACATAGCTCAATGAAATTTAGCCTGAGTATATGTAATTATCCTAAGAAATTCTTGAAAGCTGGAAAAATTATTAAGTAGAATACACGTTTCATTAAGGGAACATTAGAATATTGATTATGAAGAGCTCAGTTTCCAAAAAAAGGATACGTGGACATTGCTTTTAGTGAAAAACCTAAAGCGCTTTATCGCCTATCGTAATTTATTATAACAGATTTTATGAAGTTTACACATGAATCCTTAGTAATAATATTAATACTAAATAATTACCTGCCCTATCGGTAATTATTTAGCAGCAGAAGTCTGTACGTAAAAAGAAAAAATTTAAGAATGTCTGCTAAAAAATGTTCAGTATCTTGCGATTGAAACTCGCTAACAATAAATAAATAAATAAATAATCCAAATGTAAATTACCTTTATTGCTAATTGTTAAAAAATAAGACTCAAGGGTTAAAGAATTAATACAACACAAATAGTCTTCGATTTTGAATACAGAATTACATTTTTTATACATTATCTCAAAAAAATTTAAACGAGTAAGAATGCTATATTCGGATGTACTAGTTTTTCTATACACTCAATTTCCAATATTTAAAAAAAATTGAAAGTTCTGTTTAGTGTTAATTAGTACAAAATCAAAATATCTACCGATATCAAAAAAAAACTATTATAAAAATACTGGTGCTGAATTATATTAGAATTGGTATGTATAATAGTTTTATAACCTTTACACACTATTACAGGAAGGGACCTTAAATTTAACAAATTTCAGAAAATTATCTTAATGTGACCAACTGTTTTTGGGGTGTATCAAGATTTCAGATAAATTCTCTTCTATTCTTTGGAATTATGAAGTAGACACAGATATATCTCTATTTTATATAACAAAATTAATTTATCCTCATTATCGCTCATAATGTTATTAATTTTGTTGTTATTAAGCATAATTTATCTTATTTAAGCCATTAAGTGAGGACACCTAGGCGTATGAATTATAAATGTATATTTTATTAAGTATACGCCCAAACTACAAATATAAACATAAAACCTACTGTTCTACTATTATTAAGCGAAATTTTATTAAAATCTCACCAGCTGTTTGGAAGTTATAGATTTATTTCCATTTAGTTTTTCATATGAAACGCTATGAAAACTTTCAAATAAATATCGAAACAAAAAGTCCTCATGTAATACCAGAGATTCCCTTATTTATGAACTCATTACCTCGATCCTATACCTCCTTCTCAATGATACAAGTTTTCTTTTTTAACTCTATTATAATATTTCTCAAGCTAATTTACGTATTTTTAAATTAACAAATTTTTTAGAGAACTGTCAGTTCGTCTCAAAAGCCGTAAATAACTCTCCAACATAATGTATCAAGTTTTTTCCTTAATTTCCTATTTTTTTAAAGAAAAACAAAATTTATATATTCCTTTAACATCTCCTTTTTTAAGTTAAAAAACTTTCATTATTATAATTATTTACTCAATTTACTTTAAATTTTATATTTTACCATTAAATTCATAAAATTGCCTCTTTTTATATTTTATATTTGTACTCGAAATCAATATATTCAAATGGGATAATGAGAAGGATAACCTTCTCATTAACAATTCATTACTCAAGAGTCGTTTTTATTGTTGCTGTTGCTACAGCTGCTGTTTGGTGAATAATGTTATTCTTTGTCTCTTGTTGTTCTTGTTGTTGTTACAACTATTGTATTCCATTGTAACCAACAACTGGTGTTTTTTTTTGTTTGAATCAAAGGTTTTAATCAAGTGCTTTACTTTTACCTTTCCAAGGGTCCTTAACCAAATGTCTATAGTGTAGAGTTGTAAATTGTAATGGTGCTTCGTTTTCAGTAGTTGTGTGTGATGGTAATATAAGTTTGTAAAATAGTAGTAGTAGTGGTATTAGTAAATTGTGATGATGAATTTTAATAATTTATTAAATTTTCTCTTTCTTTAGGTGTGTTTGTTTACATTTATTTGTTAATTTGATGGTCCTGTTCACAAAAAGCAAAAGGTAAAAAGGGGATTGTGAAAGTATGAGTTTGTTTGTATTAATATTTTAGTTGCTGGTTGTATAATGTCCGTCTAACTAACCTCTTGTTAATGTTAACTGATGGTAAGTTTTCTTCTTTTCTTTTTGATTTTAGGTTGATATGTCCTTAGTATATTTGTTTTATTTCTATAAGTGTTAGTAAAAGTATGAGAAGTCCAACTGGAAAGGAGGGAGAGAGAGCATTGTAGGTATGAATTTGTTGTTGACCCATATTTCTAAAATTATTTGCTGTTGAATGTCTTTTGTATTCCTAAGGGGTAATATGGAATTTCTTTATAAATTTTATTTCTTTTTTTCATGACCTCCATTATCGCTAAAATTTTGGTATATAAAGTTTGTCGTTCAGTGAGTGACATTTGTAGGATACATACTAATGATCTATAAATATTTGTTACAGCTATGTCTATCTGATTTTCCATAAAAATAATGTTTGGAAACAAGAAAGTGCGCTACAATAGGCAGTAAGAATATATTTGAGAAAAGTTTCTACAAATTGAAGAAATGTTAATGTAGGTGACCGATTGTTAATATAAATACGTTGATGTCGAATAAACTCTACATAATTTCATTAGAGTTATGAGAACTACTCCACTGGATATTTATATTAAGCAGTTAGTAATGACAAAACTTTGAAGGCTAAGCGAGACGAGTTATTTCCAAATGACGAAAAAAATATTCGTCATTTGGAAATAATTGGGAACATTATAAAAAATTTTTACCCGGATGGGTTTAAAATATGGAAGGGTACTGATTGTGGTGTTTTTTGTCATAAAATGTTTTTGGCAACGACAAAACAGACGAACTGGAGAAGAAGAAAAGCGCAGCTTTTTCTCCGTCATCTGATGGTTTTGAAATGAAAAAATGTTGAATGTGAAGAGAAATCTACTGATAATGTTTATCAATCAAATTACTGGTCGCAATACTGCACATGGTGAGAACATGGTAAAATTACGTGTCTGGAAATACGATACCAGTTGATGGTGCAGGGAAGCTGTTGAGAACAGTTTTCATTTATTTTTTCTTTTTCAATGCTTTGTATTGTCTAATAAAGAATTTAAAATACTTGCATCTTACTACTATCAGATTTACACTGGAAAAAGGGACATTAATCCTTTATTATTATTGAAGTTCATTAGTGCGGCTAACTGGAGAGCGTAGTGGCAGATATATACTAAAGAGAAAAATAGAAGAAGGGAGAGAGGTGAAAGAAATTATAATGGACCACGAGATCTGCAGAGACCTTGTGGTAAATTTTACGGCTTTAAAGGGAAAGCGTCACCAAGTACAGCCATAATGAGATTAATTATTTGTAAATATGTAAAAATTGCAGTAATTTGTTCCATTAAAAGTCAGCTCTTGAATCAGTCTTCCACATTTAGTTAGACCTATAACTATAGTTTGTAGTTTTGATATTAGTGGGAATTTAATTAATTTACCGGGTAATATTTACCCAACACTTGCTGTTTTTCCCGACCACTGTGTTTGCAAACAAAGAGAATTTTGCACTAACTAATATTCAAATATTTATCCTCCAGACTGCCCGCAGCAAATGGAAATAGATTGGGAAATTATTAAAGGAGAATTGAAGAGCTCAAAAAGGTATTCAAACCTGTTCAAGCACAGTGAGAGAAAGTACTATCACTTTTTATTGTAAATTGTAGTAATAATTACAATAAAATAGAATTAAAATTTTCAGTTTTCATACTTACTGGTTTGGCTTTTATGTATTTTTGTGTTTGTTAAATCTTTATTGTTTCGTAAAAAGAGAAAACATACATTTCGAAATATCTAATGGAAAAATTCATTATTACCAGAAAGATTCCAACCGCACTGTTAAAGGATATTTATCATTCGGTTTAGCCGAATATAAAATGTACACATGTCCTTTTACAGGTTTCCTCTCTAGTTTAAAAAAGTGTGTGTTTTGCTTTCAGTAAAAGATTTTTGATTTGTTAGTATTATTTCCAATTTGTTTTTTGTTACCTTTGTAGAGTTGTGTTAAGGTGATGGAGATGGTGTGAAATCTCAGGTCTCTTGTCTTATTCTTTTCCTTTATTGCTTTTAATTAATTTTCCTCCTTTTTCTTGTATCATCTCTATTTTTCTTACTACCGTCGAGACATAGTTATCTTTATTTATTTTGTTCAACTAAGAAAAAATGCTAAGAGAAAGGTAGTGCTAAGTCATCAATGTTAATAATAATTGTCATTTGTATTGTGTATGTTCTTTAGATAATATGTATGAGTGTGCGTGTTAGGATATGAGTTATATTTTTTTGAACAATAAAAAACTTTCAATTGTATGAATCGTTTGTCTGCACACTTTTTTGGTTGGTGTTTCTCGTGCAAGTTTTGTCGAACATGTTGTCACGTACCACTTACATACAAAGGTCATCAAAATCTTGTGTAGATGTCATATTCTTCATTTGTGTGAATTGTGTGTGTTTTAGGTGTAACTTTAATTGTCTCAGGAATTTCAAAATATTTATGAAGGTGAGATAGTAGGCAAATAGGAAGGTCGGAATTTTTATAAATTATAAATTCAGTTTCTAAAAATTACGCATTAAGGAAATTAAATTATACTGTACATAATTGAAATTTTCGGAAATTTTACAGGAATTTTCAGTTTAATTGGATATATGTCTTTTTTGACTACAAAAAATAATTACACTTTTAGTGTGAAAAAAATCTTAGTTGTTTTCCAAGAAACTTCTTCGAAATTAAAAATGTTCAATGGATTTTATGTATAAAATCAAATACAAAAATTATTTACAAAAGCATTGAATTAAAAAAATTATAAATTTATAGAAAAAAACATATGTTTTAATTTTTGAAAAAGATAATTTAAGGATCTTAAAAACATTTTTACAAAATATATCTATAACATTGCAATCGAGGCATAACATGATAAAAATTTTGCTCAATAACAAAACATGTAAGAATCCTATATTCGGATGCGCTGAATTGACATGTGTTGAAGTTGTTGTGTACCAAAAAACTCATTTTACATTTTAATAGCTTAAAACGCATTTTCGGAAAATTACCTCATTATAATTTCCATACAATGAAATAAGCTGACAAAATGAAATTTTCTACAATTGTTGACACCAAAGTTTGGATTGGCCAACTCTAAAAACTAGTCATACTGCTATACTCGGCTATGACAACCCTTTAAAACCCTTCACCATAAATGTGTATAAAGTACATACATTTTGTTTCATGCACACACACACCACAGACAGAAGGACTTAACTAAATTGAGTCAAATTTTTAATTGATGCAGAAATACATCTATATATTATAGAGTCTTAGATGATTCCTTTCTAGCGTTACACACAGAATAATAAAGTTAATATACCCTCGTCAGCACTTATGTTTGTAGAGGGTATAATAATGTTAAAGAAAGGAATATCTTTCATAAGGGACAATGTTCATAACATTAGTTGAAGGCAATTAAATAATGAGAATCGGTCTATATTTAAGAACCTTACTCCTTTTTACAATTCTGGAAAGGGTCATGAAATAGGAGTCATATAATATGCGCATATATATATAAACCAATTCCGGAGAAAGAAGTAAAAACAAAAAAAATAATAATTGATTTTCTGACTCATAAATTGTTTCTGTGTTTAATATTAAAAAAACTTTTAGTGTGTATGTATGAAACTTAATGTACTTACTTCACTTACGCATTTGTAGTGGAGGGTATTGGCTTTAAATAATTTTTTCTTAATAATCGTTTTAAAGCCACTGTGAAACATAGATGCGTATGTTTAATATGTAGTAGTTATATTAAGTATACGTACATAATAAAATTATATCATGAACAAATTTAAAGTTTTTAAATAAAATTTTGTGAACAATTTTCATCATATTATTCGAAGTTTGTTAATGAATTGATGAATATAATTAACATGCAAAACTTTAAATTGATCTCAATGTAAACAGATTAAAAAATAGAAAAATTTATATTTGCTTTTTTGGAACAAAAGAGCAAGTAAAAATATTACAGTCGACTATAATGACTGCTGCAAAAATTTATGAATGGCCCTCGTATATTTTTTTTAATTTAACCTTACGTATGCAATAAATAATAATGAAACTAAATTTATGTGAAATTTATGCATTTTAATTTTTTTCTCACATTTGACGGGCAAGAAAGCAAATTTATTACTTAAAATTATTAAAAAAATGTTATATTTTTGTGAATAAAACCTATGGCGACTTTTGTTCCTCAAATCACCTTTCAGATGCGACTTTATTTTTTAAAAATCCCTTTTTGCGACTTTTTAAAATTCTCAGCGATAACGCTAAACCCCACCACCTGTGTTGGTGTAGGGTATAGTTTCGACCTATTTCCATTTCACTCAAAAGACTTTAAAAATAAATTTAAAAATAACAGAAATAATCCAAAACTGAATAATAATTTTTACGAACATGCAAAAAAATAACTGTTGTTGTTTACAAATTTTCAAGAAACCAAAAACAAAACAGTAACAAAAATATTTGAAAAGTACCATGACAAAAATAAATAAAACACCCAACCGCAAATGACACTGAACTGTCAGTTACACAACAAGTCACAATTTGTGCTGATCATAATGATATTTGTCTTTTTTTCTTCTTTTGGTTCAGGATTTTATGGGGGGCGTTGAGTTCTTCTTATTTTTGGATGTAATTTTGTGTTTTTTGTTAATTTTCTTCTCAGTTCTAAAACCCCTTTTTTCATTTTAAAATACATATTTTCAGTTATTCTTCGTTATAACAAAAATAGAAAATAAATTTTAAATAACAAAACAACAACAAAAAACTGGGCGTTAGTGTGATTGTGTAAATAATAGAAAAGTGTTTGAAAAATAAACAAACAAAAACAAGAATAATAACACAACAAAATCATGAATAGAAATGGAAAGCAAAATATAATTTTGTCTATAAAGAAAAGGGTAAAACAATAAGAGATTTTAATTGAAATTTTTAAGTGAAAAGAATTTTTAATATTTTTTTAGGATTCCTAAGGAATGTAAAGCTGGACCTTCAAACTATAGTTTTAATCTTGAAAGGTTTTTGAAAGATGTGAAATAAAAACATGCACAACTTTATCACAGTTAAAAATTTAACGCAAACAAATTTTAGAAAAAATTGGCTTCATTATTCGGATAAGACTTCGTGTTTCACATATGACTATTGAACCGTCTTAATACAATTTGAAATTAAAATGTATAACTGAAGTGTTTACGAGTTAATTTGGTTTGTCATCAATTGTTTCTATTTGTACCCTACGTTACCGTAGGGGGTTTGCTATTATGTGTTTGTGCTTATGTTTGTAACATACAGAATAAATGTTATAGCATTAGACTCAAAATCATTTTCTGAGTCGAGTTAAAGATGTCCACCCGTCCATCCGTCTGTCTGTCTGGCATTGGTATTATATTTATATTTTGTTTCAGTAACATAATTATAAATAGAATCGGTGTTCGAAGTTTTATGAAGGCCGATCTATAATTTTCTATTTTCTAAATAAAAAAAATCGCCCACAATTATTTATCGGTACCTTTCTTTTAGGTTTGAGAACTTTTATCCCTCCAGAATCGACTTGTTATAATAATATAAAATATACGGAATTTTCAATCGTATCTGATTAACAGTTCATTTATTTTATTGATTATTACCTTCAAATAAATCAAAGTTTCTCAATTTGTATTATAATTTCCACATGTTATTAGACGGGGAAATTCACATTCATTTCTATTCATTTTATATGTGTTCCAAATTCCATCGAATATTGTGGGGGTGTCCAAGTTGCTAAATATCATTCCACCAACATTATTCAGATTATGAAATATTTTCGATTAACGAAATTAAAAAAAAAATATATGTATATTTAAATAACCGTAGGGAAAATCTACCAGAATATTAATTTCAATGCATGGAGGAAACTTCAGGTCTGAAAATTTTATGAGAATATTGCTTTTTTGTCAGTAGTCAGAACTTTGCAGCTGTAGATATATCCCATCACATCAATGCTTGATGGAGTTGACAATACTCGTTCAATTTTCTGACATAACTTTTATATGGGTCCCCGCGCACAGATACTATTATGGTAATGAACAGCAAAATGAGTTAGTGAAAAAGGCTAAGTGTACCAAGCATATCATCATATATTGTTAACAATTTTTATTCTAATGGAGATGGACAAAAACATAGACATATGTGGACGTTAAGGCAAACACTCCAGTAGATTTGAAATTTACTGCGAAATACTGCGGATATGAAAAAGGACGAGATGGTCTTCCAACTTTTTTGCAAATACCTTATTCTGGTAAGTAAAGGAAAATGGTTCATGGGAGACTACGTAAGGAGTGAGATTGAAAAATTCTTAACATACATATATGCTTACAAATTTATTTTGGTGGCAGTTTTAAATCTCCCACACTTCTGGACACATTTTTGTGGGCTTATTTATTTTTTAGCATAAGCCAATATATTTTCACTGACCTTAGCTCCGGGCAATTTGGAATTTTAGGCAATTATTTATTATAGTAACATAATGTCATGTCAAGCCAAAATTGGTGGACATATTACGAAGTCTTATTATTAAAAAGCCTTTTTTGTAAATATTTCTTGATATAAATAATTGGCTTCTTTTGCTGCAACTGCATATTGCTTGTCATATCAAAAACATTTTGAGAAATTTTGATTACTTTTGAGTCCTAAAGTTTTCCACAACATTACATCATACTCCAACATTAAAAAAACTTGACTTCAATTTTCTTGCAATGTTTTTGACCTCTAAATGTTTAGCAGCAATCCTGTCAGAAACTTTTTGAGCCTCGAAGGTTTTACAACCTGCATTAGCTTTAACATTTCGTACCAAAAATTCCATGCACTGAACTTACCGAGCAGCTCTCCTTTCAGATGTGTTTAAAACTCCTGTGAAAATGCTTTATATTGTTTTAAATTTAGAAACATTATGTTGACCATGCCTTCAATCGGACAGGTTCACCCGGCACTGTTTAATAACATTGGAAAAAGTTTGAATGTTTGACCAACTTTTTGTAGAACCAAGTTGGTATTTATTTAAAATATTTAGTAAGTTTAGTAAATACTTTCTTTCTGGTCACACACTTTAATCTGATTAACTATATATTCATTTGTTTAATATTAAATATGTTTTACAAAGACAAAACTTGATCAAAAATGTAATCAAATAATTAATAATAATGGTCTAACATTTTTAACTAAATGTGTTAGGAATTATTTGATCTCCTAATTTATTTTATATCAAATTATTAAATTATATCTATTTATCTTTACAGCAGGACAGTAGGAAACTAGTGACGTTTTTTTTTCTTTTTTGCAAACTAAAAAGTTGTGTCATAAAATCTAAATTTGTTGTTCGCATATATCTGAACTAATTACCCAATTTAGCAATATTTTAACAATATACTTCTTCCAGTTTATGAAAATTTATTTACTAAGGGGATTTTCTTTAAAATCACTTTATTCCTTCCAATTACAATTGGCGATTTTAATTTTCCTTAAAATAGCATTTGATAGAAAATCAAAAGGAATTCCAATTCAATGTTATTCCTAACGATATTGTTAGTCTGCCTTTCGAGGGGTCTGATCGATATAATATTATTATCGTCTTTTTAAATAGTATTTTTATTGAACTTAAATCATAACGTTAAACCCTTTAATTTATTGTTTGTCATTATAAAATATGTACATTTTATTGTGGTAGCAATGGCCTTTTGTAAGCATCTCTCTTACCATAATATCCGTTTCCGTTAACTTGCTCTGATTGTTTTATATCCTGTCGCGCTGTCACTCTACTATTAAATGGAAAAATAAAACATAAAAAATAACAAATAAACAACAAGATACTCAAAAAAACACACACACAGAAACTAAACTAAAATACATCATACACTCCTAATGAAATAGAGAGAAAAATTTCAGTATATTTCGGCTTTATATGGTTAAAGTAGATTTTTGTTTTTGCAATTTTCTTCTTTTTTTCTATATTTTTATAATTTAGTTGAGAATAGAGAAAATAAAATAGAAGAGGTAATTTAGTTTTAGTTTTGCTATTTATTATTTCTTTTCATATAACAATCAACAACATAAATCTGAAATTAAAAGAATACAAGAAAGAAAGGAAGAAAAAAAAAAGAAAAAAATAGTTCATTTAAATGGCCTTGAGAGTTTTATATTAAAGTTTTTTTATTTCAGCTGTTTTTGATTATTTTGTTAAAATATACTGATGCTGATTTTCTAAAGTTGTTTTTATAGTTTTTCTATATGTTTTTTATTACTCTTTCATAATGAGATTTTGTTGTTAATATTTGAAAAATAAGAGAAAAACTAGAAATGAAATTATTTTATGGCATTCAGAAATTTCTAAATGTATGAAATAATGTTATTTGGCAAATCAGTTTCTATAGTGTTGTTGATTAAAACTCTTTAAAATGAACTGAAATTGTTAAGAGCTATTTTTTATAGATTTATGGGTGTGAAATACATTTTTTTTAATTTTCTACAACTACACAGAAAAATAATATTCGAACAAAATTTCCAATTCAAATAATAATTAATTGCAATATGAATACTGATTATATGTATAATGAAATGAATTAAATATTTAATTGTAATAAAAAGTGTTTTACAAAAACTGACATATCAAGAAAAAAATTAAAAAAAAATAAAATAAATAAAATATATACAGTCCTGAACAAAACTATTAGCACAGAAAGTGCATTTTCTTTCATTCCCAATTTAAACTTTTAAACAAACAAAAATTTTAATTGGAATTACTTTTACCAACGTAGTAAAAATCGAAAGTGGTTTTTTTCAAAATGGCAATGAATGAACCAAATTTCTTGCAGCCATCTCCAAGGTTTTTAACTAACACCTTTAACTTAACACCTTTAGAAGTTCTATTGGATTAAGGTCGAGGGACTTAGGTGGGTGCGATAGATTATGAGCCACATTGTAATTTATCCACATATGCGCATTATGGTCTGAATGTTTTTGTAAATTTAACTTTCCTCCTTCACAAATATTAAAAAAGAAATGTTTTATCCATAATGCCGTCTATGAAATGAAGCTCACCGAGATTATTACATAACATACAGTCCAATACCATTACAGCAACTTTGCTTTATTAAACAGTAGGAGAAAAATTTCATTTGTTCTTCTAAACACGGTAATTTAGGCATCATTACGAAATATATTAAATTTATTTTCATCAGAGAAAAACACCTGACTCGAAAATGTAATTGTTGCGCATACTATGAACGTTTAATTTGGTTTATTGAAGAAATTACTGGTTTACGACAAGCATGCTATATTCCTCTTGAACTTTAGCAGAAATTTCGGAAGATTTTTTTAGAATTGTGTTAAATTTTCCACATAATTTGGTTATTTCACGGGGACTTAAACTTTAGGTCGTACGGTTTTATTCGAACTTTGGAAACTTGACTTTCCCTTCAAACCATTCATTACGCTTCTAATAGAGAAACGATTTTGTTCCCTTACTTAAGCTAACTTACCTTAGTTATGTAGGTGCAGTCCTATTTTTTTGCTCAAATTCGCTAGTTTCGTTTTGTTTTGGGCTCATTATAGGTTTTTCATGGTTGCTAGATCGAAAAATAATGAACAAGCAATACTGAGTCTACGACTAATTTTGATGACTTTTTTTCAATTTTTTCCATTTAAAGTCAAATAGTTTTTGTATTTAGCAAAATAAGTGTTTGTATTAGTAAAACAACTTTAAAGATTTGGTTATAATGGCAGAAAAATTAAGATTAAACATAAAGTGCTTGCTCTGCAAATAGTTTTATTATCTTTACAGAAACATAAAACTGGTCTTACTTTTAATGTCGTCTCCGTTCTTCTTCCAGATTATTTTTCCAAAGAATTATACCCTGATCAAATACAATAGCAATTGCTGTTTATCGACTTTAGCATCTGGAAATTGTCGCATGTCCATCGAAATTTTATGTTGTAAAAAATTTTAAGAGCATAAGCTACATTGCAAGTCATATTAAAGAACTTGCGACGTAGCCAATCTCACTGTTTATCATTATGTTCACGAAAATCAATACATCCAATCGATTAAAAGATACAAATTTATTTCCAAAAAGAAGTCGATTTTGACACACGATACATTGGTAGATGAGGTACGCATGTACCAATGATAAGCACAGAGTTTCATTGGTCCTATCTTCTACCATGCAATGGTACCGTACAAAAGTATGAGTTTAACAACCGAGTAGAAATGCCGCTTTGAGTTCATGCACAGATACAGAGCAATGAGGACCAATACAACACCTTCTTACTTCGCGCTCTGTGGCGTCGAAAGTTCAATGTCATTCGGTCATTCAAGCAAATAAGCGAAAGTATAAATGTTATTTGTCCCAGTGGAAAACACAAGTTTAGTTTTTCTTCGGATTGATGCTCAGATCACAACTCTAGATATTTTTAGAAAAAAACTTAAAAAATTATAACTTAAAGAACATAATTCTGCTTATTAAATGCAATTTTAACAGTTTTATTAAATTATTTTTTTCTCCAAATAAAACCAAAAGAAATTATAAAATTATAACACAAGTCTACATTTAAATAACACAAATTATGCTTTGGTGTATAAATTTTTTTTACTGATTTGCTAAATCATGCCTTTAGACAAAATGGCAAAAAGGCCACATCATTAAATAATCGTTGGTTTTAATATCAAGATTTAATTTTTAATTCGTGTTATGAATTCATGAATAATTTTTTGTATAAAATGTTAAACCAAATTTGCCTTAAATTTATGTGTTTATTTACATTCACCATTCAAGAGTTTCCATAAAATGGTCAATTAAATTTTATATTCCAAAAAAATTTTTTTTGTTATAAATCCACTTAAAGGAAATAAGAAGGATGAGATTAAAATAGAAGTAAGAATAAGACGAATAAGAACTTAAATTATATAAAATATAAACAGGCTGCTTATTGAAACAAAGAGCATAAATTGCTATAGTGAATTGTTGTAAATAATATATGTTAATCTATGTATTTAACCCATTCTAGAACACTTTCTGAAGATATGTTATTGGAATTTATTATAGCGCATGTTTTAGTCAAAGTTCATACAACATTTTTCTGATGGAAAAATATAAATAATTTTATTTTCCCATGAGATAAATTGTATATTGACACTTAATGGGTTAAAAGCTTTGAATGTGGGTGAAAGCATTCAAAATTGTATTTTTTTGCAAGTCTGTTTGTAGAAAATTTTAATACCTATAAAAAGAATTAAAATTTATTCTAGAATTTTTGATTTAAAAATCTTTCCCTCTAAACACTTAAAAGATTAATGACGAATGAAGATGAATGGCGGTTGTTTAAGGAATTAAAGTTGACATTGAGCTTTAAATTTTATGTTCCCAATTACTTTTCATTTTCTGCAATTTTTCTTTTTTTAGATTTAATGTTTATTGTAATGTGTAATTATACCCTACAGTAAGTGAATAGTGCATGTTTATCTGATCATTTGTCTTTCTTTAAAACATTTAATTTTTTACTGAAATTAAAGACTGAATTCATCAAATGTATTTCTACTTACAGATTTAAAATTTCTTTAAAGAATCAGATTCCTCTTTCAAAATAGGTAGGAAATATAAAGGTAATAATTCCAATATATAACTGGATTACTAGGAAAATGTATAGAAGAAATTATTCTAAAATTTTTCTTCAATAGAAAGGAGATGTGCAGCATTATAACTTTAAAAGTTGTATAATATAGAGGATTCATGGGCGGCCCAATCGACTAATAATATTCACTTTAAATTAATTAAAGAAAACTTCTTTTTCTATAATATAATTAGAGTTCATTATCCTAAAATGACAACAAAAATTAATTTATAAAACCAAACTAACTTAAAAATTAGCTGTTCGAAACTTAAGCACCTTTTAACATTTCGTATAATATATTCCGTTTATTTTGTATTCCAAATTCCAAAGGGGTTCTTTATGGGACTGATTAATTTAATATTTAAAAAGGGTCATCTCTTATAGATCAAGAGACATTCAGCTCTCTGTATATTAACAAAGGTTTTATGCAATAGTCGGCCCTAATTTTTTCAGATTTTTTTTGTTTTAGATTGTATAAGAAAAATGTTGAATATATCTTCATATAAATAAAAGTTATTTTCAAATTATTTCGCCGATTTTTTTTCCAAAAAGTTAATTACGCTTATATTAATAAGTTTATTCAATGCTATGTGTTCTTGCGAAGGTTAAACACCGTCCCTACTTTGTCTTGTGTGTTGTAATTTCTAAACTTTAAAAAGAAACCTGCTAGACTTCTTCTATTCCCTTGTAGCCATCGCACAATCACCATTATATACAGCGTATTACCATGTCGAGTTCAATCGCTGGAATCTAATTTTACTTGCTTTTTGATGTTTTCTTCTTTTTTCATTTTCTTTACTTTTTAATTTCTTTTGGTAGATAATTTATTTTCTTTTGTCCTTTTTTGCTTGAAGAAATTAATAAGCTCTCTGGAGTACTGAAAAATTAACATCCTTTTTAGAGCCACAAAAAAATATGTGTTTCCCAATTGTAGTGAGAGTATATACGAGTATGAGATTTTAAGATTTTATTATGAAACTGTTAGTGGCAGAAATAAGCACAATGGAACTTGGTAAAATAACAGGATGATTTTAAATTAGGTCAGATTTTTATGTGAAATAGAAATTTAATGAAATTTAAAATGAAGAAAGTTATAAAACTTTTTTGTAACGAATTTTCAACTCATTAATAAGTTAATTTCAGTTTTATTTGTGGGTTTCTAATATAAACTGCACTTAATACTAATTTTCTTCCTTATTTAACGCTCTTAACGCTAACCTTGAAAATGCGTATGAATGCACAAAAAGCTAAATACCATACAAATGTTAAACACCGAATTTATAGAAGTGTAATTTGTTAAACATTGGACATGATTTTTTTTGCGTTTGGTCCGATGTTTGTAACGGGCAAAGAAAACTATTGTTACCATCACATTTAAGTATTCCGTTTGAAATTACATTCAGAGATATCCATCTACCAGTGATTCATTTCATGGATAAAGTACTAAAATTTGGTTAAATGATAGTTGAAAAAAATGTTTAAAATTATGTTACACTCCTTCAGAAGGTACTTAAATTATTATATTTCAAAATTTTGGCTTAAAAATCCCATATTTATAAGATTAGTAATGAAGAACAGCTGCCAGTTTTCTGTTACATTTAAGAAAATGTTTTCCTATAAACTAAAACTTTCTCTACTTTTTCAACAAAAATTTTACAAAATACTAAATTTTTGACTTGAAAAATGACAAAACGTTAATTTTTATTTTTTAAATTTTTATTTTACTTTAGTTATAAATTTCGAAAAGGATTATTTATAAACTAAAACACATATTAAAAAATTACACAAAATGCATGATTTTTTACACGAGAAAAAGAATACACGTTATATTTATTGTTTGAGTTTTTAATTTTCTTTAATTATAAATACTTATAGATTAAGAATCAAAAGAGAACAACTGCCAGTTTTTAGTTAATTTAAAAGAAAGGAAATTCGAATATATTAAAAAATGTATATATACATATATATTAGGAAAAACGTGGTAAGCAATTAAAAAAATTATCCTTAAAGAACTCTTTTTGCCAATTTTTGTATTGAAACGAATTACTGTGCGTCTGGGTGGTTGGCTGAACAAAATAGTGGTCGCGATTTTATTAGTCGCCTATTAAATTAATGATGATAGGTAGATTTTCAAAAGAATTCCAAAGTTGAAGGTAATGCAGGTCTAAAAATATACAAGGCCCAAAACCGAATAAGAAAATCAAAGTCAAGTCATCTAAAAACTTGATTTCATGCAGATATTTCTCAAAAAATTTAAGAAGCTAAAAGAAGTCAAAAATTACCAAAAAGTTTTTGGTTTAGTAAAAAATATTAAGTTGCTGAGATAGAAGCCAATTATGTTACAACGGTCTTTACAAATACCGAAATTTACATAAATAAATGTTTATATTAAACTGATTTCCATCAAAACAAATAATAATGTGTGTATTTGTTTGGTCTTTGGTATCCTGTCAATATGGTAAATAAGCCTTTGAATGGTACAAGAACGATAATCTAGTATTTAAACCAAGAGAAAGAAATCCTCCAGGCTGCCCGGAGTAAATAGATATTAAGCTCTTATTAACAAAGAATTTTTGAGCACAAAAATGGTGTCCAAAAATGTTGTAGACTTTGAAAGAAGAAAAATTACCTGTTCGAGCAAAGTGACAACAAACACTACACAAACGCTTACGGAAGGGTTTTCGAAGAATATTTAAAAATTAAAGTTTTCTTTGTTAGTTTTAAAAATAATTGCAATAAAAAGACAAAGCTCTAAGTTTACTGGTTCCATCTTTTAAGAATGTTTTCATCTGATCCTTTATGTACTATTTTTCGCTTTACGTACACAATGACAAATCTAACTTACTGAAAATCTAATCTATGAGGAAGTAGGGCATACGAAAATTATTTTGTTTTTTATTTATAACTACATTTGCTATTGATTCGTATCTTAAGGCTACAAAAGAAATAAATTCTAAGGGTTAGTTGTAAACTTTAAGTATAAAATATCTTTTTGCACTGCCGCCTTCAAACATTAATTCAGCACAACTTTACATTTATACAAACATTTCTACATTTTTATAAAATGTCAAAAGATCTGCTAGAAAAATCTTAAGTAATTAAATATTTAAACCTTTTTAAGCCATAACTAAATACAAACAAGCATAAAAAATACTTAAACACACAAACAAACAAACTGGCATATAAACATACAACCACATTTCCACATAAACTAACAAACTCGCTAACTCTCAGTTACTTAAAACTGTTAAACTCATTTTGAATGTAATTTTCTATTTTCTCCTCCACTTTCTTACATATTTAAGTCCATTATTATTGAATATCATTAGTTGAAAATTTTTTCCTTAAATTTTTATTTATTTTCTCAGAAACAGAAATGAAATTCATTTTGACACACGTGTTGGGAATTTATCAACATTAAATAAATATTTACTTAAAGAGAAAGAAAATTAAAAAAGTACAATATTAATGAAATAATATTTAATTTGTATTCAAAAGTTTAATTAAAACAAAATTTGGCAATTAAATGTAAATTAATAAATATTAATAATACACCAGTTGGTTTTAAATACTATATATAGTCAATGGAATACTGGGTAATAGAATATATTTAAGAAGTTTTCGATATATAAAAGAAAATTTGTATATATATACAAATAAGTAAGATGTTCTAATTGTTCGGCAATGCCGTACTTTCAATACTCTCCACCACGCACATACACACTAACACATACACTCACAAACGCATACAAAATAGAAAAGTTTTTCTTAAATAAAAGACAACAACACTTAATGTAAAATCAGTTATATTTTTTGCTATAATTTTTTTACTGAACCGATTTTGATTATTTTTGAAATGGTAGTGAACGTAACTTAACTTTACTTATTAATATGGCAAAATTACATTTTAATTTGTAATAAACAATTTTATGAAAATTGCCTCGTATATCGGTCCATATCTTTTAATATAATGTACCGATTGTGCTGGTTTTAATTAGGATACTTCTTAGGATTATAGCAAATACCTCGGCTAGATTTCATTGATTTCCGCAAATTATTGTGGATGTGAGCATACCAAAAACAGACAGTCAGACGAACAGACAGAAAGACAACAGATAGGCAGATGAACAGACAGTCGGGCATAACTTAATTGACTCTGATTTTAATTTGATGTAAAAATATATATACTATGGGGTCTGAGATGATTCCTTCTTTGCGTTACACACGGAATGACAAAGTTAATATACTCTCTTTACCACTGTTCGTAGAAGAAAATATAAAACCACATATTAATATCTTAGTATATATATATATATATATATATATATATATATATATATATATATATATATATATATATATATATATATATATATATATATATATATATATATATATATATATATATATATATATATATATATATATATATATATATATATATAATTTGTTTTGTGTTCCTTATTTCCTCAGCTTGAATCATCACTCCAGAAATTGCCTATTTTCTTCATTGTAAATTCCCTACAAATGCTGACAGCGATCCAAAATTGTTATACTGTAAAGAAACTGTACATGGTCAACTGATTATTCGAAGTAAATAATTATTAGTGCGAACTTTTATAGAAAAATTTTAATTTCGAATAATTTTATTAGCACAAAATTCGCAATGGAGCTGTCAAATCCGTAATTTTGGAAAATATGTCAATGAATCGAAATAATAAAACTTTTTAGTTGTTCATTACTTCTAAATAAATGTATGTGATTTTGTGTACCCTTGTCTTCACTTTTTTTAAAGTGGAGCAGTTTCGATTATTTCCTGTGCCATGATAAACAATAAATTTTTCCAATAGACTGAGAGATGTACATAGCTAAATTTATTTAGATGATTGAGGCTATAATCACTTGGTGATTCAACCTTGGTTTTTGCAACAAATTTAAGTATTCACTAAATTGTTTAACAATCTCCACCGCCAAGAGTGTTGATGTAGATGTCCTAGCATTGTCACTACGTATGTAACGAAAACGGAGTGACAATCAATATTCGATTCAGATATATACGATTATCGTTTTGTCTTCATTTAAATTAAACGACCGAGCTTAATGAAATTAGGCCTTATTATAAGAATAATTCTAGAAGTTTTCTTTTCAAAACTGATATACATATATATTTATCTATAGCAAAAGCATATGGAAATTTATTAATGGCACCACCCGAACCACGATAATTGGCTTTCCCAAAAACCTCCCATGAAATCCTCAAAATTTTATCATCATAAGATAAAATCCATCTCTGCCAACCATAATAGAACATAAAATAATGATTTAGCTTTAAATTAATGTGTATATGACTGCTTGAAATCCTTTGGATTAAACGTGTCTAATCGACTATTAAAATGAAGCCTCAAAATTATTATTTTGATTCAGTCAACTTTAATAGCAAATGAATTTGGATGCGAAGGTAATGAGCAGCCTTGAATTTTGTTAATGTATTATCGAAGTCATAGTCGGTGATCATTTACGTTGATATATTGATCTTAAAATATTTTTTCTAATTTTTTAAAAATAAGTATAAAGAAGCAAGTTATATTTGGAGGCGTATCAACTACGCTCCTGACCAGATAAAAACCTATGTAGCATCAAATCAATTGGAAAGTTCTTAAGCCCTGATCGTGTGAACTCTTATTAAGATATCTCCAACGATTTAAAAGTCACAGTATTAGTGTCACAAGAGCGATTAGAAAATCTGTGTACTGTGACAAACAAGTACTGAATGGTATGGAAGAACTTGATATTTAAATGGGAGATATAATTAAAATCGTACATTTATTTGTTATTATCAATTTAATAATTTATTATTAAAAAATTATGCGTAATAAAAAAACTAAATTATTTAAAAATGTACAAATAAAGATTATTTCACAAGATAAAAGTTTAAAAAATTGACAAATTACATTCATTTTATACACGAAGAAAAAAATATTTAAAATGTTCAAAGTTTGACATTTAAACATGTCACAAACTTTGGTCAAAAGCCTATTAAAACTTTTCATTGTCGTTTTTTTAATTTTTTATTTTTCTTACTTTTTTATTATTTTGTTGTTCCGTATAATTAAAAGTTTTCTGTACAAATGTTATTTGAAAATTTGGTTGTTTTTTTTATTTTGGCCTTTTTTTGTAGACACGATTATTTGTTGGTGGGTTGTTGAATTGTTGGCCTTTTGATTCACTCAATCATTTATTCATTTGGTTAAATAGAATTTGTTACAATATTGTTGATATAAAATGTTTATTTATTGCATAAATATTTTAATATTTGCTTATATTGCTTTTTTATTTATTTATTTATTTATTTATTTGTTTGTTCGAAACTTCGTTATTTATACTGCTTTTAAAATATGTTTTCTCAATTTTTTTGTTTTTCAATAATAATTATATTTATACCCTACATTTCAATAAGAATGGAAAGGGTAATATGATTCAGATTAATAAAACTTGGAAATATTTGTACACTTTCAGATGTTTTCTAAAGTACTATTTCTGCTGTTTTAAAAATGCACAGTGGTCCCAGAAGGATTCATTTTGGTAACTTTGGAACTGCTAAATATTTGTTAACGAAACTTTATACGAACATTCCCGAATTGCATCTAAATTGAACTGCTAAGGTCACATTCCTTATAAAAATCGGTCATTTCAGGTACATTAAAAAAATCACCAAAATTTTATTTATTTTACATACATTTGCCTTATGATTTTCTAAAAACCGCTTTCGCTAAGTGACTTTCTTCTTTGTTAAATTAAAAAGTCAGTAAACATTTCTCTGGACTATAAATTTTTCTCCT
Organism: Cochliomyia hominivorax; assembly: GCA_004302925.2. Classification (NCBI taxonomy): domain Eukaryota; kingdom Metazoa; phylum Arthropoda; class Insecta; order Diptera; family Calliphoridae; genus Cochliomyia; species Cochliomyia hominivorax. The sequence continues at coordinate 31,812,290 of PYHX02000467.1, read as the reverse complement.
AAATTCTGAAAGAAGTATACGCAAAATTATTAGGGGGAACAATCTCCCCGCTAGCGCTATCGTAATTTCGTTATTTTTCCAATGATATTTTTTAGTGTTTTTGAGTAGAAAATGAATATCAAAGCTAAACTCAAACAAATCTTTCCTTCTACACTGATATGTATTCTTCTAAATGAATTCAACTTTTATTCTCATCCAAAAATAATTTTATAAAAAATAATAAACCTGCAACGAATTGAATTCTACACACAGAAAAATCTTCCTGAGGAAAAGTGTGTAAAATTCGATCGAAAATACATGAAATGAATAGAGGATTAATAAAAGGTAATTTTCTTTGACGAAAATTGTTTAATTTAACAGGACCTGACTCATAATCATGTTACTGGCATGACTTGAGATCAAGCGACATTTGGATGATAAAACATAATTTCAGAGGTAATAGTGTTATGGTTTTGTTGCAACAGCAATGAATATCACTATTTACAACGAATTGCTGCATAATGCTCTTTTTCATTTTATAGATAAAATAATATAAAAACATAAGAAGCAGTCTAAATCATGGCTTAATGAACACAGCATACCTCTGCTGTTCGACTAAAATTCGGATTTCCCAATAGGAAACTTGTGGGAACACATTGCCCCAAATAGTGACCAAAACGAAAGCCTAGTGACTCGAAAAGAGCTAAAACTAATAATAAAGTAAATGTGATAAGAAATTGATTCCGATTTTCTTCAAAAATTAGTGGAATCATTGGCAAAGCTTATTTTTTAGAGGTATTCCACAACAGAAGGCCATCACAAAACAAGACAATTAAGAATGCTATATTTAAAGCATCTAATATATTCTAACAAAGATTAAATTAGTCCGTATTTTCAACAGAAATGAGCCATATTTAAGAACCATTAAAGCTTAAAACTCTATCCCGGGAGATTAATGGAGAATAAAATTTATTTCATATATTAGAATTTTATAATCTTAAAATTATTTCCCAGGAAAGGGGCTCATATGGGAGTAATATCAAAATATGTTTCTTTACGACTTTTGTTGGAATTTCAATAGAATTGGACTGTATTTAAAGGAATATGGAAGCTGTAGCAAAACATAGATTAAAATCGCTCAGATTTATAACATTTATTCAGGGTAATAACGAAAAGTGTTATGTCGAATTCGGTCTTTATTTAAAATTATAATGAGCTTGAGAGGAAATTATATGGACGCTATAGCAAAATGTAGACCACTACTTATAAACTTAGTTATGTTCATAAGACGTAGTTAGAAAAATAATTGTGACGAATTTCAATAAAATTAGTCTATGTCTAAGCGTTTTACGGGAAAGGGCATTATATTGAAGCTACAATATATTACGGACCGATTTTCCTTAAATATTTGCATATATTTGGAACAGTTACCGAAAGTATTATGCCGAGTTTCAGTAGAATTGTTTTTATAAGCTTAAAACCGTATTCCGGAAAGAGGCCTTATATGGCAGCTAGGTCAAATAATGACCCGAAGACAATCTAGTTTTTATAGCTTTATATATCAAAATAAAGTTATTAGTATCGGTCTATAACCTATTTTGTTAATGAACCGGTATAGCTGGTTGTAATTAGGAAACTGCTTACTATAATAACAAACAATTTCGCAAATTTTCATTGACTTCGAATAATTACTATATGCGTGATCATTATACCAAATCAGAGACAGACAAACAGACAGACAACGGAAAAACGACATAGCTGTCACATTTTGATTTGATGCAAGAATATATTTACTTTATGCGATGCTAAATAACTTCTTCATAGCATTTCACAAGTAATGACAAAGTTAATATATTCTCAACACCAATTGTGCTCCAACACCGCAATTTTTAAAATTGAATTGTTTACATGGAGAGCTGTAACTGTGAATGGAAAGTTATACTTAAAAGACAGAACTAACGTATATTATCCCTCCTTCCACCAATGGCGGTGTTTTTGGAGCACTTTACGATGTTTGGACGATATTCTAGCCGGATATTGTAGTAAAATATTATAACAACAATTTCAGTGATATCTAAATGAAACTTGAATTTAGCCTTTACATACTTTTGAATCTTTAAACCGAAAATTAATGTTTTAATTTCAATGAAGTCCATAAATATATATATAAGGTTTTACTAAGTCGGTCTTCACCCAAAAAATTCCATCTTCTTTTTGTCTTAATTTTTTTAATAGAATTTTTGTTTGTTTTACATAAAATTTATCGTCAATTTTCATAGTTTATTGAATAATTAACAATAAACAAAAAAAATGTTTTAATATATAAAACAAATTTACATTTTTAATAATGGAAAATAATATTAAATGTAACAAAAATATACTTGTAATGTAAAAATAAATGCGGCGAAAATCAAATAAATGAAAATTAATTATACAATTTTATTATAATCATAATTTGTATTCTATGAATATTAACTATATTTAATGTGTGTAATTAACATTTTAATACAGCGTTACACAAACACTAAACTAAGAGGGTAAATTTTGGTTAAATAAAGTGTGAAATGACACACGAAATAAATGAATTTTTTAATAAAAAATTAAATTAGCATTATTGTTTATGGAATTATGTTAATAATATTATAAAAGGTAAATAACAAGTAAAAATGCTTTAGTCAAGACAAGCCCGACTATGTAATACCCTATTCCACAATGCTACGAATAATTTATGAATGACCCTCGTATAATATTCTTTGCTTATATATGCTTATATGTGTGATAAATTATTAAGATACTAACTTTTATGTGAATTTTTTCTCGAGAGTTATATCGGAATTGGAAAAAATATGGACCGTCCCTCATATAATTTTACACACCGATTTTGGCTTATATTTATCAAGATTTATTAAAACATTTTTTAAATACTCACGTACACTATGAGTTTGAAAGTGATATTTTGAACTGTATTTGAATGGACCGATTAGTACATCGTTTTGGAATACAATAAGACTAATTTTCAACAAATTTCATTTCCGGGGGGACATTTGTAAGGGGTCTACATGAATTAGAATTTAAAGTTATGGTAGTACTATTTTCTGTACCCGTTACAAACATATGCACAAACGCATAATACCCCAACCACCTATGGTGGTGTAGGGTACAAAATAAAACGAGAAAAACAAATATGCTAATTTAACAAAAATAATATCAGGTACTGGGTAAATTTCAATTAAATAAATGTTAAATGTTATTAAACTGTGTTATAGATTGATTTATATTAATTTATGCATAACAGTCATTAATCAAAATAAATGGAAAGATGACTTGGTTCAAATATGTACACAAATGTATTATAATGGTTTTATCAGAGAATAAATGTTGACACCTTTTTGGAAAAAAAATACTAAAGTGATATTAAAAATGTTTTAAGTCCACTCCAGTAGTGTTATAACCAAATATGGTCCGATGATTGTTAAACTACAAACATTAAAAGAAATAAATAACAAAAAAATATAAGCTTAACCCCTTTTCGGAGAGGGGTCTCAATTTTTAGTTAATAGACATTTATAAATTAGTATTAAACATTATAGAAAATTAGAAAAACAATTGTGACACATTTCAATAAAGTTGGTTTTTGTATATCACTTTTACAAGCTCAAAATCATTTTACCGGGAAGTGGCCTTATACGGGGCCGGATTTCGAATTGTACATTTAAAAGTTTTGTAGGCTTAAAAGCAGAATTATGTTTTGTTTATATTGATATCAAAACAAATATATGTGGCAAATTTCAGAAAATTATATTAAAAATTTTGAGCCATATCACATAATGATTTCGGGAATTATCAAAATCTTTCAAACTTAATTATATAATTTTAAATATCTTTTTCTATTGATTCGATTTTTATGTGTGATGATGAAGTATTTGCAGCAATAACTAATTGGGACAATAGCAAATAATTTTCAAAATTTTGTTGAATTCGAAAAATTAATCTAGACGTTGGAATGTTTCCAATAAACAGACGGACAGTCGGACAGAGCTAAATCGACTCAAATTTTGTTTTATGCAGGAATACATATTTACTTAATGGGGTCTTATTCTTGTGTTTTTCGGCGTTTCATATAGAACCACAAAGTGAATATACCAATATCATCACTTGTGGTGGTGGAGGTTATAAATAAAAGGTATAATTGGATTAAACATTTATTTTGACTTTTTATAAAGATTTTCAACGACGCTCTATATGTAAAATTTCTTTCGCCTCAATTTATAGTTGATTTTTGGCGAATTTTTAAAAAGTCGACATATCTAAGGTGACTAATTTTGGAGGGCCATCATATGGTCCCTGATCAGATACCGTTCAAAATCATTACATTAACTCTTATCATATGAATTTTCAATAATATACTCTTAAGGTACAAAAATTACTGAATTATTTCAAAAATAATGATTTGAGAAACCGTACATAGTCCTTGATCTTGGATATTCCTCAAGGTGTTCTTTGTGTGAAAAACTGGGGTTGTTGTTTAATTCCACCATTTGCGTGATATAGTTGACTGACACCCCTTTTGTGAAAAACTGATTAATAAATTTGACGATTCGTATTATCTTCTGAGATAATCCTTTTTCTTCCCAATGCAAAGATTTTCAAAACTTGTATGGAAACGTCTTCAAAGTCTTATAAAACAGAACAAGATAGCCTTGTATATAAAGCTCCTGTAGGTTAGATTAGATTAGGTTATCAGGCTGCCATGTGTTGCCAGAAAAAGTGTCAGTAGGAAGAAAAAACGAAAGTGTAGATGAAAGAGCTTGTTGTCTGAAGTCAAAGTTGAAAAAGTAGAGGAGGCACTCCTCATCTACATTTGGCTCTGCAAAGATCTGAGAAGAACAATATTAAAATCTCGTCATAGAACCATCCACATTTTAACCACTTCTGTAAAAATTGTTTGAAGGTACAACAATATTCAGATACTCCAGTAAATGTGTCTTTCAAGAGTGACTTTAAAATCTTAAATGAGACTCATATCCTAGCTCATTGTAATCTTGTTAGCCTACACTTTGGATTAGCATTCTATCATTCGCTATAGCAAAGTGCTCATCTTTTATGTGTTTCACACTGTGATCGGTATAAGGTTCCCCCTTTTTTCGTTAGTGCATCAGCCTCCAACTTTCTCTGATTATTACTTTGTCCATGCACCCAGACATATGCAATTTTTGTAAGCTTTGCTATCGTATTTTATTATGAGCGACATTTCTGGGCAAAATTTACCGTTGTGTAAACACCAGCTAGAGAACAAATTGTGGCCTTTATATCGGTAAAAAATCGATCGTTTATCCTATAATACATCAGCTCATTGGTCGCTTTCCGAATAGCTTCAATATCTACCTACGAATGTTTTGACTGTGTTCCCTCTATGTAATAGGTAATACAATTGCATTAGTTATTCACAAAATACTCACGTGACCATACACTCTATACATCCAAACAATAATACTGTGGTGTTTAGTATTATCGTTATATGAAGACATGATTTCACAAAACATCAGGTAAAATTTTAAGAATAATTTATAGAGTTTGCTTTTATTGTTATCCAGGAGTGTTTTTTATAAATAATTTGATTCAATTAAGACAGCGTAAATTACGTATTATAAAATTTATCATTTCACAAAAATCTAAATTATATTTAAAATTTAAGTATATTTATACTATGAATTAAAATTTAATTGTTAAATAAACATTTTTAATTTGTTTATATTGATTTACATACAGTAACGAAATAAACTATTGGCACAGAAAGAATTTATGTCTTATCTTAATTTTTCTACCATTAGAACTAAATTTGAGAAGAAATAATCATTAACACATATTTTGCTAAATACACAAAACATATTTTAAATAGAATAATTTATTGAAAAAAATCATCAATTTGATTTTCCGAAATCTTACAAACCTGAAAGAAGGTATAATAATTTTTGCATATATAAATAATTATGTGTCGGTTCTGACCGGTAAAGTGACAATTTGTTTATACAAATTCTAAAGAAACTTTGAAAAACCTACAATGAGTCCAAAACAAAAAGAAAACAGCGAATCCGAGTTGCCAAGAAGTCAAATAATGGAAAAATGTTGTTTAACTTTTAAAAGGTAAAGGATAGTCAAGTTTCCATACTTCGAAAAGACCTGGACGACCTAAAGTTTCAAGTTCCCGTGAAAGTAACCAAATTGTCCGAAAAATAAACAAAAACCTAAAAAACCATCTACCGTAATTGCTACTGAAGTTCAAGAGGAATATAACAAAAATATTCACCAAAAATATAAATGTTCGCGGAGTGCTGCATGAACCTAAGCGTTTAAAGTGTGCGCAGTCACTGCTTTTTTCTTTTCTCCGATTAAAGCAAATTTAATATGTTTCAAAATGATGACCGAATTACCGTTTCTAGAAAGCCTAATACAAAATACGAAAAACAAGTTATTTCTCCCACTGTTAAATATGGCAAAGGTGGTGTAATGCTGTTGGGTTCTATGTCATCTGCGGGTATTGGTGAGCTTTTTTCATAGACAGTATTATATTTAAAACAGTTTATTTAAATGTTTTAAAAGAAAATGTGCGGAGAAATAAAATTTACAAACAAATTCTACATTCCAACAATAAAACGATCCAAAACATTCTGCCCATGATATGCATATGTGGTTAATTTACAATGTGGCTCACGACCAGCCACACCCACCACAATCTCCAGACCTCCATTCAATTCAACTTTTGTTGAATGAAGTGGACAGACAGGTAAAGAAGCGATCTGACCTTTAAAAGGTGTTAAAATACGAATGGGGAAAGCCGGAAAGGAAACTGGCAAAAATTTGGTCCATACAATACAAAAGCATTATGGAAATAAAAAATGATGCGCCAATAGTTTTGTTCGTTACTGTATATAATTTGAAATAAACGTATGCTAAATATCTGACTTAATTATCTGTTTAAAAAGACATTCTTTTAACTTATTATGTAAATATTTGGGTTACAATTCAAATTCAGTATATACAAATATACAAACTCATGCAATTATATATTTTCTTATTATAAAGTTTTATTTTATTCTAAATAAAACCACTAATTGGCTTCGGTTTTTATTTTCATTTATATATATTTTTTTGGTTTTACCTGACATTTAAACCTCATGATATTTTTGTGAAAATAAATTAAATCCATGTAGTTTTAGTTAAAGAAATTAAAAAAAAACATATGTATTTTAAATTTAAATGTAACAAAGGTTGAAAATATAAAAGAGATTAAATAGTTTATATTAAAGGGATTCAAATTCAATCTGAAAATTGTATGCAGCCACTGCTAAAGCTGTTGATGCTCGTGTTAGAGTATGGAATTGTTAGCCACTCTTTGGTGTTAGGCAACTATTATTTATTGATTAAGTAATTGATAAGAGTATTTGTTTGAATATTCTTAAGGATAACTTGCATTCAAATTCTCAAAAACATCTCACTAAATCCGACCATTTTTTGCAGCAGGATAAAGACCCCAAGTACACGCTGCAAATTACTTTGTAAGGGATCTTATGTTACACCCTTCCCACGTTTAAAACTCTTCCGCAGTTACCTTAAGGCTGTTATTTTCAGTGATAGGAACAGTGGATATTTCTCTCTTCTTAGCTTCGAGCAGTTTGAAGAACTTGATTTTCTTGGTACAAATACTACGTGTATGTTTTTGAACTATTAACGTGTTTGTTTTTCATAGCGACAGGATGCAAAGTCAGTCGAGACATGGCTTAACACATTATAAAAAAGTAAACATTCATTGATGTAAATTGCGGTATTATTAGAGCCCAGCCCGGCAGCTGCATACAACTTGATATATGGAAAAGTTTTTTTTTGGAAATTTTGGCTGCTAATAGATCCTAAAATTTTCTTCAAAAGTAACATAAAATTTTAACAGAACAATCTGCCAGAACACATGTTTAGTCTTCTGTTATGTAGCAAAAATATTTTTTTAATTCTATGTTCCTGTTAGGAACTTGTGAAGTTTTGCATGTTTGAAACCTGCAGATGTGTTGAGAGCTCTTATGAAAATGCTTTCAACATTAGAAACATCACGAGAACCCTTCCTCCTATAGGTACTATTAAGTACAATTGGGAGCATTATGAAGGCAAAACTAAATATAAGCGTATGTAAAGAAATTTGCATCTCACACCAGATATCTGGGAAAAGGGTAAATAGAAAAATAATTAAAAAAGGATATAACATTTCAGCGTCCAAAATTAATTACGTCGAGTAGCAAATTCTGCTGGGTATAGTGTCAGAGCATATTAATAGGAAAATACTTTCGGAATAAGGTTATATTCTTGGATAATGACAATTTTTCATATACAAGTCGGTATTTTGACACGGAGAAAGAAAGGAAAATTTTGCAATACATGCAGCCACTGCTAAAGCTGTTGATGCTCGTGTTAGAGTATGGAATTGTAAGCCACTCTTTGGTGTTAGGCAACTATTATTTATTGATTAAGTAATTGATAAGAGTATTTGTTTGAATATTCTTAAGGATAACTTGCATTCAAATACCCAAAAACTTGTCATTACATCCGATTATTTCTTGTAGGAGGACAAAGACCCCAAGTACACAGGTAGCAGGACAAAGACCCCAAGTGCAAATTACTTTGTTAGGATCTTATGTTACACCCTTTTCACGTTTAAAAGTCCTCCGCAGTTACCGTAAGGGCGTTATTTTCAATGAAATAGCAATTTTATATTTCAGTTGTTTTCTAAGCATGGGGAGCTTTTAATCAAAGTACATGATGTGAAGGTGAGTTCTGCCCAATAGAGTATAATTTTTAAATTAACTGACATAATTATTCTACATGTTTGATACTATAAAACCCTTTTCAGAGTACAATTATGCCAAAATTTGTCTTTTAAACGTCTTTTAAGATTATGTTTTAATAAGAAATATTCCACTTCTGTGTTGAGCAGGTCTAATATATATTGCTTAAAGTCAGGTTGAAAAAGTTCATGTGATTTTTTTTAAATACACCAACTATAAAACAAATTAAAAGTTAAAGATTTAATTATATAAAATTTATTTTCTTTTAAGAATTTAAGTTTAAAATATATTTTTTTATAAAAACAAAATTAAATAATTTAACAAAGAACAAGTAAGAATGCTTAATTCATATATGCCAAATCTTAAAGACTCCACATCACTTTTGCACGAATATAAATTAATTGTATCTGAAATCTCTAAAATCGGTTTTGATATTCTTTAAATTTTTTTACATAGATCTGTGGATATCGAGCCCACATACACTGATACAAAAAACAACAAAATATAAAGATCGAGAAAAATAGACTTTTTATCCCAGAGTTCCGAAAATTTGTAGATGTAATTTGAAAAAAACAGTGTTAGGATTCGGACACCTACCATATATCTTGAAGGAAAATTCTTAAGTATTGTCCACAATTATGTTCGACAAATCCGGAAGGAGATAATTGAACATAAAAATAAAATTATTTCATTCTCGACAAAAATTGATCTAAATATGAAATTAAATGTCTTAACTAATCCATATTTGTAACGACTCAATAAATTATTATCGTATGACTTAATCTTATTATTATTTTATGTAAAGTTTGAAACCTTCTTCAGATAAGGGGTGATGAAATTTTGTACCTTTTCTTGAAAACTTTTCATTAAAGTTTTTATAGTGCTTTCTGAAACTTTACTCGAACAGGTAGTTAATATCCGTTTAAAATCTACCACACTTTTAGACACCTTCTCTCTTCAATTCTCCTTTAACAAGAGCCCAACATTTCTCCGCTGGTTCTTGATCCCGTCAGTTTGAAAGATTTGCCTCTCATGGTACAAATTCCAAATTATTGTTCTTATGGCACTCAAGCGTTTGTTTATCATAGAGACTGGATGTTAAGTCAGCAAAAAATTAATGGACACATTATGAAGTCTTATGAGTGGAAGCAACCTTTTGGTATTTATCGAGCCCGTTGCTTCTTTCACAACAACTGCGTATTGGTTGCAACACCAAGAAATATTTGAAAATTTGTTTACCTCCAGCATCAACAACAAAAAACTGTTACCACATACGTTTTGCTAACTATTTTGCAGCAAGATTTTTTAAAAAACTGGAATTTAATTTACACCCTCCATTTTTGGCCACTACATGTATAGCAGTGTTCCAGTAAGGAATATTTTGAGTCTAGTCCGAGTACTGCGTAATACGTAAATCGGTTTGCTTTTTACCAGTTGTGTTGGGAGCCCTTTTGACTTTGGGAACACGATATTGACCAGTCCTCTACCTGAATACTCACAAGTTCTCCCTACTGTTTAATAATATTAATATAAACATGTTGAAAATATTGAATAATTTTAGAACGCACTTTTTCTGGCCACTCATTTTAATCAGATTAGCAATAAATTTAATTGATATATAAACAAAGGTCACTAGATAAAAAATAATAATACTTGGGTTAAAAGTTAAGATGAAACACGTGTGTTAAGAATTTTTCCATCTCTCTCCTTAAATAAAACAAGACCAACCCCCAATTGAAAAACATTGTCAAATTATAGTGCAGTATGAAAAATTATTTTGATATCACTCATGAAGTGAAACCATATAATAGAGTCCTTAATAAAATCTAAACATAAAAATTATTTTGTAAATTATTTATAACTTTAATTATATATACAAATTAATTTAAGCAGAACTAAAGTTTCAAATAGAATTAATTATTTATTAAAGCAAAAATTTAAAAAAAATATTTTTATTATGAATTTTTTGTAACATATTTATTATGTTATATACAACGTATGATTGATATTAATTAATTTTATATAAATATTACTTATACGTACACCCATCCTTACACACACATGTAGTTATAGAATGAAATGAAAGAATAATTAAACACTTTGATGTTTTATTTTCTTTTGTTGTCCTTTTTTTGTGTAAGTTTTTAGAGAATTCATTAATTTTCATTACGAACAGTGAACAGAGCCGATGCACCGTGATTCGTTTCATGGACAAAAATACTAAAGTATTACGAGTGAATTGTAATTTAGTTAATGATAGTTAATAAGATTAATATAAAATTTAGGTCTTATTTCAATTATGATAGGCTTCTCAAGGGGGTGCTAAAATCATATTATATTTGAAAATTTTAGCTTCAAAATTTATTCAAATATAATTTTTATATATATTCATTAGGTCAAAAAACTGAACGGCACACGTGTATTTTTATTTTATAATTTAATTATATTTAATAAAATATTCTTCTCCATTTATAATCAGAAGAGAACAGCTGCTAGTTTTTCGCTTAATTTGAGAAAACGATTTAAATAAATGTAATATTTTGTTAAATTTTCTAATCAAATCAAATTAATTTTTCTACTTAATAAATTATATATGCTTGCAGATTAATAATTAAAAGAGAACAGCTGTCAGTTTTTTTATATTTGAGAGACTATTTTTTAAGACCTTAAAACTTTCCAATGTTTCCACACAAATTTCACAAAATAAAGAATTGATGACATGTAGATTCATAATTAAATGAAAACAACGTCCAATTCTTTGAGTAGTTCGAGAAAAACGATTTTTTAATTTGAATAAATTTTGTGTTTTTTTTTTTACTATTTCTTCGTCAAATAATTTTGTATATATTTTTTATATATTAAATAAAATATAAAAAAGAAAATGTAAAATGTATATAGCTAAACATACAGGACGAAAATATTTTATAGAACGTATTTAATATTATTGAAATTAAAGGAATATCAGCTGATCAAAAAATTTGTAACTAACTCTTCATCAGAAATACAAGTCGATCGGCACCGTCCTTTGACATTGCACTATTTTTAATTGTGTATTACTTTATTTACACCATTTAATTTTTATCTAAAACTTGGTTTTTTTCGGTGCGTTTTGCTGCACAAAAATTTCTCCCAGTCCTAGATCTCAAAAGATATTTCACAAATCACAAATCGACGTATATTGAAAAATATTATAGGAACAAAATTCACGCTGAAGCAGATCTACAGATATCCGATAATCAATATTTGCTTTGTATGGCGGCTACTTCTTCCCTGATCCTACCCGACTTACATTTTTTAGTAAAACTGCATTTGAAAATTCTCGTTGTTGCAGTTCTTAAGGTATTCTATAATCATTATTTTCCCTTGATACTCATTAGTTTGTGTAATAATTTATTACAACAATTTAACATAATTTATTCCCCAATCCAAATAAAGTTTCGCAAATTTAACTTAACTATTGTAATAAGATAGAATAAAATTCATCATTATAAAGAACTTATTTTTGTGAATACGAATTTGAATAACTTACGAAAAAATTAATGAACATTTCCGATATGATGAATAATTAGACGTTAGATGATTAATAAGGCTGATATTAATTATATTTACATTATTTTTTGATCACTGTGGAAAATCAGCAAAAGTAAATACTAGTTTTTAGTTAAATTTAAGAAAAACGATTTTTTTATAAATATTATATTTTCCTACAAATTTACAGAAATTGGGAGCTTTGTGAAATTAGTGTTAAAATATAAGTTTCACAAAATACCAATTTTTCACATGAAAAAAAGGAATAAAAGGTATATTTCAATTTTTTAATAATATATCTACCGATTGTGAGGTAATTTAATCAGATTTCGATAACTATTAACTAAAAATAATGTGTTGTTATTATACCTTGGCGTATGAGTAATAAATGTATATATACACAATTGTTTTATTAAGTATACACCCTGCACTACAAATATAACGAAAAAAATACATTAATTATTGTGTAATTATTTCATAAAGAGGATATATAACAGGTACCATTATCCTTTTTCCGATATTATAGAAATATATATAAAAATTTGTAACAATATAAAAGTCATTATTACAAATTTCAGATTTTTTCGATCATAATTCTGGTCAATATTTAAAATTTTATCTTCAGGATACACGAGAGAAGCCTGAAGCCTTGAACTTGAACTTTTCTTAATTATTCCAATATAAAGATATGTGCAACTTTTCAAAACTCTTGAATTAATATCCAATTTTGGCTAATCTTTCTATGGAAACGAATCACTGTTCTTGGCTGTTGTTTATGTTTGTGTTGTTGCTGTTGTTGTTTTTCATGTTATCTTTATTTCACCACACCCTAAACTCTAAACATTAAAATATTGTCGAACAAAAACCAAAATAAAACAAACAATTTCTTTACCACTTTATAAAATCATCAACCATAAACATCTAACAAATGAAAGTTACACAACAAAAAAAGTATAAAAAAAAATATAAAATTAAAAAAGAAGTCAGTAGTAACAAAAATTTCATAATATGAATAAAGAAAATTTATAACAGTAAAAACACAACACTAGTATGATTACGATGATGGGTGATGGCGGCAGCAACAGCAAGCAAAACAGCAACAACTAACTACAGCAATTAAAAAATGACACAGAAACAAACAATCGTCATACTTCCAACAATTTATGCAACATCAACATTAGAAGAACTGAAAAGGGCTACAGGAATGAGTTGGAAAAAAAGGAAACCAGTTAGTTACATTAGCAATATCCCCAGGTTTTTAATTAAATTAAGTACCTGAATAAAATGAATAGAAAAATAACACAACACGACCGTTAAGCGCAAGAAGCGCTACTCTGGCTGCCATATAAATACATTAGAATGACTTCAAAGACCTGAGCAGAAAAATTAACATTTAACACTAAATTCGTAAAGGAATATAAAACTTGAATAACTACAAGCAATTAAAAAAATGACAACAGAAACAACAATCGTCATACTTCCAACAATTTATGCAACATCAACATTAGAAGAACTGAAAAGGGCTACAGGAATGAGTTGGAAAAAAAGGAATTTCTTTACCAGTTAGTTACATTAGCAATATCCCCAGGTTTTTTAATTAAATTAAGTACCTGAATAAAAATGAATAGCACAACACGACCGTTAAGCGCAAGAAGCGCTACTCTGGCTGCCATATAAATACATTAGAATGACTTCAAAGACCTGAGCAGAAAAATTAACATTTAACACTAAATTCGTAAAGGAATATAAAACTTGAATATTTTCTGGTTTAAAAAGTAAAACAAAAACTATATTTTTAAGCCATGACTTTCAAAAGCATTAAGCGATTCGTGCTTTAATCCTTTTTAGATTTATGCAATAAGTTTTTGAGGTAAAAATTAAAAAGAAAAAGATTAAAAAAGATTTTTTTGGTCTCACTCCTTATTATTTTTTTATTCATTTTATTGAAATAATTATAACAATTTACAACAGAATATTTTTATATCTTAATCTGCTTTAACTTTAAATTTTTGTAATAAATATTTCGAACACTGAGTTAACCGGGCTGTTTTTCTACCGGATGTGCTGGAAGCTCTTTTGGAAATGCCTTAAATTTTATTTGGCTTTAGAAATATTCCTTTTAAATGAACCAGGTTTTCTAACAACTGAAAAGTTCTTCCGGTACTATTTAATATTATTGGACGGTAGACCTTTTAAAGCTTGGCTAACTTTTTGTAGCACCAAATTAGATTTCGTTGAAGTATTCAATAATTTTAGTACGCCCTTTTTCTGGTCACTAATTTTAGTTAGATTGACAATATATTCATTTTTTAATCTTTGGCATAATAACGTTTATTCGATCTCACACCTTAAATGGAAATAATATCTCAAAAAATATGTAGGTTCATAATGCTGATCATGAAGTGTAAATAAGGTCTTCACTTATTTACACTTCAGGTGAATGGTGGAGATCAAGATGACTCAGAATAATGTCCTGCTTAGGAATAATGAAATGAGACCCAAATTAAATCAAATAATTTCCAATAACACATCACATATAAAGTGAGTACAAATTATAAATGATCTAGATTTTTTAATACAAAATAAGTGAAAAATTTCCATAAAAAATCCCAAAGGAGGATCCCTAGTGTCCACTAGGAAACCAATTGATAATTAAAAAATACTGTCTCCACTTATAAATCTTTTTGTTCTAGACAGGGACTAAGTGGTTCTCTTTTCTATTAAATAGAAATTCTAATTCTAGTCGATAAGAAAATTTTCAGTGCAATATCGAAAACTAAATTCTACGGAATTCTAGAAAAAATAATAGTTGAAAACCGGTCCTTAAACTATAGACAAACGAATCAACTCTTGTTCCATAAATAACTTTTGAATGAGAAACTTTTACAAACCCTTGCAAAATTTAGAACACAAAATAAATAATTCTAGCATCATCAGGTGTCGCCTTAACCCACACTGGTTGTTTTTGTGTTAATATTAAAACAATAACCAGGCAACAGATACACGTGAATAAATGAAGGTACTTTTTTATTTATTTTTCGTCTTTTTTTCATTTTGAAGGCGTCAGTGAGATGGGTTAGAAAGTGTGTCATTAAAATGGCATAAATTAGCGCTGTTTGATGAAACACGTTTAACTAAAAGGAAAACATTTTCTAACCATCAAACTCTAAACTTTAATAGTAACATCAACAACTCTCTTATACTCACACACACATATATATCAGCATACTTTAGAGTTTTACAAGAAAGGGGCTGGACATAAAAATGTAATTCAATGGCTTTTTATTATTTTATTAGTTTAACAATTTCACGATGCATATAAACTTACCTAAATATATATATTTTTTCAAAGAGAACAGAGGAAATCTTTCAATTAAAATAACGAACGATAGGGTGAAATTACAATAAAGGGTGGATAAAGAGAAGAAAACAAATATTAATATTTTAAAAGCAAAGGATTTAATTATTAAGAAGTAGGAGTTATTTATTTTTTTACAAGATAATAAACAATTTAATTAAGTTTTGAGGAGTTTCAAACCATTTAATGGTCTAACCATTTTCTAGCCCAAAAATGTTTTTGTAAAATATATTTCCTTTTCTCCAGTAACCAACTGACTAAAATTTATAAAATGTATTTGATGAAAACTTTGTCACCACTTTAAATAAAAGTTTATCTTTACAACATCGTCCATTAATAAAATTTTCATAAAAATGTTCTTACGACTGGACAAAGTTTATTAAGTAAATATTTATAAGGGAAAAGAATACAAGTAACCAATAATCTAACAACTAAATTAAAACCAACAATGATTAGTAGCAAAAGTTTAAAATTTCACTCAGGATTTTATTTTATTCAAATAAAACTTGAAAAAATAAACCATTAGAAGCAAGAAAAAGTTTTAACAAATTGATACGGACTGGTACTTATTTCTATAAATGCACATTGTTTTTATAGCCACTGCCACAGCAAGTGGTGGAAGAATTATTAAAGCCTATATAAATACCAAAGTTTACATAAATGAATGCTTAAAAAAATATTGCTTCCATTCATAGGATTTTATAATGTGTCCATGAATTTTTGACATGACTTGTTCTGCGTGACTTCGCTATAAATAAGCCTCCAATCGAAAAAGTAACAAAAATTTCATATCATTTTTAAAAAAATCGATTTTTTATATGAATAATATAAAATGGGATCTTATTCCTTAAATAAGCCTCCCATTTCTTCTTTGAAAAATCTAAATTTGTATCGTATTCCTTGAATTAGCCTTCAATCGAAAAGATAAAAAATTGAGATAATTTTTCGATTAAAAATAATTTTTCGATTAAAAAATTTTAGATTATTTTTCGATTTTTCGATTATTTATATGAAAAATATAAATTTGGATGTAATTCCTTGAATTATTTTCCATTCGTATAAATAAAAAAAATTTGTGATCACTTTTCAGAAATTGTCACTAGGATAAGCTAAGCTTAGTGAGGTATTGGGCTTTTGTTAAAAGAAAATTGAAGAGCACAAAAAGGTGTCCGAAAGTGTTATAGATTTTAAAAGGAAATAAAGTACATATTCGAGCAATGTGACAGATAGTACTATAAAAACGTTAAAGGAAGAATTTTTTAATCTTACTCCTTGTGTATCACGCTTTATCTGATTTTTATAAGTGTCAACTTAGATTTTTGGACATGGAAAGCCAAGACCAATTATACAATACCGTGGATAATGTAAAAAAAAAATGTAAAATTAGCCATAGTTTTTTACTTGCTATGGATTCGTTATGTTTGTTTGAAGTAAAGTTTCCTTCGTTTTTTAGTTCTCAAAATATGGTTGTCAAAGTTTTACCCGCGATTCAGATTTCATGAGATTTCCTGTAATAATTACAGATATATTCCATACCCTAAATAACTAGGATATTAGACATTTGTGCAAATATTTGTAGTGCACAAACAAAATCTTGGTACACTCGCCCTAGAAACCTAAATTATTATATTGCTATTCATAAAACTATTTATCTGAATGCCTTCTTCTTCATGTGATTTTGTGAAATTCTAGGATTACTTTTTTAAAAGTTTCGATAAAATTATTTGGACTTAAAGTTGAAGAATTTAAAGGACATTTTAATCGACTTATTCTGAATTTCGAGGTGAATATTGAATGACCTATTTTCCGTCTAAGATCCAATATCGCACTTTATATAAAAACATAAAATTATTTTCAATATTAAACAACTGGTTGTTTCCTGCAGCTATCATATAAGACTTTTCTCCGATAGTCTTCTCATATATCATAAACATAAGGCATATTTAATCTACACTGGTGCATATTCTTATAAAGGTACATAACTTTTTTTCATTTAGAATAGTTTAAACAATAAAATATTTATTGGGCAAACAATATTTTTCTTAATCAACTAAGACCATTTAAAATATGGTTGACTAAAAACCTCACTTAATTTCATTATATGATTAAACTTAATCTTATTAATTAATTATACAAACGCACTTAAGTTTATCAATTGCTACAGCATTATTAATAATGTGTTGATTCTCCTTTCTTGTGAATTACCTCAAAAACTCTGTTGTACAGGCTGCAAGCCAGCCTGTATAACAGAGTTATGCTGTTTTCATTGAACTCTGATTTGGCCTGCTTCGAAAAATGTAGCATTATCTTACTAGAATATGAAATCTTCATCTATTTTTCATTCATGAAGAAGAGAAAATCATTTTCTTAATGAAGACACTTTCTCCGCTGAAATTACGTTTTTACGTCCCAACATCGTTTAAATTTTTTTCCTTATAGAAAAAATATTTTACAGTTTATTTCATGTATTTTCATGCGAACTTTATACGACTATCTTTATATTATTTTTTCATCTATTCATGCTTTCTTCTCTTCGCGAAAAATGAATAATGTGTTCGGAAGTCTCAGAAGATTAATTTGGTTCTCGATTTGTTTGGAATTCAGTTTGTTATGCGTTGCTTCTAGTTTTACAAAAATAATCTGTCTTTTTGTTGATTTTGTATTTCCCTTTGTAGGTTTTCGAACACCATAATTCTGTCCTTTCTTAAACAATTTACAATTTATCTATTAAGACATCCATGGTCATGAAAAAAATTGGATCTTTTCTTGATCGGACAAAAAAGTTTCCCTGCGTATCTGTAAACCTTGTGAAATTTATCGATTAAATTATGTAATTCTACACACATAGAAAAATTTTAAACAAAATCAGTCATCGTTAAAAACATAGTTGATTTCACATTGACTTTAATTTTTCGTTCAGTTATATTTAAACGTTTTCATATTTAAGGGTGAAATAAGATTGTACATATTAGAATCCCTCAATATTGATTTATAAAATTATGTAATAGAAGCATTATAAAATTACTTTTTAGTAGTAAAATTTCGAGGAAGAAAAAACAACATTTAATATTTAACAATGTTAAATTTACACTTTGTAGCTATGAAGATTAACATTGATGCAGCTATGATTTTGCTTCATAGATCAAAATAATATGTTAATTCAATAAAAATTTAATGTCTTAAAAACTTTCAATTTTAAGTGAAAGAAAAAAATTAACGTTGTTTTATTCTTACTATATTCAACCTTGTTTTCCGTTGATTAGACTTTTTTCTGCGTGTAGTAATATTGAGTTGTTTTCATAAAAAGCAGCTTTTATTTATAAGAAACAAATATTTTTATATTTTTTTATTGAAAGCAATATATACGTCTGCGTTTCTAGAACACTTGATCACATAATTTAATTTAATGCATTTATGGGAATATGCATCAGTGAAAATCAAAGAAAAAAACAATGATAACGTCATAATTATAATTGTTAATGCCTTCAAAATCATTTCGGTTCCGTTTTATTGAATTATTTCGATTAACAACCAAAAAAAAAAATGTGTTTATAGGAATATGTACGAGTGTAAAGGTAGAAATGATCAAATACACCGAAATTTCTTTGTAATGTTTGTTGTGGTTTCTCTTACACCTTCATAGGTGGCTGAAGTATTAGGTAAATTGGCTGATATTTCCAAAGTACAAACAAGTAAAAACTAATATTCATTAACTGTAAATTTTACTTTCTGGTTGTAACCAAATTCAAAGTTCCACTTAACATAATTCCTTGACCTAATGCACCTTCATTAATGTTATCCAAAATTTTCAAATTTCATTAAATACTCTTATCAAATTTCTATTGAAAATCTTAATTGCCTTCATATTACTAAGAAATAAACATCTTAAATTTACTGTTAAATATAAAATATCCTTGTTATTAAACAGCATAAAAAGGTGACTATAATTTGTGATAAACAAAAACTATAATTTTATGAAATTTTACACTTTAAGTTAATAAACATTAAATAAATTTCATAAAATCATACATAAACTAAAAACATATCCAAAGGTTTTATGCTAAAATATATGAACTTATGAACACAAGCCAACAACACACAGTGTGTCAAAATCGATTTTTGAACACGCTGAGATATTGATGAAACTTCATATTGTCAGATACGAGGTGTTTTTAAATTGTTTTAGAGGAGTACAAGCCCTTATAATTCGACCACCTCGGTTATATTGATTTTTTTTAAAAATTAGCTAAAAATTCATTTGTGAATTCAGAGAAAAGGAATTTTGTACACAAAATAATTTATTTTTATTTTTAGTTTTTTTTTTAATATAGTGGACTTTCTATAGATTCCTAATTTTATAAAAATATGTGCAAGATTCCCTATATGCATCCGCTATAGATAACAAATCATGTATTTGGTAGTAAATGTAACGTTATTTGATATCAATAAGTTCTGGATAACTTCTAATTTCGATTTTTTCTGATATTTTGAAAAAATAAAATACATATTAATTATGTACAAATACGAATAATATAAGATGTAATACAAGAGAAAAGAACGACTTATCCGAGGTGGTCAAATTAATAGAGTCACTGACTACGCGCCTGACCATAGAGGGGCATGTGTTTATCTATAGCTACCCAGAAATCACTCAGCTCCGACAATGTAAAATTTTGTTAGAATATTTCTAACGGTTAAAAAGTTACAGAATTTTTTACAAAAATATCGATTTCGACACACTATACAACAGCAACAACATCAAAGGATATAGTTAAAATTATATTTAGTTAAAATATTTGTAGTTGTTGTTGTAATTGTGGATTTTAATATAAGTCGAGTGCTTTTTTGTATGGATATATTGAGAAGGACATAATATTTGTTTTGGTCTTAGAATAGAAACGAAGAAAGAATGAATGAAAGAAATATAACATTTATTAAAATAGCAGCAGCAATAGAAGC
Source organism: Cochliomyia hominivorax (assembly GCA_004302925.2). NCBI lineage: Eukaryota > Metazoa > Arthropoda > Insecta > Diptera > Calliphoridae > Cochliomyia > Cochliomyia hominivorax. Next base: position 31,791,635 of record PYHX02000467.1, on the reverse strand, counting down.
AGCAGCAATAGAAGCAGCAGCAATAGAAGCAACAGCAAGAACAAGAGTAGTAGCAGCACTTACCTCTAACAATTTATTTTATGAGCAAATATAAAATTTCATTTTCTAAAATAAACACTATACAAAATCTCTTTTCCTTCCTTCTCAGTTTCTCATCTAGTTAATACAACTGGCAATGACTACGTAACAACTACTACAACTATTGCTATTAATATTTACTAATATTAGTAAGAGCTACTAATACTATTACAACTTTATCATATTTATGTTGCTTGTTTAAGGTGAAAATATCATCAACAACAAAAGCAAGTGTATGACATGGTATACATATATAAAATCCAAGAATCTTAAGGATCATATGTATATACCTAAGTTTATATCTCACAGGTTTAATAAATTCCCTTGTGGTATATGAGTGCATATGTTTGTGAGTGTTACTTGTAGAAAAAACTAACCAAGAGGTAAATAATTTTTTTTTATTCTGCCTAAAACAAATTCTAATTATTATTTACAAGAAATTTTGTTTGAAGACGCACTATTATACATACTTACATATATACAGAAAACATGCTTACAGTACATAGATATAAAAATTTCGGCTTACAACTTTAAATAGAAAACACTTACAACATCAAGTGTACTTGTAAATTATATAAATTAAAATATTACGAATATTTTATAAGACATTGAGGGAAACAAAAATTTTCAAAGAGGAACAAGAACTTACGAACAAGGATGTGCCAAATCCTGAATACTTTCTACCAACTAATTATGCAAACATTGGCATGAGTAGAAGATATTACATCGGGGACAAATTTTATAATTTATCAGCTTACACAAAGTCTGTATATATAGCAAAATCGGAGCAAAAACATAGGGGATTAGTATTCCCCCTAGAAATGAACTTTTAACACTGCATATCTCTATAACTTATACAGAAAATTTCACGAATCTTCGCATTTGAAGAAGTGGATACCCCTAATAAACAAAGCCTTTAATATAGAAATTTGACACATAATGGATGCAACAATAGCAAAATATTACAGCAACGTAATTTTTGGAATAAGGTACAGGGCAGCAGTACTCCCTTAGAAGTAGAATTTTTAATATGTTATTAATTATATTTAATATTTATTCGAAATATATATGGTGTTATAGCCATTGGGATACATTTGAAATCAAAAAATTTTACCTCATATGAGTTGGGGCATTGTAAGTCGATTTTGTATTTAGATAATGATGCTTCAAAAAGAAATTATTTTTGAATTATAACTGTTGATAAGGAAAGATATATTATGATAAATTAATATGTAGAACCGGAATTAAAACTAAGGACTGTAATCAAAAAATTCTGAACATGCACTTATGTTGATAAAAAAGAACAACTTTATTGAAATTTTTATTACAAATTACAAAAAAATATTCTTAGAGTTTTAATCAGTAGCGATGGAATTTTAAACCTTTTTCAGTATTTATAGAGCCCGTTGTAACAAATATTTTGCTTCTTTACCGCATATTTCTTGTTATAACAAAAACTTTCTTGGGAAAATTTTACAACTTATGGGTCCAAAACTTTTCTTTAGTATTTCCTAGAGGATCAGCAACAAAAAATGTTTAACCAGGAAGTTGCGAAAAATTGCCGAAACATACGTTTCATTATCTATTATTCAGCAAAAATATTTTCTTTTTCGAAAACTTAACTTCAATTTCCATGCTCTGTTTTTGGCTTCTGAATTTTTAGCAGCGTTTCTGTGCGGAACTTCTTAAGCTTTGTGTGTCTTTAAACCTCCATTAGCTTGAAGTTTTTGTATCACATTCCCTACCGGATATGTTGTAAGCTCTTTTGAAGTAGAAACTTCATGAGGTCCTCCTACCTAAACTAGGCTTTTTATCAACGGGTAAGTTCTCCAGAAAATGCTAATTAAATTTGGAGAAAGTTTGGCTGCTGACCTTTTACCATTTTTTAGAACGAGATTGTGTTTTGTTGAAAATATTCGATATTTATAGTTCGCCAATATTTTCTAGTCACTGGTTTTATTACATTAAGAATATTTCATTTGTTCGACATTAATCAAAATTACAGTCATGTTTTACAAAGGTAACTGGATCAATAAATAAACCGAATAATACTTGGTTTTAATGTTACATAATGAAATTCTTAACATACGAAACATTTTTCTCACTCCTTATTACAAAATTTAGTAAATTTCATGAAATACTGAAAAATAAAAAACAATTTACGGTAAATTCATGAATAATGTAGCTTATGTTTAATATTAAAATGGTGTTTATTTTTGTAAGAGTGATTTAATTTTATATATTTTTATATTATTTTATTATATCTTATTTAAGTATCATTGTTTGGAGATCAATTTTATTAAAATTTTATAATAAAATTATTCTACTTCAGGCAACTATAGGTCTGTTTCTAATGGAAAATACGACTACCTATTTAGCCCAACATTTTTTAAGTAAACCATATACAGATGTTAAACAGTAATACCTCTTAACGCAGACGTATGAGTAATATACGCTTAGGTGACTAAAAAGCACAACAATTTTCTTATACTAAAATTCCCTAGAAACCACTAAATTTTTTTCTAAAACTATTTAAAATTCCCATTTTTTATTTACATAAGAACAAAGTAGTTATTTTATACAGTGATTTTGATTTAGAAAATACATGGAATGTGTCAAACCATAATAAATCCACCATACGAAACGCAACAACAGTGAAATAAAAATAACAACCATAAAACATCAAATATTTTCTAAACCAACAACCGAAACATTTCTCATATCAAGCGGGGACACACACGCACTCACACTCAAGCTCAAAGACAATACACATATATATAACAACAGGCAGACAGACACTATCACCATGGCACCAGAACTGTACACTTGCAACATGTATGCATAAATAAATAAGATACGATATGCTTACAATTGTGCTAGTGAAAAAAACGAGGATTGTGTGAAAAGTGTATTGTGGGGGTATAAATGTGTTAAGGAAAGTTTCCTGGAGAAGAGATCTTTAATTGCGTTAAATGTTTTCAATGTGAACTTAGGAAAGCAATTTTTTTTAAATAATCTAATTGCTGCTACATTTAAGCATTGTCTTAACGTTTAGCACTGCAATGGTTACTTAGCGGGTATTTATATATATCACACACAATCTCAAAGTTGTTAGCCATTATTTGCTCTAAGAAATATTTTCTATGGCAGTGCTGAATTAAAAACACACTCTATATTTCTATAAAAGGAGTAAATTCACTGTCTGAAAAAATAGATTTTATCAAACCACGGATTTACTTTGTTCTTTTTATATTACAAAATCCTTCCAAACTAAATTGGTTAAATATGGGTACACAATTAAACTCCTAAAGGCTTAATTTTAAGTTATTTCCAAAATTTGGCATCAAATAATAGTCAACTTACTTTTATTTCAAAATAGTGAATCTTCAACAAATCTGGAACTTCCGAATGGCAACTACGAAATTTTACATGGTTATTGCCAAAGTCTATGTTATTTTATATTTTAAGTTAAAACTTTCTGAACTTAAGGGGGATCGATCCTCAGAGTTTAAGAGTAATTTAAAGGATTGAAAATTCTTCCAGATTTATTCATTTTTCAAACACATTTTACTTTATTAAGAACTAATGACACAATTTTGTAATGGGAGAATTAAATATATCTTTCTGAAGTCAAAAGTTATAAGCTTTAAATTTTAATTTACAAAAAACGCCGAAGTAGGAAGACTCTTTTTGAGTTATATGTTTCTCATAAGTTATCTATATCGTGTTTATATTCTTCTGAAAAGCAGCCGAAAAACCTGGAATTTGAGAGAAACTTTCTTGACTTGCTTCTTTATCACATTCCAATTTTCGATTTTATTCTCAAATCGCAAAGATAGAATTTTAAAAGGTTATGTTTTTCGCAAAAGCTTGATATGTTCTAAAATTTGCGTTTCGGTATCACTTGGAAAGATATAGAAAAATAAAAAAAATAACATTTTTGAAAATTATAAATGATTGTGAAGCTGTTGATGAATTTATATTTTCAGTCTGTATTTGTTATACTTGATGATGGACTTTCTCACGGTTCTAAAGACGGGCGTTTAAAACGTTTTTTAAAGATTATTATGTAAGGTGATTCTGTTGTAACAGAATAACCGGCAGCCATGATATTTTAGCGAAGAAAACTTTCTCTAACATTTCTTTTTTGGAAACAAAGAACAACGGAGTTTCACCATAATTGACTACAAATAGTACTGCCTTTCTTCGGCTCTAAATTCTAATGCCACTATAAGAATATAAATAAGTATCAACCACTAAGGCAAATAATCCTTATTTTTGATATGTGTTATGGAAAATTACAAAATTAATATTTTCTTAAATAAGTTGAAATAGCATTTACTGTCACTATTTAATAGAGCAAAGTGAATGAATATAAATAAGAGTTTTTGACAATAAAGAGTTATTTTTGAAACTTTTATGTCATATGAATACGAAAATCATATGAATTATTATTGACAGGATTTTGAATATTAGATAAAAGAAATCAAGAACAAACTCTCAAAGACTAAATGGAATTATGACAGAATAATTATTTTGAATTCCGGAAATTTCGTCAACTTTGCTTCATACTTAAATATTCAATAACCATTAAGAAATTTTCAAAAATGTTTACTAACTGATCGAGCTTTTTAGACAGAATATATATATTTCCAATATAATAAGTTTTCTCGCCTCAAATAATAATAATGAACAAACTGAACATTAAACACAATATATTTTCCAGGGAAGGGTACTCAAATACATATGGATATGTACTCATATGCATACATATATGCATGTTTCTTAGTACTTTAAAATGCACGTCTTTGCGTTCTATATATTTTGAGTGGCAAATGTAAACGCAACATCACATACACATGATGAAGCATAAAAATAACATTATCTAAACCCTCCAACACCCAGCTGCTTATCATTTTGTACTTTCCAACGCAAATAACAAATATCTGATTAAATGTTTACTAGAGCTGAGAGTACAAAACATAAATACAACTTTTGTTGTTGCAAAACTTGAGAAAAAAATAAATGGAAAAGTTGCAAAAAACTAATAGAAACAAGAGATGAAAATTGCAAAACTTGCACATTTTTAGTTCAAAATTTCTATTGTTGTTGCTGCTGCTGTTGACTCTGAATGTTTTTTTTTTCATTATTTTTAACATACGCTGCACTGAACTGAACACAAATTTAACTGAACCCAGTAGATCACGTAATTTTCGCGCATTTTCAATGCAACATACGAGTTTTATAGCATAAGAGAAAAAATTATAAGTAAAATAATCTTCAAACTCATGCAAAAGATTAATTAGTTGTTGTAGATGCCAGAAAAACTACGATAACTACGTAGAACTTGGATAGAAAACAAATTAAATAAAAATACTAGTAGCAAAAGAAGGAGAAAAAAAATCATATGGAACGAGAAGTGCAAAAAAAAAACTAGATTTAAAACCACAAGGTTAAAGAAATTTAAAGGAAATCAAATCAATGCACATTTTCTAAGTATTAAAATAAAACACTGTATTGTAAAAGTAATGGAATGGGAAAAGATTATTTTATTTGGATGGTGAAAACGTAAACCTTGAAAGCTTATAAGAAAATATAGTATTAAAGTCGTAGAGGTCACTGAGTAGTCGGTGTATTTCACTGATTTTTTGGATTATGTAAAAAGATATATGGCCAGAATGACAACACCAAAATATTCCTTGATTCAACCAACTAGTTTTGCTACCGTATCAATATTAAACATTTTTACTTGATCATCGATCCATATTTGATCATTTTGATACTTGGTTATGAAATTAGATTAATAACAAAACGATATTTTGCTTAAGGAGTGTATTTATTTGAATAAAAATAATTTAACACTAATTTAAAATATTGGTCATTGAAGGCCATTATTCCATCTTTCTAGTAACAGATAAATTCTGCAACAAAGTTCCAGTTATAATCCCATTTCTAATACCAGGTTTGGGAGTTATACGGAACAAGCAAGGTTTGGTTATATGTCATATCAGAATCGTATTTTAATTGATTTTAGTGTTGGTAATCTAGACTGACAAGATTTCGGATTATAGAATGCATAGAATGAAAAGGGTTGTGATTTCAGACTATCTCCAGACTAACCAGAATAGAGAACCTAGACTGACCAGAATTGGGTACTCTAGAATTATTGAAGATGATGCTTTAATCTAACCAGAGTATGGTTAAATAACTGAAGTTAATGTTGTAATCTAACCAGAGTTATCACTTCAGACTTGCTTTAGTTGGGACTTGACGCTACTAAGATGTAGGACTCCAGACTGCTGAAGTCTTTCAAAACTTTTTTTACCGATATTGCAACATATGGTCGACCATTACCATAATACAAGTTATTCGAATAATATCTGATCATGCGGAAATCTGTGGGTTTTACTCGTTGACTTCCAACACTCTTTAAGAGAATTTTATAGAAAAAAAAAAATAATAGTCAAAGGAAACTCTATGTATTTTTAAGCCATATGAGTACAATCCTTCCATCCCCTCTTTCCCAGAAATGTTTGACCGATCTTGCAACACTCATCCATATGTGTTTTCAATTATGGCAGTGTGTCTAATTTGTGAAACATTTCTCATTGATTTCGCACATTTTCTATCAATTAAGACGCCTGTTATAAAAGACCTGTAATCCCATTTTCGACCTCACAAAATACCATGAATTATACTAGCGTTATTGGTATTACATGTAGATTTGATTGGTTGACCAGAACCAGAACTTATGTTTTAAGGTTTCCATTATGATATTATATTCTGTAGATTTATCAAAAACTTTTTCCAAAAATCTTCATAAAACTAATCTAATGAATTTTTCTATTATTTTAAAAAGTAGAGGAATTCATTATTTTTCTTAAGGTACCTTATGTGGGACTCATGGGACAATATGAAATGAACACAGTATATTTTATTAAAGTCACTCAGATTTAAATGAAGAAGATCTGTAACTTCAGATGAAATTATAAAAAATTCAATAAAATTATACCAGATTGATTGTTCTAAGCAGTTTAATATTTCAAACCTGCTATATCGCCTCAATGGCAAACTACTGATATTTGAGACAAAACTCAACCGTATTACCTCATCATACCAAAACTAATCTAAAACGGATTTATAAAATATCAGTATACACACATTTAATTCAATACAAGTATATAACGATAATGTCTGGAATTTTTTGAACAAGCTTCAATGCAAGGGACCTTATCCGGAATAAGCTTTGAGCATATAAAAGTCTTTAGTATATAATAGTTATATTAAATTTGGTACAACTATTTTTCTTACTGTCTTTAGCATATGTTATTTAGTTTAACGTATAAGAATCCATATTTGGACTACGTCCAATACTAGGCTCCGTCCCGAAATAGGGGGTTAAGTAAATAATTTAAACTGATAAAACTTTTAAATATTAGCATTTCAATGGAATTCTGCTAAATTAAACTTGCACTTGGCGTAAATATTAAGTTTTTAATTTTGAGAACATTATAGCTCCCGTATTAGAAAACAATTCCGAAAAGCAGCTGAAAATGAAGGTTACTATTTTTTAATAAAATTTAATTTTTAAAGATTCGGCAGACCCGAATATGGGATTTTAAATTTTTACCAATATTTAGGCATTTTTAAAAATATTAATTTTATAAAATTCCCGGGAATACAAATTTTTTTCTAAAATTTCGGGGAATGAAAAACACACGGGAAAAGAGAAACCCTACATCAGATATGAGATAAAATTTTCTTTCACACTGTATTTAATGTTGGCATATGTAGTTCTAAATAGTAAATTATTAACATTTAATGTATATAAAAGAAATTTAGTTTTCTCTTTCTTTTTGTATTCTTTAACATAATTTCCGAACAATTAAATCTCAGCACATATTATTGGCATATCTCCAGTATTTTTGTATCTTTTTTTTTTTTTTTTTGCACTTCATCTTAGTTCTGCCATCACAGAGATTTACAAATCGCTACAAAACACAAGATGAAAGTTAGTTATCTAAAAATTATATTTACATAGAATCATATACACTTATACATTTTTATATTGTCCTTAATACATATGTATATTCATATTCTCTATGTGTTGATATATATATCTAACCAAACATACTTAAAGTTTAATATTGCATAGAAGCCCAATTTAAGGTTTTGTCTTTTACATTCATATCAGAATACATATGAAAATGTGTGTGTGTAGACTTAAGGTAAGAATTTAATTTTTAACAATATTTCTCATATTAAGGACATATTAAACGGATTCTTAAGATATATTGAGATAATTTATTTATTTAATTAAAAATAAATTTTACAAAAAATTTTAATGTTTTAATAAAAATCTTTCATTTCACTTGACATAAATTAAAACGTTTATGCAAATTTTATTGTTCTCCTTCCTTATATAAAATATATGGTAAAAAAGTAATTCATCCGTTTGTCTTTCTATATAAACCTAATCTGAATTTAAATTAAGTCAAGATTTGGAACTAAAGTGCGGACTTTAGAATGACAGACAAACAATATTAGGACTGTAGACTAAATAGAGAGGGAACTCACTACCAATTATGGTAAGGACTTTAGACTGTGTACCAATTATGGTAAGGACTTTAACGGAGTTGAGACCGTTAATCGACTACTGGCCAGAGCTAAGACTGGCTAGAATTAAGACTTTAGAATGAGTAGAGTTTGAAGTCTTGACTAAATAGTATTGGGACTTCAAAGTGGTTGAATTGGGATACTTCATTGAGTGGAGTGTAAACTCTAAACTGCACTGAATAGTGTTGGAACTCCAAACAGATAAGAACCGGGATTCCTGACTGATTATAGTTGTAACTCTTGGCTAACTAGAGTTAAGATTAGTTGTTATACTGACTATCGTTTTGACTTTAGACTGACTAGAGTTTAAGCTTTAAACTGACTGGTGTTTAGAATTCGACTAGAGTTCAGATTCTAAACTGACTAGAGTTCATACTCTACACTTACTAAAGATAATATTTTAGACTGACTAGAGTTTGGACTAGAGTTAGGAATAGAGCTGGGACTAGAGTTGGGACTAGTTGGGACTAATCCATACCGACTGGATTTTGACTAACTATACATAAATCTATACACTGACTAAATTTGGGACTGAAATTTCGAATTTGAGCTGACTAGAGTTGAGTCTGACTTAGAGCAGTAGTATATATGGGGTGCTCGTAATCAGAAGAGCTAAATTTATAATCAGATAATAGACAGATATTTGGAATGACAAGAGTTGTAAGACTAATCTGCTGAAATTATAACTCTAGACTTACTAGAGCATTCTTGGCATTCTAGACAAACTTGAGATGATATTCTAGAATTAGTGGAGTTGATGCTTGATATAGAATATAGGAAATAATACCGACTAGACTTTTTGCTCTAAACTTATTAGAGCTACAACTCTAGTCTCTAAACTGATAAGATTAGTAGTTTAAGACTCCCTAAGGTTAGAGCTCTAGACTTACTGAAGTTAATGCTTTTGACTGACAAAATTTAATATTATAGTCCGAGCAGAAATAGTACTGTCGACTGAATATACGACTGTGTCTAAAATCTCCATTAATATTTAATTCGTTAATTTTATTCTCCCATACTTCATATTATTTCACACAAATTTTTAAAAACAGAATGTGTTGGCATACGAATTGTTGTGTAATTTAAACTTATATTTCGTTGCTTTATTTCTTACTATTTTTCTCTTTTTGTGTGCTTTTATTTTTTGTTTTTGCTCTTTTTCCAGCATGACTTTTGGGAGTTTTTAACAATGTCATTGCAGTTAGTTGCCATAAATTTGTTTGACTACAACATACAAAGACACACACATATAGAATACTTGCAATACATCAGTGGCAGTAGTGCAGGCAGCAACAGCAAGACAAAAAACAAATATATGTAAAAAAATATACACGCTAAAAGAAATAGTATTGTATCTTACTCTTACAGTTGAATGTTAGTAGAAAATTCCCCCAAAAGAGAAAAAAGATGACAAAACTAGTACAAATACGAATAACAAAAATATTAGTAGCAGTATGATTTGCAACAGCCATATTTTGTTTGCTGTTGATGTTGCTGCTATGCTATTTTAACAGCATAACACAAGAAGCAAAGAAATAGAGTAATGTGTAGCAGACGATGACATAGTTCGTAAAGTATGTTGCATCAATAAATTTAAATTAGCAGCAGCATGTTTTTGCGTTGGTTCTGTAACAGACATCATGTTCCTTTTTTTTTTTTTTTGTTGAGGGGGGGAGGTTGACAAAAATTATGGAAGATTTTGGGGTTAAAAATAGAAAATGCAAAAAAAAAAAAAACGTATGATATGAGATCGTGTATGTAAATAAGTTTAAATTTTTGAAAACTGAAATTATGCAAAATAAGTTTTTAAATATGTATAACTTTTCTAGATTTTCATATCATTGTGATATAGAAAATCGAAATCTTTTTAGAGAGATTTATCAAATATTTTTGATTTCCTTCATTACAATACCATGATGAACTTCGAAACGATAACCTTATTATTTTCTCAATTAAGTCAGAACAGTACTGACGATTTAAACGATGGAATTTAAGTATTCATTCGCGATACTTTTACACGAATCATAATTTATGTGCGATTTTATTTTCCAAATTCCCTCTTTGTGAGACTTTCTCTCAACGACTCAACGTAACGTAGTGTAAAGTCATTTTACATCGATTACTCTCTTCAAAGGTTTTTAGTTTATTTCTCTCTTAACTCCTTTCAAACATCTTTCAGTATTAAGACAAAATTGGAAATTGTCCTTTGCCTGAATTTTTAATTTGCCTTGAGATCCACCTATAACTTCTTTGCTAATAAACTGAATTTACTGGTTTTATTGCTTACCCCAACAATAAATATTATGTGACCGCTTAAATGCCTCCAACAGACAGATAGACAAAATGACAGACCGACGTACATTATTAAATCGACTCAGATTTGCATATATATACTTTACGGGGGGTATAGCTGAGTCCTGTTTAGCAAATCACACGCATTAAAAACTAAACTCTTATTTACCTTTTTTTACTATAAATAAGATACAAGTAAACGTATGAGTTATATTTGAAAATTATTAAAAGTATACGCCCTCAGTTTGAACTTAAATACTCTGAGTAAGAAAACTGTAATATCTACAAATCCAAATCTAATGAAATTTCACATTTATGATGTAGAGTTAAACTAATTTATTGAAATTATTTTATAAAATAAAATAAATAAAATTTATAAAACCTTTTACAAAAAAGTTACCAGTATCCTCTCTTCGATATCAAAGAAATATATCTTTGCATCTTTATATCTGCCATTATCAGGAAGACCTAAAAAGTTTATATTCTTGCATAACATCAAAATATGTGTCGATTTGTTTTTGTCTGTCTGTGCCAACGCTCACTTTTTTATTAATAGTCGTTGAGCAGCAAAAAGGTTAACTATTGTCGTATGCAGATCAATACTTAAAACCAGCAAAATCATTTCACAAAGATGAAGTTATTGGCCAATAATTAAGACAAAATTCCAACAAAGAATTTCTGATTCTTTTGAACTTAAAGCAGACATAACTAATAAACTTTGGCTATTAAATGCACTTTTATATAAGGTAATCACTATACAAATTATCAAAATCGGATCAGTAAACAAAGTTGCAGTGTTAAATATTTATAGAAATTATGTCCCCCGATATAAGTATATTCGCCATACGAGAAAGTTTGCATTAATCGTGGTATGCTTTAAGATTTATTACAGTATAAATGTGTGATGAATTTTAAAAAGCCAAACCTTATCCTTTCAGCAAAGATTTTAGTGCGGGAAAAAGTCACATCAAAATAATTTTCAGATAAAAGGCCCCCATTAACCTTAATTTATAGAAATTACAATCATAATTATATTTTCTTCTTAAATCAAAATATTTAAAATTTTCTTCTTGCTGAATAGAGTGCAAGAACGAAAGAGCCCTTAAATTTGTCACCACGCCTTTTTTGTAGTTCACATTAATATGAGTTTAAAATTTTATAAATAGCGGTTTTTATTTAACTGTATATCCCATATAAGGTTCCCTCCTGAAATATGGTTTCAATCTAATTAAATTACAGCTTGTCCATCTCCGTGTGAAATCCACCACACTTTTGGACAACTTAATTTCTTATTGCTACATTTCAGGAACTTTTTTGGAAAATTTTGATTTTTCAAAATAAAGTTTTTTAGGAGACAGTTGCTTAAAAACTGCTATTACATACTTTTCGTTATCCATTATGTAGCAATAATATATTTTTTTAGGAAACTTGACCAAAATTTTTACATTCCTACCGGATACTTTGGGAGCTCTTCTGAAAATGCTTTAAATTATTTGCTTTAGAAACATCATGGTATTACTGTATGAACCAGGTTTTAAAAAAACAGTTCTCCCGGTACTGTTTAATAACATTGTAAACGGTTTGAGTTCAGACCATTTTTTTGGGTTGAGTTAATATTTAATAATTTTAGTACGCACTTTTTCTGGTTACTAATTTTTTGTTTGACATAGAAAATAATAACTGACATGTTTTACAAAGATCACTTGACCAAAAACAAAAAATCAAATAATACTTGGGTAAAAGTTATAATTTAACAATGCGTGTTAAGAATTTTCCGATCTCAGTATTAATGTGAATATATTGACGTATTTAAAAAGCATATTTTATGTGTAATTAAAAATAATAATAATTTTTCATCACTCATACGTTACCATGAGTTGGGACTAAATGACAACGAAAAGTATGCAGCATTTTTTTCATATTTCTCAAACCTAAAATAATATTAATCATACGCTACTTATTATAATAAGTTCATTTTTATGGGTTTGTACTGATGTTTGTAACATGCACTAAACACTGTGCTACACCCAACTTTAAGTATACCGTTATAATAACTTTCTGAGCAGAGTTAACGATGTCCGTCCGTTCGTCTGTCTGTCTCTTCATGTTTAACGTTGTAAATACAGGTCACAAATTTTAGAGATATGAAGTTATTTACGTATTATTCTTTGTGCCCAAGGACGCATCTTATTAAAGTTGGCCATGTTCGGTTTAGTATTTCAGGAACTTCCCACACAAGTATTCCTCTGGAACATTTCTAAATATAAAAGAACTTAAAAGTAATTTTGTAAGAATAATTCTTATGATATTCTTTATTTTTCTGCCAAATTGTATGAGAGTTGGTCCTTTTCTTTTCACAGGTCCCATACAATCCCCCTTCCAAATATCACTTTGATGAACATAAATATCATATATATGTATCTTGGTATTGTAATACAAATTTTTCGAATTAAGACAAATATAAGCAAAAATGGATGTACGAAATAAAACAAGGGTCAGTCCATAATAACGTTTAGCTCCTACTAAACTCCAAAAAAAATAATTTTAAGTCGTACAAATTTCATATAAATGTTAGTGCACTATAATGTACTGCACACGCAAGCACAGATCAGAAAGTCAAATGTCTCCAGGTACATAAATATTCCCTCATTACTAAAAATATTTTTTGCTTGATATTCTATTGGATCTATGGCCACGGTAAAATCACTAGTTAGATTTTGACATTGAGACGACTTTAGAAGTTATAAGAATTTATATGATTTTAAATATTTGCTATAAAATATTTGTTTCATTTTTTTTAATTTTTTACAATTTCACTTCATATCACTCAAAGTATTTCTTAACCCAGAAAAGGGTTTAAATGTCATGAAGCCAAAGAGAAATGAAAATATATGTACATCACCTTCTTTTCAAGCCCCAAGTGGAAAGTATTTCTTAATAAAATTAAAAATTATACACACATATAAACATTAAAACTCCAAAGTCAAATAATTAAATTCATCTACGCTGAACAATTTCCGGGAGAAATTCTCGTAATAAAACTTCAATTCTGACATACTGTCAATCATTTGCCAAAATCTTGAAACTCTAGAGAATGCATAAAATTTTATTTCAATTTAAATATGTGTATGTATACTACATATATTTTTTACACACTCACATGTTATAAAGAAAAAAACTTAAATTAAAACTAAAGAAATAACCTCCCTTTGTGATATGGTTGCAGTTGCTTTCATGTTTTTTCTTGTTTGTGTTTTTCTTTCTCAACTTTTTTACCCTTCAAAACAAAATTCTTAAACATTAAATCAGAAGATACTTTACACAATTGAGACTTTCACATCATGACAGCTGTCATCATTGTTGTCACTACTGTAACCCAAAATGTAGCAGAAAAAACACCAACATGAAATATAATAAACGGAAAGAAGAAACAAATGAAATTGTACTTACCATACAGCAGCAACATAAAGAACAAGCAGGCAGATTCACAGTGGGTTAAGATTCAAAAATATTAGAAAATAAATCGGCCACTTATGTTTACTATTGCGAGGATAATTCTTTATATATTATCTCAGAGTTAGATAAGGAACGCATACTAACAGTATAATAAAAAGTTTTAACTGTACGAAAAATTGTTGAAAAGCCTAAAGAGTGGGATCGTGACGCAATTTTCAACCTTTTTTGGAAACCAACATTGCTCGGAATAGTAGATCATCTCCGTTTGAAATCTACACACTTTCGGACACCATTTACGAACTCTTCAATCCTCGTTAAACAAAATCACAATATATTTCTATTGGCCCTAGCTCCAGCCAGTTTAAAAACTTTGTCTCACTTCGTACAAATTCCACATTCTTGTTTTTGTGCCACTTGTTTACCATAGTGACAGGATGCCAAGTCATACCATACACATTATGAACACATTATGAAGTCTTATGAAGAGAAGCTGTCTTGATGTAAATTTTGTATTTATAGAGCCCTTTGTAACAAAGGATTAACTTTTTGCAGGAACTGCAGACTTCTTACCATATCAAGAGCGAAATTTTGAATACTTTTTGATCATGCCTTCTTAACATTCCCTCGAGCATTATCAACATCAAATTTTTAACCAGGAAGCGAAAACTTTGGAAGAATGCGAGTTTAGTCGGTGAGAAATGTTCAGCCATTTTAAGAAGTGAACACCTTAAAAGAAAGCGCCAACATGTCATGATTTTATAAGGAAATATGAAAATCGTTATCAAGCGTGGGCAGTCGTATATATTAAAGGATTAAAAATTACCTCTGGTTTAAAATAAATTTTTAGGAAACACAATAATTGAATTTTTGACCTTAATTAAAGGCAAAGCAAGGAAAAATTCGGAGTAAAATCTTTATTTTCAAATGATCTTAGATTTTACTCTTCTTTGCAAAGATTATGAAAATAAAGCTCTTATTTTCGAATAAAATTTATATCTTCATTTTATGACTCATTAAGTGTTCCTGTGTTTTATTTAAGAACAGGTTTACATATTTCATACGTTTGTGAGAGTATGTGTATATATGAAACATAACGTTTCATTTACACTCATTTTTATTTGAGCGTATTGAAAATTCGGCATAGCCGAATATAACATTCTGACTTGTTTATTTTTATATTTTCTGACTTTTTTGCCATATTTTAGAATTAAACTCTTTTCAAAGAGCGACAAAAATAAAACAATATTTTAAAAATTTAAGTTGAACTCTTTAAAAAAGATCCGTTCTAACGAAGAATAATAAAGGATTAAAAAAACTCAACCTTCTTGTAAGGATTTTAGAAAAATATTTATAATTTTTTCGTTATACGAAATTAATGGTTTCTGGAGGAAGTGAAAAGTTATATTTTTTATTAAATTCTTTTTATAGTTTTAAAGAAAAAGTCTTTTGAAAGATTCCAATTACAAATAAATATTGTCTTGGATTCGACACTAATATACAACTTCGTTTTAGGTGTGGAAAATTCCACTAAGGAGATATTTTTAAGGAGATATTCATCAAGTGAACTAAATAAAATAAAATTTTGATTTAAATCGCGAGATTTGGAAAAGGTGAAAAGAGTATTTAAAAATTGTCGAAAAATTTCGTCTGTTATGTGAAAACGGAATCATTTTAGTTTGTTTGCCTATTGTTGGCACGCAACAGGGTTAACTAATTTTCTTACGCAAATCATAACAAAAAAATATATGTTTTTAATTTTTTGGACATTTTAATTAAACAGATAAAATTAAAGGCTTCTTTCTAAGTCCATTGAATAAATATTATTATTTGAACAAAGTTTCCATTCTGTCCCACTATGCACTACACAGAAGCAACATTCATGAATAAAGAATATTTTAACTCTCAGACATGAAATAAGTGTAATATATGATTTTTTTAAAGAAGACAAAATTAAAAAAAAATAAAAAATATGGCAACAAACAAAAACATTAAATGAACACATAAATTAAATGAAGAGCAACGAATGGCAACAATAACAACAACACCATTATCATATCAACATATACATACATAAAATTACTAATATATGAATTCTTTATGTAGTTGTAGTAAAATGCAGCAAAAGTATAATGTTTAAAATGTAAGAGGAAATAGCGGAAAATATGAAAAAATACATCTAATAAATATGTTTTAAAAATAACGGTAATATTTCTTCATGTGTATATGTGTGCGTAAAATAAAATTGTTTTAAATGTTTAGAAAATTTCATATTTTAATGTTTGATGATAAATTTAATGCGCTCAAACAACGTAAGCGATGAAACGGGATATATTAATTTGTCACTCCATACGAAAGAGCATGAATGAAACATTCTATAATTTTTCGAACCATATCAAGAGCTGATTTGGTTTACACTTGTTCGAAGCAATACTTTTGGTATTACAAAATGCATATGTGAGCATGTCTCTTAAATTGAATGTGAAATAAGAATTTGGCACACAAATAAAAAACATAATGTTCGACGTACTCCAATTGGCGTCCCTATTATATTATCAATAGGTTCCAAAAACCGATTTGAGCTTAAAAAAACTGATTCAATTTAATTAAAAATTAAATTATTTAAAATCGTAATGATTATTTCTTTAACTGTGGTAAGCTCTTTGCGAATATCGTCTTGTACCCGGAAAAATAACTTTAAACTTAATTCGGCACAATTATTGTTCCAACTGTTTTAAATATATGTTAATAATTTGACAAATATCGGGCAATTTCTTTCTATAGTTCCCATTTAAGACCCTTTCTCAGAAAATGATTTCATATTTGATCCATTTATTACTCCTATATAATCTTACTTTCCGGAGTAGTGTTTAAGGCTTACGAGGTTCTTAAATGTGAACTAATTCCATCGAAATTCAGACTATTTAATAATTGTCTTCAATATACATATCTAATTTCTTAAATATTGCCTCTTATGTAGGAAATTATTTTTTCTACAAAATCGACCAAGAAAGTCAACAGTTCGGTACCAATATTTATCGGAAATTTCAAGAAAATTTCGCTGCAGTTTTATATTCTTAAAATATTTTCTAATATACTTCATTTCAATGTAAACTTATTTTTGAAAATAAATCATATTGAAATATGAATTAATTAGTAACTCCAAATTATCAACTATTTTTAAAAAGAAAATTGGCCACTCATTCCATTGTTTCATCATCACTATATAATTTTCATTCATGTTTGATAATTTTCTAACGAAACAAAGTTTCCACTGCAACTCGTCTTTTTCTTCTCTTAGATTTGTGGTGAAATGTTGATTCCGGTCGACATAGCTTTGATTTTATAAGAGCACTCTATCAATTTCTATTGTTGCATTTGTCTTATATATTATATTTGTACAAAACATTGGCTATGGCTTCCCTAAATATTATTTTATAAATTCAGTACGAACATTTTCACTAATAAGGAATGAGACTGGAAAATTTAAAAAAAAAAATCCATTTTTAACCAATTGATAGAAAACCTGGTTCTGGTAGAAATTATATTTCTAGAGTCCAAATAGATTAAGCATTTTCAAAAATGCTCCCTATACGTCCGATAGAAAGGTAGATTAGCTTAGTGCTCGGATTACAAGGCTCAAAAAGTTCCTGACGGAAAAGCAGCTAAAAATAACAGAGTTTGAAAGTTGAAATCAAGTTTTCTAGAAAAAATATTCCTGATTATGAATTACGACGGAGCCTATGTATTGAGAGACGTAAAAGAAATGTGTAGGACCGAAAAGCAGTCAAAACTAATTGTTTCAACGGGCTCTATAAATACCGAAATTTAAATCGAGGAGTGTTTACAAAAAAAGAAAGCTTCCATTCAAAAGATATTCTTTTTTCCCTGGATGATACAAGATTAATATGGTACTGTACCAATAGAGGAAAATCCTCCAATCTGCTCGGAGCTCAGGCCAGTGGAGAGGTATTGGGCTCTTGTTTAAAGAAAATTAAAAGTACAAAATAGATATAAAAAATTTAATTAAAGTGTTTCCGAAATATCAGTGATTAAAACAATATATTTTTGTAAGTTGTAATAACAATTTTAATCAAAAAAAAAATGTAAAGCGGTAAGTTTCTAACCATTCATGCATCTAAGAAATTTTTCGATCTCACTCCTTATTTGCAAATAAATAACTTAACTGAGAAAATAGTACCACCATCCCTTTTAAATATAACGTTCGAATTATAATTGATTTGATCATGTCTATCCGGCTGGCTCTCCATGTGAAATTTGCGATAAGTTTAAAATATATCCAGATTATACTGAACATATCCGGTGAATATTGGTTTTATTAAAATATCCTCTAGATTGATTGAACA
Organism: Cochliomyia hominivorax; assembly: GCA_004302925.2. NCBI lineage: Eukaryota > Metazoa > Arthropoda > Insecta > Diptera > Calliphoridae > Cochliomyia > Cochliomyia hominivorax. Next base: position 31,772,829 of record PYHX02000467.1, on the reverse strand, counting down.
AGTCTCAATTATAAAATGCTTTTAACAAAATTTTACATAAGTAAATTTTGCAATGTTTTCAAAGAACATGCCACAATCTGAAGCATCAGTCTAAAATTTCTAATAACTGCAATATAAGCACAAGTTTTAAATAATTTATTATACTTTCCACCACCAAAAGTGGTGAAAATTAACTTCGTCTTTTGTGTGTAGCGTAAGAAGTAATCATCTCAGACCCCATAATGTAGGTTTAGCTATGTTCGTCTGCCTGTCTATGTGTTTGCCCGTCTGTCCGTTTGTCTGTCTATTTTTGGCAGATTACATCCAAAACAATAGATAGAGCTCAATATAAATTTGGCCTGATTATTTGTCATAGTTCTAAAAGATTCCTTATTTAAAATAAATATAATTGGTTTAATTTAAACTGATATTGAGGCAACCTTTAAGTTTTAGCAAGCAGCTTAAGACTCGGTGGGGTTATTAAAATTTACTTGTACTTTACTGCAGTAATTTTCAAAATATTTAAAAGAAATTTCAAGATTTTTTAATTATATTTTTAACATTTTCTATAAATGACTTAATTAATTTTCTTCCATTTCATTTGAAGAATAATTAAATTTTTTTATCCTTTACATTCTTTTAATACAAAATTCAATTACTTAATATTATATTTAAAAAATAATTCAATTTATAAAATATTCACAAAGAGTAAATTTGGAAAAATAATAATAAAAAAGAAACTTTAAAAATAATTTTGCTTAAAAAAATTTATTAAAGCTTAATTTTATTACTTATAACACATCCTGGTATTTAAAACTTTGTATCGGATATACACATACATATAAAAATAAAGTCATTTATTTTATTAGTTATTGAAATCGATGAACAAAACAGAAACAACAACAACAACAACATCAGCAGCAGAAACTAATAATAACAAGTAAGAACACTATAATCGGCTATGTCGAATCTTCAATACCTTCCACCACAAATGGATGTTAAATAAATACATTAAATTTATTACATACACACTCACAAACAATATATAACTGTTTGTTTTAAATATAACAAAAAAATACTTAATGAGTTATAAACTTAGTTATATTATGGGGTAAAACTATTTTTTTACTATTCCGATTTTAATGATTTTTGGAATAAAAATGAGGTATATATGGCTTTATATTACGACACAATTCATTTCAAATGGACGGTTTTTAATTGACAATTTATGAAAGTTTATTGTTTAAAATTAGAGATTGCTTCAGATATCGGTCTATATCTTTTAATAAACTAAACCGATTTTGATGATTTTAAATAGGAACCACAACATATACTGAGGCCAAATTTCATTGAATACTGTCAATAATTATGGGTGTGAGTGTACCAACAACTGACAGACAGATGGACATCGATTCATATTTTGATTTGATGCAAAAATATACTTTACGGTTGAGACCTTCTTGGTGTTACACATAGAATGTCAAAGTAAATATACCCTCATCACCACTTGTGGTGCTAGAGAGTATAAAACCAACAACGACTACGACAAACAATGAAAATCGACAAAATTCATAATGCTGTAAGCCTATTAATAGATGGTCATTTAATGTTTATATCGATGTATTTGGAAAAAAAACAATTTAATCTATAAAATGAATTTCTATAGTTGTGCCGAATTGATTTTAGCCTGCATTATAGATACATAGATTTTTGGCCTTGTAACTAAATTGGCCGAATTATGTAAAAAGTGTTAAAAACACATGTGTGTGTTTTTGACTAAAATATGTTTCAGGTGGTTTTGTGTGTTAAAATGTATAAAACATAATTTGAACAAGTTATAATTAAATAAAGGATTCTAAAAATTACTTAAATAAAATTATTAAAAAACAAAATCAAATGTAAATACAAATAAACTTTAATGTTAAATAAAAATGTTAATATGATAAAATTGCTAAAAGGTCCTGTGATAATATTTTTTATTTTATAGTGAAAATATACAAAGTTATTGTTATATTTTTTCCATATGAACTATGTTTAATTATGCTGAATAAATTTTATGATTATTACTTTTCAATTGTCATAAAATAATACTTAATATGTGATATAATTTTCATTCTTTTATGATGTTTTAAAAACTTTTTTTTAATTTTGCTGACATTTAAAAATTTTATTTAAAGTTTAACTAAAAACAAAAACCCAGGATGCGTTTCCAAGTTTTTAATTTTAGGCAGACTATAGCCATTGTGTTAACTGAACTTTGATAGTGTACAGATTAAAATTCGCATTTAAAATTTGACTGCCCTGAACTGGTCATCCAGTCTAAAAATGGACATCACTATTCACTTTGCTAAGCTCCAAGCTAGTCCATAACATAGGCATATTCTAGGAGCTTACCTGAACTTATAGTCTTCTTACGATACAGTTGTTGGCTAAAAATTGTGTGTGGTGCCGAATAAGTGCATTATTGTCGCACATCTATTTTGTTTTCTTTCCAGAAAAAAATGCTGGTGAGATTTTCAAATATTCGCATAAAAATTAATATGGGTTAACATCAACTCCGTTGCTCTAATTTGTATAAATGTCCAAGAAATATTTTTATATCCTCCATAACCTTAAGTGGTGAATAGGGTATATATACCTTGTCATTCCGTATGTAACATTGAGAAAGAATCAAATCAAAATCTGAGTTGATTTAGCTTTGTCTTTGCTATCTTAACAGATTGTAGAACAAATGTCAAAACGTAATTTTGGCGATGGTAGTGTCATTGTTTGGATAGCATTTTCTGACAAATATAAAATTTGTTTTGTTCCAAAAATTTAATAATGCATAGAGGATTACTGAAAGATACTCTTTTCTCTTTAATATAAAAAATTAATGAAATTTACGTACTCCAGCAAAATAATGCTGCGATATATGCTTCTAAGCAGCCTAAGCAATGTTTTCACGAACACAGCATACCTCTACTTAATTGAGCCAGCTTGCAGTTGGACCTAAACCCAATAGCGATAATTTGGGTATACATAGCCCGTAAAGTTAAAAAAAAATAAAAAATAAAAATAAAGCAAGTTGCGGAATTAATTGGTTTCGATCTTCGCAAAAAAAATTATGGAATTATTGTCACAACAAATGCTATAGCTACAGAAAATTAAGTCAAAAGGATATAATGATATTCAAATAAAGATTTTAGTATAAGATAATTTAATAATTTCTGTTAATTTTAAAAAAATGTTTTTATGTTTTATTTAAGTTATTAAATTAAGTATTTAAGTTATGTGCGTTTATAGTAATATGCATCCGTGTTATCATAATAGCCCAACTCATGTTATTTACTACTTCGCAATGAACAATTTGGGTACAATTTGGGAAAATTCACTCATTTATTTTCAGTACTTCTGTTAGTCCTCATATTTGTCTGTTATTAAGGTTGAAAATATTTTGACACATTATACTTTATAACCCAAGTATAATTATAATTTTTTCAAGGTAACTTTGTTTAATGTCATATCAATGATTACATTGTTAATCTGATTAAAATTATTTGATTAAGCTTTCTAAGGTTTGTCTTCAAATTGTTTCCGATATTATGAACAGTACCATGAGAACTTGTCCGTTGATAGAAAACTTGGTTCAAGTAGAAAAATTTGTTCACATGATGTTTAAAATGTAAAATTTTAAAGAAACTCAAACACATTAAACGAAAAGTAAAAGCTCAAAAAGTTCCCAACAGGAACGGTGCTAAAAAATTAGAGACCAAAACCAGACGACTTAAATTGAAGTCAAGTTTTCTACAAAATATATGCACAATGGATAGTGAAACGCATATTTTTCGCAATTTCATGGTAAAAAAATTTATGTTGGTGATGATGAAGAAAAGTTCAGAACTCATGAGAAGTGAGAATTTCCTCTCTCTAAATATACCGAAATTTACATCATGGAATATTTGTAAGCTATGGTAAACAAGCCTTGAATGGTACAAGAAAAATTATTTGATACTTGTTCCAAGTTGGGTAAAACTTTCGACTGGATATAAGGCAAGTAGAGAGATATTGGGCTTTTTAAACAAGAATTAAGTAACATAATGAGCTGCCAAAAAGTGTGATAGATGTTAAATGGTGATGAACTACTTGTTTGAGCAATGCGTTAGGAACCACTACAAAGATATTGGTGGATGGGTTTTCAAAAAATGTTTAAATTTTCATTACTGGTGATTAAAAATACAAATTTAGTTTAATTATGTTAAGAATTTTTTGATCTTTTATGAAAATATGAGCAAAAGCTTGAAGATTTTTAATATATAAAAAATTAATTTAAAAACCTTATTCAAAAACTTACCAAATCTGAAATTTTTAATGGATTGTAATTGTTTTTACTTAATCTCTTATTAACCTCTTAACTAACAAATTGTAATTGTCATTTAACCTGACATATTAAATACCATAATTCTATGTTCTAAAAATATTGTTAATACAATTTAAATTAACATATACATATGGTGCATTCTATATAATATTTTTATCATAATAATCTCATTTTTTTTGTTTTATGCTAATTATCTCACTATTTTTAATTTAAACATACAATTTCCGGTTTTTAATATCCGCTTGTTTATGAAAATAAATTGCTCATTTTAAATAATAATAAAATAAAATGAAATAAATTTATTTTATTTATTTACTTTATTTCCATATAAAAATAAAAACCAAATGCAACAAACTTTATTATTTTTTCACTCTGATGCAAAAATGTTAAAATAAATTTAACAAAAATATTTATTTTTATAAAGTTTACGAATATTATGATGATGATAATAATGATTAAAGAACAGTGATTCTTAACCATTAATTTGATATGGATTAGAGAAAAACTTTAAATGTTAGTTAATTTGAAAAGATTTCTTAAAATCATACACCTAATTTTTTAATAGTTTTTCTATCAAAATTTCAGCCATTTGGGAACCTCTTCAAAAGCTGTCACACAAAACTGTACAAATTCACATAAATTTGTATGAATTAAAAAAGTTAGTGTTAAATTTATGTTCAGTATGTGTGAATAACTACCATTTTTGAATTATGCAAATATTAATTAAATATATTTTATTGTCCTTTTTCTCCATACACGAGTAACAATTTAAAACGCATTTAATTGCTTTACGAAAAATTAAAAAATATTAATATAAAACAGTGCATAGTGAAGCAGAATTATTTTCATACCTTCCACCACCACAAGTACTGATGAGGGTATATTAATTTTGTCATTTTGTGTGCAACTCTAAGATTGAATCTGTCTGACCTTTCGTCTGCTTTTTGCACGTTCACATCTACAATAATTAACAGAGCTCAATGAAAATTGGTCCTTGTATTTGTTATAGTCTTAAAAAGTTTTCTTTTTGAAATCATACAAATCGGTTAGGTATATTTAAGATATCGACAGATATCTACAGCAACCTCTAAGTTCAAGCGAAGAACTGTCATAAAATTGTCAATAACAAATCCACAAATTAGAACGAAATTTGCCATAATATTATTTTGTATGTACTTCATTATGTGTATGTGTGAGTTTGTATGTATGAAATAAAACGTATTTATTTCACACGCATACGTGGTGGAAGGTATTATTTTTTAATAATTCCATAACTTCTGGTTGGATTCATGCTTTTACGTGAAATTTAACTTAATGATATCAGAGAAGTGTAGCATTAAAAACTTTGCAGGTTAGACCCCATAGGGTTTTAAAGACAGAATTTTATGATAGCCAAATTTTTCGAGATTTTTCAAATAAGGTGGAACAATGTTTTTCTAAAAAACCTTTGTTTTTGTTTAGAACTTTATCATTTTTATGACATTTTTAAAGTAATTTTTTCTTGAATTTAAAAAGAAATGAATTAAACTCTTTTCTTAAGTTTCATAAATTTCTATTAATTTTTTCCCTGGTACCTAAACACAATACAAATCAAATTTCATTGAAATATTTCCATAAAATATTATGTGGAAGAACTTGGGACAAAGCTCAGCCCAGAAGCTCTATCCAAATTTAATCAATTAAAGAATTAAACTTGTTTGTAACATTCTCAAATCTGCTTTTCTGCTCCTTAAAAGCAGCACACCAAATTTCATTGAGACATTTGCTATCTGAAAGCATTCCCAACTTTGTATATACAGGCAGATAACACATTGTGTCAAAATCGCTTTATTTAATTTTGTTAATTTTGAACCATTAGAGATGTTTTATGGAAATTTTATCCCGCATTTAAGGTAAGTTCTAAGAATGGAGTGGATATGAAAATACTTTAATATTCATAGTCCAAGACTTAGGGACATAACGCTCCAAAATAAAGTATTAATATAAAGTGACAGTACTTAGACATAATTGAACCAAAATATACAAATAAATGCGTTTCATTATCGTATAAAAAATCATTAAAATCGGATGAATAGAAAAATTTTTATAGTGTTATATTTGTCATTTTTATACACATCGAAATGAATATAAAATTACTCTTATACAATGAGTAAGATGTCATGTAAAATTGCTAAATGTGCGTAAAAATGAGCATAAATTGTTTAATCAATTTTTTCATACTTTTGTCTACAAAAATACACATAAAATATAGTAGTATTAATGTTATGGTATCAATTATGAACATTTTCATTTAAAATTACTTATATTGTATGTAAAAATTTTTAAATTTTGAATAATATTGTATAATAAATGCTTAATTTGTACATAGAAAATGCGAAAAAATTTAAAACAAAACTCAATGTGTAATTTTGCCCAATTTAGTAGGAGTCCAATGATATACTATAAATAGAGAAAATGTACATGATATTTTTTAGAGTGTATAAACATAAACTCAAAAAGCAATAGATTGCACTAGCACCATTATTAGACTTAGCTCCTATATAAGACCCTTCCTGAAATATGGTTTTAAGCTTATATAACTCTTAAATATGAGCCAGTTCTATTATTGAATATATGTTATAAATTTGACCAATATCGGTCTATGTTTTGCTATAGCTCTTATGTAAGGTCCCCTTCCAGAAAACGTTTTTTTAAGTTTTAAAAGTGTAGACTAAGTTTATTAAATATTTTATTCACCTATTAATCTAATTTTCTTGATTTTAAGAGACTAATGGATATAGGATGAAGTGAAAATGGTATTAGTCCATATTTTCAATTGTATTTGTCCATATTGTAAACTAAATGAATCATCTAAAACCCCATAATGCATATATTCTCCATGAAAATCTGAGTCGATTTGAGGCAACTCCGTTAATTAATTTTGAATCAAAAGATTGGAATCAAATTTCACCATAATGTTAAATCTTCACAAAAAATCTTCCAAAAATTCCAAAAACTATAAAAATCTATTTAGAAGAAAAGAAATTATAGACAAAAACATAATTTATTTGGTGACTCATTAAGGGCTTCTGAAAAACGTGTGTGAATATACTTCTTACTTATTATATGAAACCTTTTTAAACCCAGGGAAATGTTAACATATGGTAAGTAGTGGAGGGTATTAAATATTCGGCATACCGGAATAAACCATTCTTACTTGTACTTAAATAAGATTTAACTTAAATAATTATACTTTTAGCCCATTATGTGACACACCTCCTATGTACAACCACTATTCCAGAATAGTAGCAGCTACTACATTTATCTGTAGCTTTATCATGGGGCTTTTTCCCAGAATAGAATTTAAAGCTAATAAAACTCTTCAATACTAAAATATTTGATAAAATCGAGTATTGCAAAAAAACATGTTATATTTGACCGCAGCTCAAGCGTCTTCCGAAATGTTAATAAAAGTTTCATAGCGAATAATAATTTACTTTTCATAAAAATTCTTCAATGTATAAAATCATTCGACTATAACTTTTCAATTTTTAATTGAACAGATTTTTCTTCGATATATTTATATCTTCCCTATATTACATCCATAAAGATCAAACTCTAGTTTTAATAACCAGTTTTAAACCTGTTTGTTATAATCAACATTTAATTTAAAGTTTTTCCTTAAAAACAACAAAACCATTTTCATATTATTTTGTTTGTTTGTCTTGCAACACAAGTTTTATAACATAAACACGCATGAGTTGACAAAAAGCTTTTGGTGAAAATGTGAAATATAAGCATCTAATGTGTAAGTGTATGTGTAAATGTATAGGTTGGGAGTGCATGTGTCAATCTTGTTTTAATACTTTTGCTTACCCAAGCTTTTACATGTTGCAGCTGTTCGATAAACTTATTTCTTTATGCTTTTTTATTTCTAATTTTGTTATAATATTTTTTTGGTTTTGACATTAAAAGTGGTAAAAGCAGCAGTTTAAGCTTATGTATGTACAAACAGGACTTTCTTTCAAGGTTTTTTTATATTTTTCTTTTAAGTCCTTTTTCATGTAATACATGCTACTGTAGTAGCATTTATATGTAAATGTAAAATTGCATGAGAAAAGTGCTCAGTTTTAATGAAAACTTTAAACTTTAAACAAACAAAAAGTAAACATATACACATATACTTTTGTTTTAAAGTGTATTTTAACGTATACTTGTATATAAACATGTATATGGAATTTTTATATCGTTCACTATCGTAAGACGTAAATATAGGTATAATACATTCGTCATTACATGTAAAATACCTAAAGTCCTAATTAAAAAAATACAATATTTTAATTTTAGAGTGTGGACTTTGTGTACCTTACGGGAAATTTTAGAAATCGTCTTTCGAAATGCATTCTATGTTATACACTGATATATTATTAATCCGATTTTGATGAATTTTGATATGATATAGGAAGAATTCTGTCTCAAAAATCAGTCTATCTATATTTTGCTATCGGACCGATACATCAGGTTTAAAATAAAAGGTTAAAACAATTACAAACAGTCTGGCCAAATTTCATTGAATTCTCAGATAACTTACTTCTGAAATTACACGTGAAGGCAATACGCTTTCTTCACTAAAATTACTTCCGGAAAACTCCAGATAGAAATTTCCCGGGATATACAAAAATCAGGGGAAAATCCCGAGAAATGTTTTCTCGTAAAAAACCCTAATTTTTCCCCTAAACACTGTACTTAGTTTGAAATCTCAGCAGTAAGTGTATCCAAAACCGGCAAAAATTACACAATATGTTTAGTATTTACGCTATCATGATGAAGGGCATATAGATGTCGACTCAGCTGAATACATAATTTTATTCATGTCTATTCCTTGCTTTTTACCTAAAAACTAAATGTTTTTAGCACGAAAATTAAATTTAGATCCCCAGCTGGTAAAGATTTAATAACTTTTACACTAAAAACTGCAAGTAATTTCTATTTGCTGACCAATAAAACTAGTTAAATGTTTGTTTAACAAATTAAAAAAAAAGAAAAATAATAAAAAATATTTCATATAAAAGAAAATATTTAAAATCTTGCTAATGAAGAGCAGACAGTCAAATAATATTTTTTTCAAAAAGCTTGATTTATACTTAATAATCCTGTATTAAATTATATATAAGTTTACGTTTTGTAATCAGTGTAGATTTTCTATGAAAAACCATAACTTAAACAAATATTCTGAAGCTTAGGATTCTTAATAACTTTTAATTTTTACTAGGGTTTCCCCAAGGGGGAAATGTTCATGGAATTTCCCGGGAAATTCATGTTTATAAATCTCGGGATATTTTTATCGGGAATTTTCAGTAAAATAATTGTTTCCATGTTTATTCTGTTTGTTATTGTTATAAACAGTTTCCTATTTAAAATCTACTACATCGCTACAATAGAAAAATGTTTATAACTGATATCTGACCTACTTAGTGCAAGAATATAATAACAAGTACATCACAATGTTGGTTATAAATGGTATTTACAAAAACGAATTGTAAATGTCATTTATTCTTAAGCGTGAATTACATTTTTGTGAAAATAACATATACACTGTACCAAAAATTAAAAAAAAATCCTAGAACTTTAACGAAACAGAAGGTGTTAAATAAATAGATTTTTATTCAAATTAATATATTTTTCATCAAATTGAAGAATTTTCTTCAAATATACTAAAAACATTTAATCAAAAAAGTTTTTTTTAAATGTTAAATTGAATAAAATTTCGTAAAAAAGTAACGAAAAATATGTTAAATCAACACATATTTAGTAAAAACGACAGTAACACATCGCAAGTACTTTTATGAGCTTAAAATGAGATACCTAAAATATTGTACCGAACATTTCAAAAGAGTTCGTTCTTGGGACAAGATGATAATATATACCAAATATTATCAAGATATGTCTAAGATGTGTAGGGTATTCACAATGTTTCCTTGGACAGCCAGCCGGAGGGACAGACAAACGAACAGACGGACAGACATCGTTAAACAGACTCAAAAAGCGATACTAAGTCTAACGGTGTACTAAGGGGTGGATGTACAAACATCAGCACGAACAAAACGGAAAAATTTTCAAATTGGCTTAAATGTAATAATTACATGAATATCGACTCTTCTTAGGCTATAGATTATATAATTCGCTATTTTCCAGAAAATAATTTTACAAAAAAACTTTTTATTAGTAATTCAATAAAATTCGGCTAAAATAACTTTGGGTTTGGCGTAAGATTTGAAGAATATCCATTGATGCTCTATACAACTTCCATATGAAAAATATTAGCTTCAAATTAGGACTTCTTCCTAGAAGATGTTTTGTTCATAACATTATTTAAAGTTATTAAAATAAAATACTGAAATAAAATCGTCCTGTCGTATTTAACTGCAATATAGGCTTACTACTTATTTTTAATACAATTAAAGCATATTTTTAGTATAAAATAATTAAAACATTAGTTCTATAGAATATATGATATTTTAATTTATTACCGGAAATTACAGATTTTTTCTTAAATTCCCAAGAATAAAAAAACTCGGGAAAAGGGAACCCTAAATTTTACAACATTTACATACAATATTGATACTTTTATTTTAGTATTTTTTATACCCTACCTCACCGTAGGCGGTTGGGGTATTATACGTTTTTGCATAAGTTTGCAACGGACAATAAAAATATTGCTAACACCACCTTTAAGTCACCTTACGTCTCAGAGTCACTTTCAGAGTCGAGTTAACGATGTTTGTCCGTCCGCAAGGCTAGCTGGTTGTTAATGTAAACCTTGTGAGCAAAAAGCAGGTCGCAATTTTAGAGATAAAACTTTGCAGGGCGATTCATATCGCCCATACAAATGTTCGTCCCGGAGTGGGGTTTCAAGGTCATCAAAATCCTGAATATAAAGCGATTGTAACGAAATTTGGCACAGATAAGTCTAATTCTATTTTATTCGGTCTTTTTTAAAACGCACAAATCCTACACAGAAATAAGTACCATAATATACTGCACCCTTAAGCAGAAATTATAAAATATTCTTATACGAGGATCATTCATTAATCTTTAGTAGCCACCATTAATAACCACAATATGGTATAGAGCATTAAACAATCGGACTTGATCGACTATAACTTTTATTTGTTGTAATATAAAATTTGTCCTTTTGATATTTTCCCCAAGAAAGAAAGAAAGAAAAATATTCTCATATGTAAACTTATGTAATAAGAAGTTCAAGTGCAATTTGAAAGTTTTCTTAGTTTATTTGGCAAATTGCTTCATATTTTTTATCTTGTCTTTTCTTTATATTTGCATTACGTGCCACAATTTTGATATACTGATTAAATACATGCAAAATGGTAACAAATAAGAGAAAAAATGAAACGAAAAATATTTACCAAAAACTTACAAAGAAAAATACCAAAAGATCATAAAAACTAAATAAAAGTATTTGCATCAAATTTCAAAATATTTTTGTAAACACTAGAAATTGTTTCTAAAGAGAAACATCTTAAAGATACACTGCATTTTATAATATAAAGAGTAAATACCAAAAACTTTTAGTTAAAGTATGATAAATTTCACTTCAATTTTCTTGAGTAAAGTGAAATTGGCGTTATAGTGTCAAAAAATTAGGTTTGTAATTTTTTTTCGAAACGCTAATCAGGTTAACCTTTTAGACTTTTTATTATAACTCAACCCATTTATTAGCAATCAACAGTGGCCCTAAAAATGTTTTTTTAGAAATAATCTTTAACTTTCAAACTGGCAATTATTATACCTTTTACCACCACAAGAGGCTATAAAGGCTATATAAAGTTCGTCCCTCCGTATTTAACGCCAAAAGGGAATTATTTAAGTATACTATAAAGTACATAAGCTGTGAGTTCGAAAATATTTAACACATGTTTTTCATGAAAACTCCTAACCCAAGTAAATTTTTTTTAAAGCTTTAAAGCTTTAAAAAGATGCTGACATGTTTTCGAGGCAATAATCTCGCTACATAATGAATGATGAAACGTATGTTCTGGCATATCTTTAGATACTTTCTGATAAAAAATTTATGTTGGTGATATTCGAAAGCATTTGTTAGAAAAGTTAAGGATCCATAACAGTCAAAATTTCCCAAAAATACTTTGGTATGGTAAACAATATGAATATGTGCCAAAAGAAAACTAAAAATATCGAAATTTATATTAATGAATTTTAAAAGCTGCTTTCATTTATTTTATAGACTTCAAGACCTTGAGTGATACAAGTACAGTTATGTGGTATTTGTATCGAGAAAGTGTTGTAGATTTTTAAAAGAGACAGAATACCTATTCGAGCAAAGTGACAGAAAGCGCTATGAAATCGTTGATGGAAGGATTTCACAGAAATGTCCATAATTTCATCTCCGAGATTTTGAATATGATTAGAATTTTCAAAATTCAAACGCAAAAAACTCGTAGACTATAATTGAAAAATATATCGTGTCTTCATGTCTTTTAATATCACATTTAATGTACAAAGTATATATTTTACATCCCTATAATTCCTTTCATGGAACCACCATAGTGTCCAAACTACCAAAGTTATAGTGCCACACTTCTGTTACTGCTTTATTTAAAACATATATTTATTCGCCATCAATGGTGGAAACATATATTTATTCGCCATCAATGGCGAAAAAAAATTAAATAAACATATTAATCTTTTGGCATAAATTTTTTTCAGAAAAATATATTTTGATACTTTTTTAGAATATTGTTTTATTTATTTTATTATTATTATTATTATTATTATTATTATTATTATTATTATTATTATTATTATTATTTTGTTTTTGAAAATGAGAGTATATCAAAAGTTTTTAAGGTAGAAAAAGAAATCGACCTTAATTTTTTGGTTCGATGAATAATTAATTTTCGTAATTAAATGAATAATCTACAACCCTTTGATATCGGTATGCTAATTCAATTTGCCGAACAAAAGTTAACGATTACGCCCCAATATGTATCGTTAAACAACATACAAAATCGATATTATATTAATAAAAGTCTATAGCTTATCAAATATCATTTATAAGCATCCATAAGTTTTGCTATTATATATATTTAATAGGTTTATGACTATTTTCTTGTCATAAGATATAACACGATTAAATTTGAATTAAGTTATTTATTTAATTTGATCAATTTTTATCAATTTGAAATTTTCAATCGTCATTCCTAATGTCTCTTTATGCACCTCTAGTATCATCTGGTTAGCCAGTTATAATTCGATGTTGGGAGATAAGGGGAAAATTGACCACTTTCAGCTGTTTGTTTGTTAAAAATAGTTTAACGTCTTGACTTTTTCTTCTAATCTTATGAAATTTGACCAAAGTGCTTGGAATTTTTTTATTTTAAATTATCAATATAGTTTTAATAACAACAAAACTATATACTGATGTCTGAGACAAAATCAAAGGAAAATTCCTAAATATTTTTCAACGAAAGTAATGAGTTTAAACAAAATTAATTTAAATATAAACATTATATAAATGTAGGATCTGAGGGGAAACGGAAGTGATAATTCGCTGGTATAACTGATCAGAGAACGTGATGTAGACAAACGTAGACAAGAGAGTGTGACTTTCGTATTTGAAGATCAGGACGGAAAAACAAACATGGATATAAGATAGCAATTAGAAAAAGTTTTTCAGTGGCCTTAGCAGAGTGAATGACATAATATATAAGTGTTAAGAACTTTGCATTAGTGACGTAGATAGTAATATTAAGTATACATTCGATACAGTTTTATTTTATTTTAATAGAGAATAGAGAAGGAAGTTGAAAACTAAATAAAGCAGCACTGAAAGTAGACAATGATAATGTTGAACTTGGCATAAATGAGAGTAGCGAATTTATAAAAACATCATTCTCTTTTATAATATAGTTCCCATATGAAGCTCTTTTTTCCGGAAATGACGTCAAGACTGTTAAATCATAAATTTTTTTTTGATGGATAAGTTTTAAGATTCGGCTCATCAGAGTATAACATTCTTCTTTGTTTACCTATCATGTTACTGCACATCAATTAATGGAATCTTTAACCTAGAACACACCGATCTTTGCAATAAAAGTATGAGGTCGCTCTCTTTGTTACTTATAGCAACTTAATTTTTTTCAGTCAATAATCCAGTCTTTGCGCTGGAGGAGGATTGGAATCCTGCCTGTTAACACATTGGCATTCCTTATGGTGGTAGGTAGTCTAACATCATATAAAAATTAATTTTTTAATTAAAGTGTTTTTGATTCTTTTAATATAATATTTGCAGTAAATTTGTGTATCTCAATATGCTTAGTTTTCCGGATGTATATAAAGAAAAATTCGATATAAATTATTTCAAATATATTTAACAAAACTGAAGTGTTAAAAAAGCTGTTTTTTCAATAAAATTTTTGAAAATAAAAAAACTTTGATCGCAAACAACCAAAGAAAAAGACGAAAAAAGGACACCAAAACTTACTTTAAATTTTGTGACCAAAAAACTAAACAAACAAAATACATATGTATATGTTTGTGAACATGTATAAAAGTAATAACGTTAGAAAACATCATTGAGGTAGTATTGAGGTCTTAGAAATTTCCTTATTCTTCTTTTTTTTTTTTTTTGGTTATTTTATGTGTACACTACACTTTTAGTTGTTAAAAAAATTGGTCAAGTTTTTGTATTTACTAAAGTTGTCTTTTTAACAGAAAAACTTTCTTTTTGATCGTAATTTGAAAGAATAAAAAATAATAAAAAAGAAAACATTTTTATGGTAAAAGTTTATACAAAACAAAATAAAAACCTTTTTCATGATTGTTGTTCACTTTTTCTCTTACTTTTTTCCATTTGTTTGTTAAGTTATTTAATGTTAAATCGTAAAATTCACTAGAATCGCATTTTTAAATTAAATTTTTATAACCTTAAAGTAATGACGATTTTATTTGTAAATAAAAACAAATAGCATGTGTTATATGCGGTCTTGTCACATTTTAAATACCCATCAGAGCGCCGATATATGAACTGAAAATTGTGATAACTGAAACACTTTTTCGAATTACACAAAAAATACTTAGATTTAAAAGTTTGTGAACCACTATTACATCTTTACAATTAGACCGATAACAAAAAACTATGTGATATAATTTTATTTCTGGTAATTGGTGCAGCCTGAATATAATTTTTAATCGACAAAAAATAGCTCAAGAAGCTATTCGTTGATAGATCAGCAACTTTGGAATTTTGTTAATGAGATTTCACACAAAAAGTTTATTTAAGTTATTTCCAACATATTTGAAGGAATACAAATTTCAGGGAATAGAAAGTCACATTCTGAATGGTCACTTTATTTATTATAATTTTAAGTCATCAAAATTTAATTTAAGATTCTATAACAAAGAAGTTAAAAGTGGAAGAAAGACAAAAAGTTTAATAAAATTATCACAATAAGATCTATGAAATATGATGGACCGATCTTCATAAAATTTTGACGCAATTTTTTATGTGTTATTCTTTTATATATGAAAGTGTATTACCAAATTTCAATGAATATATATGCACTTTAAAGAGATTTCCAGAAGGGGGTCTCTCTTGGAGCTATGGAACATATTTTGCACATTAATTAAATGTTTCAAATTTATTTTAAATTTCGCTATATCTATATTGTTCTGTAAGCATAAAACCCCATTACAAGAGAACAATTTCACCAGACTTCCCTGGCACAAAAAAATGCGATTTAAAGATGTTAAAACGACCCAGATTTTCTCGGTATACTTAGATAGATTGATTACAATCTTTTTCATTGGCAGGTTAATATTAAAAAAACAGGAAGCATCCCACTAAAGTAAGAAAAATAATTCTACACAAAATAGGAATAAACTTAAACTTCCTGTGACATTTTGCACATATTTAACGAATACATGTAACATAAGAGAATAATCCAAAGTGAAAGGCAAAGTTTAAAAACAGCATAAAGAAAATTATCTAAAATTTAAACAAAAATACATGAAATAGGCAGAGGAGTGGAAAAAAAAAGTAATTTTCTCTGACGAAAGAAAAAATAATTAAGAATGTCCTGCGCATACTTATGTTATGAAATCAAACGATATTTGGTACTGACTCATACTCATGTTATTGGTACAATTTGATAGCGTAAAAGATTGAAATTTAAAGAAAATTTTTAAGTTGTTATGATCACCTTTGCAGGTCCACATCCAATTCTTTGCAAAATATGTGATTAATTGGCAAATCTCCTTTTTGCATCCACTCTGATAAACCCAATATACTTTCATTTTACACTTATGTAGATATAGGATATAAAAATATATAAGATTTTTTTTAAATCCTATCACTCCTTTTTATTATGCAGTTGTCAGTACTTTTATGTATATGTCATAAACATATACACATACATATAATATTTATATAAATCCATTTGCAGGATTTTCATTTTAAAAGTTTTTTTTATTATTTTTGTTGTCATTAGTAATGGATGAAGTTAATAAAAGAAAATAAATGTGAACCAAAATATACAACGAATTGTAAATGTCATATTGTTAAAATATATTTAATATAAATAAATAAAAGTTTAATATTTATATAACAAATAAATAAATATTACTGATCTCTTAGAATAAAGTGTAACTTTGTTAAAGAGTAGAAGATGAAAGAATACTTGTTATCGTCTGGAGAACATTATTTATTAAAAAGTCATTAGCAATAATCGGTCAAAACCAAATATTTGATACCCCATGGTGTAGGATCTATATTATGGCAATATCAAGTTATGGAACAAACTTCATATAATATTTATGATTGATAAGAGTTAATTATGCAATGAAGCTTTGAAAAAAACTATTTCACTAGTATTTCGAATTTTGTATTATGTTTGACACATCCCAATAAGCAATTTTGTTGGAATTCATATTTAAACCAAACTCATTTCCAGCTCTTGAAAATAACTTGTATTACACTTTTATCCAAATGCATTTTCTAGAGATAAGAAAAATAAAGCTCGAATAGCTTAAGAATTATACAAACGAAAGTTTTGAAATTTTATCTCAATCATTGTTTTACGGAACAAATTGTGTCCTCCATATAAGACAAATATTGATTATCGAATATTTAAAGATTAATAACAGCGAAATATTTTTCAATTTTTTTCTCCAATGGCCTAAGCTCCGGCAGTTTGGGGAATTGCCTTTCTTGGTCAAATACCATATTATTGTTCTTGCATTACTCAAGTAAGACAGATCACAAATAAAATTAAGACAGTCTTATAAATAGAAGCAATCTCTTTGCAAAGATACCTTAATATTAATTTCGGTATTTATAGAGTTCGTTGTAAGGAAATGATTGACGCGACTGCATATTATACTTTTTGGGAAATGCTGAATGTTTTTGGGTCGTAAACTTTTTTCAATATTCCCTAGAGCATCAACCACAAAAAGGTTTTGACCAGGATGTTTCACATACGTTCCGTCATCCATTATGCAGCAAAAACTAAAAAATACTTCTATCTCCATGCAATGTTATGGCCTTTACATTTTAAGCAACGTTCCTGTCAGGTACTTATAGTTTATAAATCTGCAAAAGCCTTAGAATGGGTAAAACCAAATAGTACCAGCAATAAGCTAACAGGCTGCTTTCCTAGCGGACGTGTGGGGAGCTCATTTTAAAATGCTTTCGTTTTTTTTAACATTTGTTCGAGAAATTGCTTATAATTTATTGCAATATTTTATCTTCTTATGAAAAACAAAATAGTTAGTAAACACGGTTTCAAGAAAAACTAAGTTTTTACTAAAAAATATATGTCATGAAAAATCACATTAAGATTAAAAAGAGCTGATTCCTTAATATGAAAATATTAAATAATCGAAATTAAATATATATTTTTAAATTTGTCAACTAAAAATAAATTAAATTTTTTTGCTTAATATATATATTTGTAATTTTTTTTATTATATTTTTTTAATTTTATTTACAAAAATGACATTTTTATTTAAAATTGTAATTTATTTTCATTATTTTAAATAAATAAAAGTTAACAATTAATATTTTTTTTTAATTTGAACTTAAAAATCTTTGAAGTATACAACTCAATATTAAATAATACATAAAATATTTATCATACGTCCTTAAACAACAAACAAAAGATAATATATAAAGAACCTAGCATACTTTGGTGCAAATACTGTTGCGTATGATAATTATTTTTGTATTAGAAAATAAATATTGTAACATATAAATACTTATGTTGCATACTTATATGGATGACTCCGAAGCGTATTATTATTACAAAAAAAATTTACATCGTAATAAAAAATTGATTATTGAAAATAAATCCATAACTTTTGATTGGCAATATGGATTTCTTAAAAATTTAACACAGGCATAGCAGAGGAGTATGTCGTTATAACTATGGAAACCTTAGCTCCATAAAGTCTCCATTGCTAGAGTTATCAAGTTCCAAATCGGGGAACTTCGGCATTAAATATTACATTTACTGTTTGTAGTTTTTTTTTAAAGTTTTAAGTAAAGTTGAAAATAAATGATATCATAGTTGTTTTCCGAATATTTTTTTCTTCAACTTTTTAGCATGTTATTAAAAAAACTGTTTTAAGTGACATTTTAAAATTTAAATTTTTAAGACTTTTTGTCTTTTAATTTGTTTCAATAGTATACATATTTGTCAAAAATATTAAATAAAAAATACGTATAATTTAAAACATTTTACACACGATAAAAAAAGGAAAATACAGGAAGTGGTAAGTTATGATAATTGAAAATGGCATCAAATACGTGACCACTGTAAAATGTTTCAAAAGTATAAATTTTGGCAAGAAATAGTTGATTCAAAGGAATATGTAAATGTTTGTGTATATGTATATGTATATGTATATGTATATGTATATGTATATGTATATGTATATGTATATGTATATGTATATGTATATGTATATGTATATGTATATGTATATGTATATGTATATGTATATGTATATGTATATGTATATATATATATATGTATATGTATATGTATATGTATATGTATATGTATATGTATATGTATATGTATATGTATATGTATATGTATATGTATATGTATATGTATATGTATATGTATATATACAAAAAATATGTAGAACACTTAGTTACTTCTTTTTGGAAATTTTGAGGGTTTTTGTGTCCTTAACTAGTCTTCAACATTCCCTCGAGCATCAGTAGCATATAAGTTTTGACCAGAAAGTAATATGGCAGAATACATGTTTCGTCTTCTATTATACAGGAGGAATATTTTTCCAACAACTTGTTGTATTTTTGGCCTATAAATTTTTGGCAGCGTTCATGTCAAAATATTTTGAGGTTAATATATTTTTTTAAAACCTAAATTAGTATTAACTTTTTGTACTTAATAGTCCAAGCGCTAAGTTAAATGGATTGCTTTTCTTCCGGATATGTTGAGAGCTCTTTTGAAATCGTTTTATATATTTTTTACTGCAGAGTGTTCATTAAATAATGGTCAACCTTCGACTTTTTTACTAAAATTTATATATTTTGCGAATAAATCATGGTAAGATTAAAGTCAAAAGAGTTCATTCTTTGGAAAAAAAACTTTTTCTTGAATATTTCGTCTGAAACCATTTTTCTATTTTTTATTTATTTCTTTATATGTAATTTGTTAGTAAAAAATCCATTTTTTTGTTAACAAAAAATATCGATTTAGTTTTAGAATTTTTATTGCTCTTCATTACTTGAAATAAATAAAAATTAGTTGTTTCAGATTCGCAATAAAAAGTTCATTAAATTATGCTACTTAATAATGAAACAAAAATAATTAATCATACGCCTTAAAACAATTAAGGAAAAATATCAAAAAAAAGTATAGCATATTATTGTGCTAACTCCATTACGTATGATTATTATTTTTATTATTCAAAATTAATATTTTAATATGAAAATTTATGTTGCATATTTATTTGGGTATTACTAAGGCGTATGATTATTATCAAATAATATACATTTAACGTATGGCATAATGCGGTAGAATTGATTTTTTGAACGTTATTCTGTAACTTTTGATTGGCTCCATGGATTTCCTTGAAATTTAACACACGAATAGCAGAGGAGAATAGCATTATAAGTATGAAAGCTCGAAATTCATAAATGCTCCACGAACACAGTTATAGGGTTGTCAATTGGAGAACCTCGACTTTATAATTTTTACTTCTCATTCAATAAAGAAAAATATTTACATTATCTTATAGCCCTTGATGTGGTAAAAAAAACAGCCTTACATGTCTTCAATTTATAAGCATTTGAATTTTTTATTGCAACACTAAATTATGTATTAAATAAAAAATATTCCAGTCAATATCTCAACTTTTCTAAAGCTCCTATAGAGACTTGCCACATTATTATGCTATCATTATATTAAATTTTCATGCAAATCTATTTAACCGATCAAAAGTTATAGATATATTTCCAAAAAAAAAAATCAATTTGAAAACAGTTATGATTCTTGTAAATTAAATTTTTATATTTTTACTTTTATTGACAAAACCTTTTTCATATTAAAAATTATAAATTAATTATTAATTTATTTTATTGTGGTTTTGACAATAATTTTCTATAATAAATAATAATAAATTTATTTTACAATTTTTTCTATTTAATTTTAGTTTCTATTTTAAATATTGTTTCATAAACATAATTTTCTGTTCTTTTTACATTAAAATAATGAAAAACCTGTTTAAATATGAATTAATCTTTCCAGCCATTAACTAATTATAATGTTTTTTGAACAATAATTTATATTATTATTTAAACTGCTTCAATGGTTTTTAATTGAACTGCAAAAACTTTTATATAAAAAGTTTAATTTTTGTCATAAACTGATATCTGATTTGCTTGCAAACAGGACAGAAAAAATCTGTAGCGAAAGTTTTTTTTCAAACTTTTTTCTTTAAAATTGGTTTCTAATTGTTAAACCATTATATTTAGTTTTTTTTTGTCATTTTTTTCCTCTCGTATTCTCCCTCTCTCTGCTTATGACAGTTAAAAAGTTTATTTCACAAATGCAATTATAAACCAGCTATCACTTGCAAAATGCGAATATTAAGCGTTAAACAAAAATGAAAATGAAAATGAAAAAAATTAAACTTTAATGAATTCAATTTAGTGATTTGTTTAGTTTAATTTATTAAATCAAATTCATTACTTTCCCCCTCTATTTCTTTGCCCAAGGTGTGGTTAAATTGTATAAAGTTTTGTTCTGATATTTGGCAATTTAAAGATTTTGTGAGTTATTGATGATGTTTTTTGCCATAAATACTAGTTTAATACACTAAATACACTATAAAGTGGAAAATAGTTAAAAAAAGTATCAGGGTTATATCAGACTGGATCAGTTTTCTGCACAATTTTAGGGACATTTTAGCAGAAAAATAAAATTGTGCTAGAACAGTAACTTCAGAATGGCTAGTCCTATTTTAATAAAGGTTCACATTGTTTTAGTATCGAAGTAATGGAGTTTAAGCTTTGACTTTATTGATACAAGAGCCGTTCCACAAAGTCTTAATTTCCTTCAATTTAAAAGATTTTTTATAATTTTTTTATACAAAAATACAAATGTTAATTTTATAAAATGAAAGTATTAATTATAAAATAAATAATAATTTTTCATAAATTATATTTTTTGTCCACAAAAATTAATTTTCTCACTGAAAATTTTACATTTACTAAAAATGGAATTTTAACTTAAACTCAGTTCTTTGCACTTCAAAAAGATTACTTTTTAATATTTTTGGGAGAATTTTCATTTTTGATTCATTAAAAGATTAATTTTGTCACTGTTCGTTTGCTTTTATAACAATTATTTTTTATATTTATATTGTTTATAAAAGATTGTTTTTTATTTTTTTTTTATAAAAAATATAATTTTTCTACACTCTACATCACTGCAAGTGGTGATGAGGATATTTTAACTATATCATTCCATGTGCAATACAAAGAAAAAATCATCTAAGATCCCATAAAGTAAATACATATATTATTGCATTAAATAAAAAACTTTGCCACAACTGGAATAATTGTCCGAATTCAATGAAATTTGGCCACTTTCATTAGCAAAGAAGTATATTTGCAAAAAGTTATAGATCGATATCTACGAAAACCTCAAAATTCTTAAGAATAACTTTTCTAATTTTTTTAACAAACAGTAACATGATTTAAATAGTATTTGACCATAACATACTGCTGTACTTTATATTACTATAGAAAACATGGTAGTCGGATCAACAGTAAGAAAGATATAGACTGAAATATATAAACTTTTGATGTCAAAAATATGTCATATTGATTGCAATTTTTAAGACACTTCTGTGAAATTTGCAACATATATTTTTATTTTGATAAAGTTAAAGAAACTAAATTTTGCTGCAACCAATATGTGTCCTGATTCCCACATAAGGTCCATTTCCATAATATGATTTAAAAGTTGTAAAACTCTTATATTTTGATATAGTTCCAATATACAGCTCCTTCCTTGAATATGGTTATATACAAATCAATTTTATTGAAAAACGTAAGAATTAAACTTCTTATAATTTATATTGTTAATAAATGAAGCTAATGCAAATCGACCCATGTATTACTTTAAATTTTATATAAGTCGCCTCTCCGGTAAGGAGTTTTAATTTATAACACTATAAAATTTTAATACAATTTATTGAAATATTTGAAATTTATCGCGCCATATTCAGTTATTACTCTCCCTGAGTAGGGATTTAGGCTTGAGAGATTCTTGATTTCATTGAATATATGGACCAATACCATATTCTGCTTTAATTTCTATATTAAGCATTTTTAAACTCACGCAGATATTTACATAATATAAATGGTGGAGGGTGGATATACTTTCTTTTCTAATTTTTTAATAAATGATTCACATTTTATTATAAGAAGAAATTTATTATTTACTATTAATTATATTTTATTAAAATTTTAATTTTCATTGAGAATTTCACTTCACTAAAAGAAAGCACTTTAACAAAATAAATATTAATTATTGCATTTTAGTTTTTTTTTTTTTTTTTTTTTTTTTTTTTTTTGATGCACCCCAAATTCAGCGATATGTGGTCACAATTTATAAAAGGAAATTTTCTAAAAATTTATCAAATACATTTATGAGATTATATCTCGAAAGATGGACTATATTGGGGCTAATATGTATATTTTGTTATGTCCAATATATGTCATCTTCGCATAATAGCGTTTTGAGCTTATAAAACTTTTAGATAAACTTTCAGATGTACATACTAAGTACTTATATGGTTGGTTCAAGATTGCAACCATATTTTACACTTCTGTTTACTGCAATGTTTTCCCTAGCAAAATTATTGAAACAAACTGTCAGTTTAATAAAATTCAATAAATCAATTAATTTTTTTTAAGAATATTTCATATGATATTTTTCAAGCCAAAAAATATAAAGAATTTTTGAAAGAAACTCCCAACACATCCGATTGAAAAGCGAACCGATTAGCTCTTTGCTCGGACTATATGGTACAGAAAGTAAAGGAAAATACAGGTTTAAAATTATACAAGACTCAAAAAGTTCCTGACAGTAATGCTGTTATAAATTTAAAAGCAAAAAATAACAACTTCTTGATTAACAAGTTTATATTGCGGATGCTGGAGGAAATGTTAAAGAAAAGATTAGGACAAAACAGTAAAAAAGCTAATCATCATCAATAACATCAATAAATGATTACTAAATATATGCTGCCACTTATAAGACTTCATAATGTGCTTAATTATTTTTGTGGCCAAAGAAAGTACTAAAGGTACAAGAACAATAATGTGGTATTTGTATCATGAGACACAGATCCTCCAAACTGCGAGGAGCTAAGCTCCTTGGGCAGTTTGGCACTGTCCAAATGTAAAATACCATATTTGCAATTATCCTATTGATGTGAAATAACAGGATTTTAATGAGCATATCTGCAACAGACAAAAGGATATTTTCAAATCTTCTCAGAATTTTATTTGATGCAAGAATATATATACTTTATGATTCAGATGATTCCTTCTTGGCGTTTCAAATTTCAGGATATACCATATCCCTATTTTAATTGTTATCTTTCTCAATTTTCTCAGTGTAATTCAAAATTTCATCGACCTTCAACTCCCTTTCATTTTCAACATTTAGCAAAAATCTATATATATTTTCCAACAATGTATCCTCATTATACATATATCTTTTAAATGTGGGTGTGAGTATAATTTTACAAATTTCCTTATACGTTGCTCATTTTATGCAAATTGATGTTCGTACGTACATATAAATACATGTATAAACAAAATACAAACACATATGAATATGTATCAATAAGTATATACCAATATATTAGCAAATTTGTACACAACTTTCTATTTATTTACACATCGAACAAAGTTTACGAGTTTCTTAATATTATAGAAAGAAATCCAACAATTTCAATGATTATCCAGTTATTGGTTTATATCCATCAATTTCTTTATAATAGAGCAAAAAATGGGAACAAAAAAATAATAGAAATGAATAAGACACTATCAACTGATACACATTTGCATAATAAATCTCTTTTCAATGGATTTTCATTGCTTTTTAACATATTTTCATGTCATATGAGTGAGCAGATGGAAGAAAAAATGGAAAAAAAACGAGGAAAAGAAATTTAAGTAGAAAAAGATATATCTCAAGTATAAGAAGAAGAAAATCTAATAAGAATTGTTAATAATAAAAGGGAAATAAATTTTATTCTTTTTATAACTTTAATTAAAATAGTTGTTTCTTTTTCTCTTCTTTATCAATATCTATATAATTTATGTAAATATATGTGCAAGTATAGATGTATGTGTATTGACATACATATGGTGAATTTAAATATATATTAGGCAATTAAGATGTCATTTAACTTTTGGTTAAATAAATAAATCTAAAACTTGAATTTAATATAAAATATAGACATTTTATTGATTTGTTTAAAAAAACGTGAATTATATGAATTTAAGATATTCGTATATAAAATCGATTTATATTAAATGACATTAATTATTGTCGATGTAATCAGATTTTATATATTGTACAGATTGTAATAAAAGGCACATAATTATTGGATCAAATCAAATTCTGAGTCGTTTAAACAATGTACTGTGGTCAAACGCCTTTTTTGGGAAAAATTCTCTAACTTCGGAACTACTGAAGATTTTTTAACGAAATTTCACACAGAGTTATTTAGGTCAAGGTAAAATTTCGACTAATTTTTGTACCGTTTGTTTTTTTATATCTTCGAGAGCTTTATTTGGGTCCAAATTACTAATAAAAATATTATCAGGGTTCTGTAAAAAAAATCTAAATAATTAGTGTGCCAGAATCACATATAAACCTTTTGAATAGAAATTAAAAAATGTGATTTTTTAAATCAACTATTTCCTTCTGGACTATAAAATTTTTTCTCATTTCTGAAAGAATTTCTAACGTCATATGCATTAACCAAATTCGAAGACATTAGTGCCAACAATTTCCTCACAAGTTAAAAAATTATTTTCAAAAAAAACGTTTTTGGACCACAGTGTAGTGGATGTATGTTTGTGCTTTATTTTATGCACTCATAAGTAATTTTGATGTAAGAATACATATACCTTGTGGAGTCTAGGATAAATTTTCTTATTATAAAACTTTGGATAGGGCATAGAAAAAATTGTACCCCCATACTAACGATTTTTTTACATTCCTATAACAAATACAGGGGAATTCTCCAAATTTCGTGATTTCACAACACATTACAAAATTTGTGAATAGGGATTAGGGAGTGATATCCCGTTAAACAGAAACTTTTAATATCTCAAATTTTTTGAATCATTAAAAGCTAATTTGGCAATAAATTCTTAATAAAAATGAAAAACACTAAAATTTATTTTGTTAAAATTGACATTTTACCAAATAAAAATTATAATTAACACCTAAATAATCGATACCGCTTTTAATTTAATTAAGCGACTACTACAGCATTAGTTATATAACAGCGATGCATTTATCAACGTTACCACTAAAAAAATTCGAATTCCCGGCAGATGAATCTTATCTCCTCCATCACCACAGGTGTGATGAAAATATATATATAATTTTGTTACTCGGTATGTAATGCCAAGAAGGAGTAATCATCTTCTGACTGTCTGTCAGATGAAACATTGTCATTCTGAGAGCTCAATAATATAAAACACGCATATTGTTATTGTGCCTCAAAATTCTGAATAAGAACTTTTGTAATTTTTACAAAACAAAGCGTATGAATAAAAAAATAATAAGTTTAAATATCCAAAATTATTGTGTCAGACAGCTCCCAATTTAAAATGTATTTTTTTAAATTGGCTAAATATATTTACTTTGATAAAAAGAAAAAAACCGAAAAACTAAATTGTGATGGGACCATTAAGTGATTAATTTGACTAACAAGGATACGTTTTTCTTTAACTTACATATAGGGATTCTTTCCAGAAAACGGTTTTAAGCTTATAAAAGTTCATAATATATTCAAAAATTTAAATTCGGTACAACGATTATTCTTTAATGCATGTAACTAATTTGACGAATATCAATCCATATTTTGATTGAGCTTAAAGTTAAGGCTTAAATTTGAAGATTATAAAACTCTTAACCTTAGAATAATTCTATTATTAATTCTCACAATTATTTATCAAACTATCTTGAATATATGTTATTAATTTGATTGATTTTGTTCATATATTGTTATAGCCCCTTCTTTAAAAAACCCTTATATAAAACCCAATTTAATTCAATAGTGTCACGATAAATATATATTACTGATTTAATGAAAATCCGTCCATATTAAGCAAAAGAGTCCATATAAGGTCACTTTCCCTAGAAAACTTTTAAGCTTATAAAACTAGAAAATTTAAACTAAACCAAAAACTTTTTCATGTATCTAATTTAATTATGGGCCCATATCCGGTTATTATTCTCCGTTCTTAAAAACGCATCAATTCCATTGAAAATATGAATCGCTTCCACTGTTACACTTTAGTTATTATACAAAATTGTTCTCAACTCACATAAATTTTGGCACAACGTAAGGCATTCTATGTTACTTTAATCTCGTTGTATTAACAATATTCTTTTAGTGTAGGGCATTTAAAATTTTTATAGCACTTAAGCGAAAGTTTAAAGTAAATAAAACAAAGAAATATAATTATGTAAAGTATAATTTAACTTTTAAATAAACAAAATTTTCAACAAAATTTATATATAGATGTTTGTGTATGTAAGAGTGTGCTTGTATATGGGTATGTATGAAATACTGTTTATATCAAAATAATTACTATTTCCAGTTTATTAAATAAAATTTGTATTTCTTCCTTTTTTCTCGTTTAAGCTTGTTAATGGAGAAAAAATTTCGTTACAAATTTTAACAGAAACTTTTACCTTCATATCCTGAATATCCTTGATACCCGTTATTATAAATATTAAAACGTTTGTATTTGTTTTTGTTATTGTTGTTCTTTCTCTTAATGTAATTTCATTATTTTAATACAAAAACAACATAAAACAAGTAAGCAGTTATAGTTGGTCAAGCTCGACTATTTGATATCCTACACCATGTTGGGATTAGCGCATTCTAAAAAGGATTTTTCCAGTAGACGTTATATAAGATGTAGAATATATTATGGACCGACACTCGTAAAATTTCATAGATCTAATTTTCTTTGTATCTTTCTTGATTTGACAAATTATTATTACAATACAAACGTATATGCGAGATTTAGGCCCTAAAAAGTAATTTTTAAAAGGTGAGTTGTATGCGACTTATAAAAAGTAATGGACCGTTCCTCATATAAATTGACATATCGTTTTAAAATATCATAGGACTTATTTGTGCAAAATTTTAAATTAAAATTTTTTATATTTAGGATTTTTGTGACCTTAAATCCCCATACCGAAAGGAACATTTATATTGGGACTGGGTGAAATAATTCCAATTTCAATACGTATCGTTCGTGGGCCAAAATAATAACACAAGCCAAATTTCATTACGATATCATTAAAACTGCGACCTGAATTTTGTTCACAAGATTTACATGGACCGCAAGCCATGGACAGACATAGTTAAATTGGCCCAGAAAGTGATACTGAGTCGAATATGAATTGTACAAACGCATTACCCCATATTAATATATGGGCGTGTAGGGTATAATGAAAATACAAGAAAAAATAAAGTTTAGAAAAACAAAGTTGTATAATTGAATTTTTATTAAAACTCAAAAAAAAATAATAAAAAAGTCTTAAGAAAATAAAAGCATTCTTGTTCCGTAAACCCATAGATATTTTTAAAATGAGTGAGTGAATCATATTTTATTTTCTATCAAACCACCAAGTGAAAAAAAGTGGGAACAGGTGTTGACAGAATCAAGACGAAATGAAAGAAAATAAAAATCTTTTCTTGTATTTTATGAAACGCGCAAATTAAAGTTAAGTGAAATTGAAAAACTTTTATAATTTAAAAACAAAATGTATTTTCCTGCATATTTATATATACGTAACTAACTTAAACCAGGTGTGACTTGGTGCCAGAATTGTTGTTGCAATTGTTAACTAAAACAATAACCACTTTTTACCAACATCCATTAAGCCCTTTTTTGTCAAAATATGTACGCAAAATTAAAAAAATCAATTTTATATACAAACAAACACATGTTATTATGTATGTAGTAATTGAAGTAAATAATGTAAAATTGCCTATTAAACGATATATCTGATAACTTCACTATAAAATAAGTAAGAAGTTGTAGTCGGTCAAGCCCGACTATATAATGCCCAACACCAGATTGTAAGTTATAAGTGTGGTTCCAAAGTTTCTAAAGTAACAGAATTATTAAAAAAAACGATTTTAAGGCCACTTAGCATCGTAAGCTCTCTTATATGATTTATGACACTTTTAAAATAGAAATTATTTCCTTTCAATTTTTGTGCGTAATTCTCAAACTATATTGAATTGAAATTACTAATATAAAAATTGTCAATTCACATATTCATATAGGCCCTACGTGAAGCTCTTTTCTGATTCTGGCTCTGATTATAGCACCCACATAAGTCCCCTTCTTGAAACAGAGTTTTATGATTAAAAAAATAAATCTTCAATATATGTGTCAGATTTCATGAGATTTTAGCTTTATTTCATATAACCAACAATAGTGTTGTAGGGTATACAAAAGTTTCTGATATTAATATATAAAAAATATTATTTCTATTAAATAAAATCTATTAATAATTAAAAGTACCTGTCAACTGAAAAAAAACATGTCGAATATAGTTCAGGAAGAGGCAATAAAATATGTCTTTGATTTATATTCACAATATAATTGACACTAATTAACACTTGATCACGCGAGATTTTCTTAGCAACAGTTATAAAGTAAACGTGTATAAAGTAAACGTGTATAAATGCACATGCAAAATGTGATGAAGGGCATTTTTAATTATTAAAAGTTATTGTAATTATTTTTTTCAATTACTAAAAAAAAAATAAAATGATATTTTAATCTTTTTTTATAAACGTCTAAAACTATCAATTAAGAAAGTCGGCTGTTTTAGACTTATGTACATATACGTTAGAGTTACATGTAGCAGATATTGAAAAGTCCATTATATTGGAAGTATAAGTTAATAAAATCGAGTTTAACGATATATAGAATTTTTGTCAATAAAAAAATATATGGTACATTGCAGAGATAAAATATAAACTCTTAAATAAAATCCAATTTTTTGCTTAGAATGTTGATTATCGAGACTACATTGTAATATGACGTTAATAGTTAATTCTAAATATCAGAAATGATGCTTGAACTCAAAAAATCCGTAATTTCATTATTTTCTCACTGGCGATGAAAACTGAATCTATTATAATTACTACATGTCCAAAAATCGTATGTACTTTTGGCTTGATGCATTCTTTACATAAAAACCTGTTATGTTGTTTTGGTAGCGAATCTATATGCTACAAGAAACAGATGAAAATCATCTTTATAGAATAACCAAAAAGTACCACAAATAATCTGTGGTACTTTTTGAAATGTTTAATGGTACATCTTGAACATTTTTGTGATAAATACAATTAATTAATAAATTAATAATATATCGATCGCAATGAATAATAATGTAATTTGGAGGTATTGGGATTTTTGTGGTTCCTTTTCTTTCACAGCAAATAATAATAAAATTGTTCTTCTATTTTGAAAAAGAGATAATAAAAAAATTAAAAACAGACGTATATGTAAAAATTCATCATAATTCAGACAATTTTAGTTTAATTTTAAATGTTAATGTCAATTTCGAAATGAGATTTCCGATTTTCACCAAATTTACCATTAACCGTCTGCATTTGAGTTAGTAATCCAGCTGATACCAATGTTGTAAGGAAAACTCATCTTAATGTAATTTAATCTAGAAATATTAATAGAAAAATCTATTTAAAAAAATATACAGTTGGTTGTTAATTACAGCTAAGATCCAGGTATGAAGATCTTCGTATAATTAGCTTTTGGAATTTTTGCTTAAGTATAAAGTACATTATTATGATGCTAAAATTTATATGAAATTTGTGCTTTCTCGGGTCATTATATGAGTACAAGAAGAAATTATGTAACTACCTTGTGTGATTTTTTTATGAATAGACCATATTAATTTTATTAGTTTATTGGTATTTTTTCAAATTTCGTTAAAATCGACTTTTATTTTAATGGGGGCTGGATGAAATAATACATCCACCATCACCACAGTTCTTTTTGCCCGTTACAAACTTATACACAAACGCATAATATCCAAACCACCTATAGTGGCGAAGGATATAAAAACGAAATTGAGATGAAAAATATAAGTGGGAAAATCATATAAAATCACATCAGTTATAAAAGGTTAACGTTTTTATCTGTATATAAGTGCAATTTCAATGGATATTTGTATGGAACTGGACGAAAAAATGAACCGATTGATAAAAAATTAGTCGAATTCGTCTTTGAACCAATGTGCGATTAATTATAATTCCATAAATTAGCACCATATTATATCATTAAACATATTTAATATTGATACCCATAATTAATTTTTTTGTTGTAAAATGTTTAGAATGTCCTTAAATATATATAAATTGTTTTATATTATCAGTTTAAAATACAAAATTCAAAGTATTATTTAAGTATTTTCAAAAGTTCCACAAAAAGGAGATTTTTGGAAAAAAAACAAAAAAGAGAAAAAAATAAGAATGCTATGCCGAATAAAGCATTCTTATTTTTATTCTTATTTTCATGCGTCATTCATACTCACTCACACATACACTCCAAACGTATACAATATATATAAGTTTTCCTTAATGAGTCATAAAATAAGTTACATTTTTGGCTATATATTTTTTTCAACTGAACCGATTTTGACAATTTTGCGATTGGTAATAAAGAAAATACAACTTAATATTATAGCAAGAATCTATTTTCATTTTTCGATTTAAAATTAAGAGTTTTTAAGGAATGACAAAGTTAATATACCCTCTTTACCACTTGTGGGTATAATAACGTTGTTTGAATAGATTTAAATTAAAAGTTTTATCCTTTAAATTACTATATGTACTGTGGGTTACTAATATATTTTTCTAATATTTTCGATAAAAAAAGACTACATAATTTATAATTAATGACTTATTCCTTATTTCTTGTGAAAATATTTTACAAATCTAATGCGAATAAATTTACCGAAGCACATACACACATCTCAAGTTAAATTTTCATTAAAACATCAACATTATAAAATTGGTATTAAATTTTATTTATTTAGTTTATTTATTTAGTTTTAAACCAAAACAAAATCTTATAAATGAAAACAATGGACCATATCTAAAGTCATGACCTCTCCTAATAGGCCATGTGCTAAATGTTTTTGTTAAATGGTATAAATTAATTGATTCTTTTTTTATAGTTAACAGTAAATATTGTGTTTAAAATGTATGAAATGAAAACATAAAATAAAATAAATAATATTTGAAGATCTTTTTCGCATTTAATAGATTCATAAAAATAAGATAAAAGTAAAAATAAGAAAATTAAAAAAAACAACTGTTAGATGTTTAAAATTTTAGTAAATTCTTATAAAAATAGTTACTTAAATTTAATTGTGAGATTCAAATAAAGAGTTTTTACTAAAAGGGAATTTTACATTAGAATATATTACAGTTCTTAAATAAGATCCATTATGAATCAGAATGAAATGCATTAAATATTATTTGGTTGTCTTGGAAGAAAATCGTTAAAAAATTATTAAATATCGATTAAGTTTTGTGATTAAGTAAAATTTTCATTTTAATATTCATAAATAATATTTTCAGTTTTAAATCCACATAAATTGATTAACAAATGGATTGGAAAATTTTCCAACTGTTTTACAAATAGTTTTTAACCGATCTTTTAACTGTGCTGTCGGGTTGAATATTCTTGTTCCTACGAAGGAATTAATTGTCTCCGGTATATGTATTTCTTGATTGCTTTACCCGATTTCATTACTCTATTAATTCCATTAAATAGAGATCAAGACTCTTAATGATCTATATTTACTTCCAGTGATCTAAATACAGACCTATAATGGCATATTTCTCCGTTGTCCCAACTGGTTGATCTGGCTTTAAATGTGAATTCTTAGATTTGGGATTATCGTTTTCATTCTTTCATCAAGTGTAATAGTATCAGAGATATAATATCGCTTCTAAATGTCACTTGGTCTCAACTAAATATAACACTTTTTGTCTTACTTTCCAAAGATAGAAAAGTGGCTAGCTCTTATAGTCCAAGTCCCATCTTTTACTTTGGCGTCAAAATTACCATGATAAAATTGTGCAAAGAAAGAAGGTTATCCAGTTTCTAAGCAAAAGAATTGAGTACCAAAAAAGGGGTTCCAAAACAATTCGATTTTATGATTCTGAAAATTTTTTGTGGAATGAAAAATAATGAAATTTAATGAAATTTATTTTATATATTGAATGAATCATCTAAGACCACATGATGTATATTCTTGCATCAATGCAAATCTGTTAGAAACGTTGTTATGAATGAAGTTATTGTTAAATATTCAGAATCACTTTCTGAGTCTATTTAAAGATATTTGTAGGTTCGCCTGGCTGACTGTCCATGTGTGTCATTAATTTTATCCAAGGACGATGTCTATTTATCTCTGAGTCCTTTTAAAGCCCTCAAATCCTACATAAGTACCATAATATACTGTACTCTCAAGCACAAATTAGAAAATATATTTAAACTAGAATCGATCAATAATTTTTGATAGCTTCTGTTTGTTTTTATTTATTTAAGATAATTCAGAACAAACGCGCAAAATTAAACATGCTAAACCAAATGAAAATATCGCCATATTAAACTTCTGAACTTTAAAATAATATTTTGATCCAATTAAAATAGTTTTGTGGAAATTCCCAAAATACATGTGTGTAAAAATTGAATATTAAACGCATATTGCGACAAATATATTGTTGTTAATTCATTGAGAATAATTTTATTCCAGTAATAAATCTCTTCTCAAAATAAACTTATTTCAATAAATTATAAGTGTATGCACTTAAAATTTTAGTGTTAGGACGAACATATTGGTAACATAACTTTTTTGTGGGTGCATTGTTACCGCACATTTGGGACTCTGTGAACAAGCCTCCATAGGATACCAAATTCACTTGCACTTCTACTATTACTGTATGGAATTTCATGCAAATCAGTTGTTACAGATTTATTCAGTTCAATTCAATACTGCTCGCAGAGAAAAATATGTTTGTGGTAACCATAAAAAAGAAGCATTATACTATTGCTATTAGATATTGTTACCGTAACAGAAATATTTGATTATTCACTTTGTAATTTTGCATTCATAACAAAAGTTATTGTTATTATCTCGAAAACATGTTTATTCCAATAAAAATATTGTTATTGAAATAAAAAGTTTGTTTATTCGGATTAATAAAAATAGTTGTCGTTATCACCAAAAACTTATTTGTGTACTATAAATTAAAATTTATATTATTTTTGGCGTAAACACAAATTGTTAAAAAATTATCATATTCAGTTGCCAGTAAAATGAAAATAATATTTTGTCCTAATAACAATAGTATTTTTATAACGAGCTGTTTAATAACAAAAAAATAAATTGTGAACAGTCAAACATATTTCCATTTGGAATGGTTTCAATTCTGTAGTACTATTCCGAACGATTTTGTGTTAGCTTCTTTAGATTCCGTTCGATTTAGTTTATCCAGAAAACGACAAAATAAATAATGTGAGTTGTAAATCTATTTAAAAAAATTCAAAATAATTTAAAAATTTCAAAACTTTTTTACTTTTTAAAAGTTTTATATTTTATAATTTTATTTACTTAAAATTCATAAAAATATCAATTCCACTTATGAAACTGAAAGTGATTTAATTTCGACAAAATTTTTCGTTTTACTTCTACTTAAGAAGCAGATTACGGAATTAATTCCATTTTTTGATAGGAATGGAATTCTCCAACAGGTCTGTATATCGCAATTTATTTTCAAATACTATTTTGTTTTTACCACCTAAAGAAAATTGCACAAAATTATTATTATCATTATTTTCAAGGCGCATTTAGCATTATGACACAAATGTATATATTTTGTCCGTCTGCTTTAAATAAAAGAAATTCTAATAACTTTATTTCTATTTTTGTTTCTTTTTCATATTATTGTTTATAATTCCGTTTAATGGATGTTTATAAATATTTATAAACATTTTCATTTTATTACTGTAAACAAAATTTATAAAGTAACGAAAACAAAAATTCTTAAGATAAATAAAATTATATACTAAAACTGACAATTTCATATGAACAGCATATAGTCTACTCGTAAATATGTGTATTTGTATGTATTAGTGTTTATACCCTACACAACCGTAAGCAGTTGGGGTATTATGCGTCCGTGCTGATGTTTGTAACATACAAAAATAAATCGTGTTAAACCCACTTTTAAGTACACGATACGGCTCAAAATCACTTTTTAAGTCGTTTTAACTATGTTCGTCCGTCCGTCTGTCCGTCCGTCTATGCGTCCGTCTGTCGGTCCATCCGGTTATCCATGTAAACGTTTTAAACACTTTACATTACTATATTTTTACATTTACTATATTTTTCGTATAGTCTCACGAAAAGGAGTTTTGGAAAATAAAGTCGTACCTAAAAATTAATTTGTAGAACAAATTAAATTTGCCATAAATTGACATTTCTTGAAATTATGAATTTGCTCTGTTTAGCATTTAATAAAGAAACATCCTTGAAAAATAGCCAATAATTAGTTTTTTTCTTTAATTTAACACTATTTCGATTTCCATTATAAATTTCGTAGAAGTGCTGTTGATGAATTTTTATGATTTTGTCATTCTAAATTTAAATCTTTTCGTCCACAATTTATATAAAATTTATTGATATGTCCTTAGTTAACCCAAATTTTATGAAGTTCTATGCCAAAAATGCAAACGACAAAAGGGGGGAAATTCGGAAAAGAACACAAAAAGGCACACGCAATTGAAAAAGTCGCAATTTGCGACTAAACTCACACCAACGGTAACACTGACTCTATAGGTTGCAATTTTGAAATATAACGATGAAAATTGAGACATAATTTTATTTTGGCCCAGAGACGAAGTTTATCCAATATTATGGATACCTGCCTTTCACATATCATCCCGCGATAAGGTTTCAAGCTCACAAAAAACCTCAAATATAAAGCGATTTTAAAAAAATTTTGTAAAATTAAGTCTTATGAAATTCTAAAACGATGTACTAAATTAGGTGAGAATCGATCGATTGGTTCTCTTTAATCCCACACAAGCCCCCTTCCAGAAGCACTATGAAGTGTATAAATCTCACTTTTATGTTTGTATTGTAATAATAACTAGTTAAATTAAAATACATACAAGCAAAAATTGATGTACAAAATAATAGGGGGTTCGGTCCATAATTTCTTTTAATAACCCCCCAGAAAAATTCTACCTAAAAATAAATCAGAAATTTAAATTATTAAAGGGACGTTCTTTTAATTTCGTAACTACTACATTGTTTTATAGGGTAACACATAGTCGGGCTTGACCAACTACAACATTCATACTTGTTTTCTTGTAGACATACCACATTATCATTGATAAAGATTCATTCATTCCGTTCGGTGTATGGACAGAACAAAAATATAGTTCATATTAATTTTTACACAAAGTTCAGTTCAGTATTTAGAACAACAAGCATTTAGAGCGATTTTAATTATTTTTTCCTTTTCTGTTTTATATAAAAAAAAATTACAACCAACAACAACAAATAAATATATAAATATTTAATCGTAATTTTTAGTTTACTCAAACAAGCGTTTAATACAAATGTGACACATTTAAGTGCACAAAAGTGCGTTAGATGAACTTTAATCAAAAACAATTCTATTATCAGTTCTATAAAAAAATAACAAAAATATCTTAATATAAAATGTAATAAAATAAAATTTTTTATAACAGTTTTAAATAGAACCTTGGAACAGCAACAGTTTGTGTCTAGTGTTATATTACAGAAAAAAAGATATATAAAAAATAATAAACATTTTATAAAAGGGAAAAAATTCATTAATACAAATAATTCAAATGTTTTAATAGTGTTTGGATAACATTAGAAAACAATAAAAAAAATATTCATATAATTAAAAAAATAACAGCAATTAATATATATGATATGGATTACTTTAAAGAAAAGATACATATATACTTCTATATAAATTCTTATTAAAGTTTAGAATAAATAATATAATAAACATTTCAAAATTATTTAATAAAAATAGTTGACTTTTTTACGTTTAACGATAGTGTTGTGCTTTCGTAATTATTCGGTTAATACAGAATTTAATAGTTTTTTTCTTAAAAAATAAAAACAAATTTTAAATAAACAAAAATATTTTTAATATTTACAATTTTTTAATAAATAAAATAGTGAAATTAAAAAAAAAACAACAACTAAAAATGGATATAGATATAGGTTTTATGGAATTATTGAAATTATTTGGCAAGTAAGTTCATTAAACATAAAAAATAAAAAAGAACAAGTAAGAATACTATATACGGTGTAAGTAAATGCGTTATGTTTCATACATACACCTATACAAATATAGTCAAAACTGTTTATAACATATAACAGTTTTATTAAACACAATACAGAAACACTTAGGGTGTCATAAAATTTGTTATAATTTGTCTAGTTATATTTCCACTAAACTGATTTTAATAATTTTTGAAATGATGATGAAGTAACATTTTATTATGTCAAAATCTTATTTAAATTTGTCGATTTTAATTAACAGTTTTTAGATAATTCATCTCTTAGAAATTGCCTCAGATATAAGTCTATGTCTTTTGATATAATAAACCTATTTTTCTGATTTTCAATTGGAAACATCTCAGGACTATAGCAATTACTCGGGCCAAATTTCATTGAGCTCCATTAATTACAGTGGATGTTAGCGTGCCAACAAAAGACAGACGGACGGACAGACGGATGAGACTAAATTGACTTGATGTAAAGAATATATGTGCATTATGGGGTCTGAGATGATTCTTACTCTTAACCACTTGTAGCAGTGAAAGGTATAAATAAGTAAAAATGTTATAGTAGGTCAAATCCGACTACGCAATACCCAACAACACATCCTTAGTTGTAAATGACTGCTACGAAACTTTTATGAATGTACATTAGTATGAGGTCTTTAGCAAAGAATGGAGTGATCATTACGAATTTCGTCTACCAAAAAAAAAAAAAAAAACACGTTAAAATTGTTTGAACTAAAAAATCCAACACCAAGTTAAAAATAACTTGTCTTTCACTGACCTTTTGAAATTAAATACCAGAGGATAATTGGGATGTTTTCATATTCAAAAATGTATATGCTTAAAATCAACAAAAAAATTTAGACCGATCATAACGAATATCAATAGATTTCTTCATTTGCCAAAAAATCATACAGAGGTTTTACCAAACAGTTGGAAATTTATTAAATTATCCACACATTCTGCGCGAAACAAAAAATGTATTTGGGCAGCATAAAAAAATTTTAAATAAATTTAAAATGATTTTTTTAAGAAATATTATGTTCTGACAAATAAAAGCGTCATTACCCTATATCAAAAATACATTTGAAGTAAATACGTTATGTTTCGTACATACTAACTGAGACATGTAATCACAAACTTATACAAAATATAAAATTTTTATAACACTGGAACTCTTAATAAGTCACACAATTTGTTATATTTTAGACTATAACCTTTTTTCTTATGAACCGATTTTGATAATTTTTGTAACGGTAATGGAATACATATAAATAAATATTAATATTAGAATTTTATTCTAATTTGTCGACTTATAATTTACAATTGAACTTAGATTTTCCCACAGATATCGGTCTATGTTTTTTGATATACTCAAACGATTTTCTTATTTAAAATAAGAAACTTTTCAGGACTATAAATACTCACTACAAATACTCAGGCCAAATTTCATTGAGCTCTGTCAAATGTTGTGGATGTGAACCTGCCAACAACAGACAGACGGATATAACAAAATCAACTCGGATTTTGTGGCCTGAGGAGATTCCTTCTTAGCATTACACACGGAATGACAAGTTAAATTATACCCTACACCACTTGTGGTGGTGGAGAGTATAAAAAGATTTTAACCTACAACTCTTTTCTGTCCTTTACTTTAATTTTAATATTTCGCATCACTGTAAAAGCCATTCAAAAAAGAGTGTATTAAACAAGTCAATCAAAATTTATAGATATACAAATATTTTTATAGAAATATATACCTTTGTATCTACCTAATAAAAGGTTTATAATTAAGTATTTCGTTTATTTATGTTAAATGAAATCAAAAATATTCTCTAAAAAATGTACACTTTTAAATACAAACAATACAAATATTTAATGACTTTTTTATTAAACCTGCAGTAAAATTAAATATTTTAAAATTTACTGTGGCGACTAAAACTATCATCTTTTTAATTTAAATTCTCAATTCGATTTTCGAAAAATGTAATGAGCTCCATTTAACCTCAGTTTATTTCAAGATAACATCGGCGACATTACTCTTTAGTATAGAGTAATAAATGTACTGACAATAAGACGGACATAATTACGTCAATATTTTGATATGATGTAGATTGCTTAACTGATTCTTCTTAATACACATGTTAAAACTATGTCTTCATCACATCTAACAGTGCAAGTATAAGAATCAAATCCAAATGAAATATTTCACTTTTTTATAAATCTCTATTGATGTAAGTTCAACAGCATGTTTTAGTTTTCTTCATCACTGTAGATAATAAATAATTAATTGCTTTTTTATAATACACAACACAGAATTAAATATTTTAATATATTGTACTTTTCCCTTAAATGTCGTAGTCTAACTTTTAATAATAAAAAAATACTTAAACTAATTAAAATATTATAAACTAATGGCGAAATTAAAATAATTAAAAAATCGTCGATTTATGTGAATTTGCTTCAATCTATGGTTCAAAAAAGGAAACTATTTATCAAACGATTATTGATATTTATTTACTTAATGAGCACATAAGAAAATATTATAATTTTTTTGTAGTTTATCTTTTGTAATAAATTAATTATAAATCTGAAATTAAAATTATAAAAAATAAAATCAGAAACAAAAAAGAAGTTATAGTCGGCCAAGACCGACTATTTAATAGCCTACAACACATTGTTGGTTATAAGTGATACTTACCAAATATTAATTAACCTCCCTCGTACCACGGAAGGTGGTTGGGTTATTATGTATTTGTTCTGATGTGAGTAACATGTACAAAATATGACGTTACACTCACCTTAAAGTATGCATTTCGACCCAGAATCACTTTCTTAGTTGAATCTTCTTTCCGGAATGGGATTTTGAAGTCATAAAAGTACTAAATACATGGCGATTTAAACAAAATTTGGCACAAAATATATGAGTGTCGGTCCATTATTTCTCATAGGTCCCATACAAATCCCCTTCCAAAAATCACATTTAAGGGTAAAAATCCCACATATACGTTAGTATTGTAATAATAATTGGTGATATTAAGTTAAATGTAAGCAAAAATCGTTATGCAAAGTTTTTCGAAGGCCGGTTTATAATTTATTGTAGCCCTCGTATAACCTCCCAGAAAAATTCATTTTAAAACGCAAAAATTTCACATAAAACTTAGTGTCACAATAATATACTACATACTTTAGAATATCGTCGTTCATAAAATTTTCATAACTGTCAGTTCATGAGATTAACTTGTGCAAAATTGAATTGAAATCACTTCATATTTTGAGACCTTAACGCCCTGTTCCGGTAAGAACATTTGTATGAGGAGAGATGTAACAATGAACTCATCATCACCAATTTATATGGGCATCATACTTGGGTCAAAATAATGACACAAGCTAAATCATTAAGACAGACTGCGGCCTACAACTTGTTCAGTCCAGAACATACGATTTCCAGACAGATGAATATTGTTAAGTCGACTCAGGAAGTAATCCGAAGTCAAACAGTATACTTACAAGTGGTGGTACGCAATTTTTTTGTCCGTTACAATTTTTTCACAAAAGCATAATACCCCAAACACCTATGGAGGTGTAGGGTGTAAATAATAATACTTAATTTATGCATTATTAAAATCACTTATTATCTTTAATAAGGTTGTTTTATCGTATGATTTAGAATATAAAACCATTCAAATATTGTTTATCGCTCCTAAACCATTGTAATATCGTTATCACTGTTAATAAAATAAGTGGTTTAATTATAATTTAAATGATTAAACCAACTTATTAAGCTTATAAAGGTTTATCTTTTGTATAAGCAATAAAGCGAGTGAGATCGACAAGTTCTTAACATACATTTTTAATGAAAACTTTTAAACCAAGTATTATTATTTTTAATCAAGTTATCTCTGTAAAACGTTTCTGTTATTATGTTTGATACCAAATAAATAAATAAATATATTGTAAAACTGATTGTAATGAGTGATCAGAAAAAGCGTTCTAAAACAATTAAATATTTTCACTCAAACCCAACTCTATCCTATAAAAAGTTGGCCAAGCTTTCAAAGGTCTGCCGTCAAACTTCTTCCAATGTTAAACAGTACCGGGAGAACTTGTCCGTTGATAGAAAATCTAGTTCACGTAGGAGAAATGATCCAAATAATTTCTAAATCTAAAAAATAGGAACATTTTCAAACGAGATATCCGGTAGGTACGCAGCCCATTTAGCTAAGTGCTCGGACTATTTGATTCGAAAAGATAATGTAGGCTCTAAAATATGGCTTAAGGTTTAAAAAGCTTTAAAAAGTTCCTGTATGGAATTTAGCTAAAAATTTAGAGGCAAAAATTTTAGCCAAAAACAGACAGCGAAAATTGAATTCAAGTTTTCTAAAGAATTTTCTCGCAGAACAATGGATGACAAATCGTATGTTCTGGCAAATTTTTCGCAACTTCCTGGTTAAAAAATTTATTTTGCTGTTACTCGAGGGTTTATTAAAAGTTTAGGGCCCAAAACTATCAACATTTCCCAAAAAATCCTTGGCATAGCAAGTAATGTGTAGTTGCGACAAAAGAAGCCAATCGCTTGTTACAACGGGCTCAATAAATACCGAAATTTACGTCAATGAATGTTTACAAAAATGGCTGCTTTCATTCATAAGACTTCACGCAGCTAAGGCCAGAGATATTGGGCTCTTGTTCAAAGAGAATTGAAGAGCACAAAGATTAGACCAGTGTTACCGTTAGTGCAACTTTACTAGTAATTTTATATTAATTTTTTTTTTAATTTATATTAATTATGGATGAAAAAATTAAAATCAACCACGATAGAATAATAAAAATTAATAAACGATACTTCTGCGAAATTATAGTGGAAACCGAATTAGTGATAAATTTAGGAAAAACATATTTTTTGATTAGTATTCCAGATTTTGTGAACATTTAACGGGGAAGTGGGAAAATTCATTATTTAAAACTTTTCAAAAAATGTTAATTTTTGGTGAATTAAACCTATGGCGACTTAGTTTTCCATAATCCCCTTTTTGTGCAATTTTTCGAAAAATCCCAACGGTAACGCTGTGGTACACTTTTAAAAATAGATGAACAACCTGTTCGAAAAAAGTTGATCATCTCATCTTTGTCAAAAAGATTCTGCACATCCATCAAGTATATATCGATTATCGATTTTATGATACAAAAATATAAGGTATAATGTTATATATTATATATTATAACCGACTGTAACTCAATTACTTATTAACATCTATAACTTTGATTTTTAATTGTTTATTTATTAATTATTTACAACAACACGAAATAGAATATCCATTCAAGCATGAAATATTCGGAATAGTTGTTGTATATATAAAATTTATGGAACATAAAACATTATAATTAATTTTAAATACGAAAATTGTTTATTATTTGAGATTGTAATTTTTATATATTTATACCCTACACCACCGAAGATGGTTGTGATGTTATGCGTTTGTGCTGATGTTTGTAACATGCAGAAAAAAATAGTGTTATACCCGCCTTTAAGTTCAGAATAACTTTCTGTGTCGATTCAACAATATCCGTCCATCTGTCCATAGAAACTTGTGAAGAGTGTACAACCGCAATTTTTGAAAAATCTCGATAAGATTTTCTTTTTCTTATTATTTTGGCCTAAGCCAATTTCAAAAGCGCATTGAAATTGATCATGTTCGATCTAATCTTTAAAGTAACTCCTAAACAAATTTTCTTCCCGAAATATAGCTTAAAGTTATAAAAGTACTGAATATAATGAGAAATTTGGCACAAGTAAGTCTAATAGTATTCTTAAAGGATGAGCCAAAATATACAAGGATCGATCCATATCACTTTTAAGGGAAAAATCTTACATATACGTTGGTATTATAATAATAATTGGTCAAATTTATATGAATGTAGGTAATATCGATGTGCAAGAGTCGGTGCATAATTACTTGTAACTCTCAGATAAACTTCCAGAAAAATTAATTTTTAAACGCAGAAATTTACCATAAATCTTAGTGTCATAATGATGTACTACACACTGTAAAATAAATCAGAAAATTACTAACTTATTTTTAATTTGTATTAATATAAATTACGGGCGTATACCAGATTTGTTTGGCTATTCCTTAATAACTAATTAATTAATATATAATTTGGAAACATTGTTTTCAGTAAAATGAGCAAAATAGGAATATT
Source organism: Cochliomyia hominivorax (assembly GCA_004302925.2). NCBI lineage: Eukaryota > Metazoa > Arthropoda > Insecta > Diptera > Calliphoridae > Cochliomyia > Cochliomyia hominivorax. Next base: position 31,729,069 of record PYHX02000467.1, on the reverse strand, counting down.
TCTGTTGCAGTGTTACCACTGGTGCGACTTTAGTTGCATAAATCTTTACGAAATTTCATCAATTTGGCATAAAAAGGACATATCAATTAATTTTATATTAATTATGGATGAAAAAACTTAAATTTGAAAACGATAGAATCATAAGATTTAATAAACGATACTTCTGCGAAATCATAGTGGAAATCGAAATAGTAATACATTTTAGCAAAGTCTAATTGTTGGTTATTAAACTTGAAACGGGAAAGAGTGCAAATTCATAAGTAAAAACAGTTCAGAAAATGTTAATTTTTTGTGAATTAAACCTATAGAGACTTTTGTTCCGCGAATCATCTTTCGCGGATGACTTGCGGCGACTTTTCGAAAAATCTCACCCCGTTATATGGAAAACATTTTTACTCTCTAAACTAAGTCGTAATGTTTGATATATATAGAACAGGTGATAACCCTTTTCATACAAAAAATTTTAACTAAACTCAACTTAACTCAATGTGTAAAAAAGTTTCTTTTTCAGAGTCCATATTTATTTTCCCCAGTTTTATGGATATAAAGATAGATATTAGATATTGGTCTAAAACTGTACATATTTTTACCCGATTGTTCGGATTTTAAACCGCAAACATTTTCTTCCAAATTTATATTCTCCACCACCATAAATAACGAAATCATGTATTCCTGCGCCAAATCAAAATCTCAGTAGATTTAGCTACATGTGCATATTCCTATAAACGCACAAAGAATTAGAAAACTAAAACAAAAAAATAATTAAAAAATGTGCTGTTGGTTTTTGTTGGAACACAATAAATTTTAGATTTGACAACAACAAAAAATTCTGATCAGGCCATAACACAACTACAGCCGAAATTTTGTTTCGATAACCGAATATCGTTCGTTAGATTTAAAATCTTGCCAATAACGTGAATATCAGGACCGTCTATGTAATATTTTTGTCCCTTTCATGAATTTTCATAAGAATTTTAGACGTTTTTCATTACGTTGCCTTATGTTATAAGTGGTCCGAGTTTCTATAATTCTATTTATCGATTCAATGTCCTCAATTCCTGTAATTTTTCTGAAATACCGCCGATTAAAGAATTTTTACATTTTGTTGGTTACGAAATATTTCATTTTAATTCAAAATCTCAAATATTATTCGAATAAATTTATTTGCATTCTATTTTATATATTTTCTATTTCAGACTTGTGGCTTTCAAAGTTGAGGAAAAACGTAATATAACCAATGAATATGAAATCGTTGATACCAAATATGGCAAAGTCAGAGGAGTATATCGCAAAAATACCTACGAAGCATTTGGCGAATATATTTCATTTGAAGGAATACCATATGCTAAACCTCCATTAGGGGAATTAAGATTTCGAGCACCCCAACCACCAGAATCCTGGGATAATGTCTTGGATTGTTTACACTATAAATCAAAACCATTGCAAAGGGATTTCATAAAAAGAATAGTACTGGGTTCTGAAGATTGTCTATATTTAAACATTTATGCTAAAACGGTAAATTTTTAAAATAATTATTTGTGTCGTAATAAATTCTGAAAAAAATAACGAAATGTAAATTTTAGTTGAAATCCGAAAAACCTTTACCTGTTATGGTATGGGTTTATGGTGGTGGCTATCAAATTGGCGAAGCTAGTAGAGAGCTATATGGACCAGATTGTTTTATGCAAAAGGATGTTATTTTGGTGACATTTGCATATCGCTTGGGAGCTTTTGGTAAGGGTGTATAGTATATCGAAAAGCTTCTTACTTCTTCTAATTATAGTGTTTCTTTTATTTTAACATAAAGGATTTCTTAGTTTAAATGATCCTGATTTACAAATCCCTGGAAATGCTGGCATTAAAGATCAAGTTATGGCCTTAAAATGGATTAAACAAAATATTGAATACTTTAATGGTGATCCAAATAATATAACAGTTTTTGGTGAAAGTGCTGGCGCTGCTTCCACACATTTGATGACTTTGACTCCCCAGGCTAAAGGTCTATTCCAAAAGGCCATTTTACAATCTGGCTCTGCTTTGTGTCACTGGACAAATACGCCACCACGTGATTGGGCTTATAGATTTGCTTGTAATATTGGCTATAAAGGTAATAACAACGACAAAGAAGTCTATCGTTTTTTGGCTAAAAAAGATGGCAAAAGACTTATCGTACGGGATACATTGATGTTGTCGAGGCAGGAGAGATTTGAGAATTTTCTGTTTGCTTTTACTCCGGTGGTAGAGCCATATATTTCTGAGGATTGTATAACTAATAGACCATTTAAGGAGCTATTGCCAAATGCCTGGGGTAATGAAATACCTATGATTATAGGTGGCAACTCATTTGAAGGTCTATTCCATTATAGCACAGTTTTGAAAACTCCCTATTTGATTAACGATCTTACAGATTGTGTTAACCTTCTACCATATGATATCATTTCCAAACATACGCCACAAGAGCTATCGACAATGGCCTTGAAACTTAAACAAGCTTATTTTGGCAATAAATCTCCCGGTTTTAAGGAGACTTTACACGAATATATGGATCTCATGAGCTATAGAACATTTTGGCATGCCCTGCATAGAACTATTAAAGCAAGAACAGTTTATGCTTCTAAAGCGCCTACTTATAGCTATATTTTTGACTTTGATTCCAGCTTCTTCAATCACTACCGCATTCTTAGTTGTGGCAAATCTATGCGGGGTGTTTCTCATGCTGATGACATTTTCTACTTATTTTACAATGTAGTAACTGAAAAATTATTACCCACAACAGCAGAATATAAGTGTGTAGAGCGCATGATAAATATGTGGTATAACTTTGCATTAAACTCTAATCCCAACTGCAAAGAAATTCAACCAGTTTATTGGCAACCCATTGACAATGATACGGATATACAAAAACCTGTTAAGGTTTTGAATATAAGTGAAGAAGTTGAATTTAAGGATTTGCCCATGCATAGCAAATTACAACTATGGGATAGTTTCTACACAAAAGTATCTTTATATTAAATTAACTTACGAGTTTTTTGCACCGCATGTCAATATTTTGTATAAGACGGTAAACCGGTTTTGTTTTTTTTTTAACTTGCCCATTATTGTGATAATAAAATTTAGTTTAAGTTCAGAATTGTGGATTGATACAATAGTAAATGTTAAGAGTTTAATAAAATTTTATAAAAATATTAATTTATTTCGTTTTTTCATATTTACCCCTAAATCTTTATACATACAGGTGAAAAGGTACTTACAGATAAATTTATAATTAACTAAATATTAATATTCAATATAATACGACAGTGTTAGCTTTTTTTAATATTCTAAAAATTATAGTTTCCTTGGGTCCCGGTAAATTAATGAGACTCAGACTTTACAGCCAGAATACGGTAAGGCAGAATTTATTACTCTTGATCGACATAAAATTTATAGGTTAACATTATAATTTTTCGGTTTGTACCTCATAGGGATTTTATAGGGGATGTTATTGGAGTACAAGCTGGGATTCCTCGGACATTAAACTCTTTAATTGCTTAAAAAACTCGATTTAATATCATGTCATAGTCATTGATAAGATTTGTGCTATTTACCTCTAATATTTTTCGAGTTATATGAACTTTCCACCTGTTCTTATAATACATATCCGTAACAAAACTTTTAATAAGATTAAGGGTTCATATTATCAACATTTTTGATTTAGTTAGTAAACTGTATTAAATCATTATCTGATTTGATTTAACTATGTACACCTGTTCGAATGTATGTCTGTCGCGCTGTTATTGGCTTTAATTTAAAATTTTACAAACTATAAAGTTTTGGATAGATCATGATAATATCATGTACCTCCATAACTGATACAGAAAATGTTACAGTACTTAAATTTAGATTCAATTATTTCCAAATCTTGTAAATATGTTTTCATTTATCTCTTTTTTTACAGGTAGTCCAGAAATTTTAATACTACTACACAAAATTTATTTAAAATTTGTTTAAATGTCTCGTCAAGAGCTATTAGACAGTATGATTTTGAATAAGAACTAAACATTTTGCACCCAGTCAAAAAATGTGATGTTCGAGGTACCCCAATATACACCCCATAGAGCTTCTCTTTTGAAGCCTACAAATTTATTTATATTAATATCCGACCGTTCAAACTAAGTATGAATTCGAATCTTAGATACCCTCCATTACAAATGCATGTGAAATAAATCCATGATTATACGTACATGCACACTCACACTTACAGACACATTATTGGCTATTGACATTTTTATACTGAAACAATTTTGATTTTTTTTCGATTGGTAATGAAGTACCTGTACCTTTATATTATGGTTAAATTTGTTTCCAATTTGTCAGCTTATAATTGAAAATATTACGAAAGTTTGCTGCTTAAGTTAAGAGGTTGTTTTAGATATCGGTCTATATATTTTATCATACTGGACTTTTCAACACTATAACTAATACGTGCACACCCACACATATGCACTATCAAATGCATACAATAATCAAAAGCGTGAGTCATAAAATTAATTGCATTTTTCTGCTATAACATTTTTAATACAAAACCGATTTTGAACATTATTGGAATGGTAATGAGGTACATACAATTTAATATTAATAAAAATTCCTCACCTGAATTTATAGGTTGTCTCATATATCGGTCTATATATTTTATATACTGAATCGATGTTGTTGTTTTTAAAAAGGAAATTTCTCAAGACTATAAAAATATACAGATAAAATTTCATTGGACTACTTCAATTATTAAAAATGTGACAGACAGACGGACGGACATATTTAAATCGACTCAAATTTTGATTTGATACAAGAATATGTATACATTATCGAATTTCAGAAATTCTTTTTAGCGTTACATACGGAACAACTTGTAGTGGTGGATGGTATAAAAATGATATATAATATTCTTTGGATATATTTTATGAAATCTTCTTAGAACTCTTTGAAATAAATTACAACAATTTAATATTAATTACATTAGTTAAATTCTAAATAATTTTAAACTGCTAAAACTGATAAAAATTTTAATAGAAATGGTGTAAGAGTCATCGCAAGCTTATTTTTTATCAAACCTTCTGTCTGACTATTAAAGTTTATTTTACGTAATTAATTTGATATCCAAATAATTCCACAAAAATGTTTAATTAAATGTTATAAGAGAGAATCTAGATAATTTTTTAAAAGAGTCGATATCAATTTTAAAAGAGAGCAAAGTGAAGAGTAAGAAAATAAACAAACAGATGATAATGTTTACGAATGAAAAACGAAAAAGCAGATAAAAGAGAAATAATAGAGAACGGATACTACAAATAAATAATATGAAATAATAATATAAGTATTTAACACCCAGCAAACATAATATTTCGATATGTAAATTTTCAATTAGAAGCAATAAAAATTGAATATAAAGAAAGATACTCACTATTATTTTGTTAAATTTTTTAATTTGAAATGGGATTTTGAGATTTCAAAACTCCTTAATATGGATAAATTTCATTAAAACTCTGCACACTAACTAATTTAATATATATCGTTTTATGTGCACTTATTGATCCCATATAATTCTTTCATTCCAAATAAAATTTTATGCTCATAAAACTCTTAAATTATATTCTTGATCGAATCGGCCAAAGGCAAAAAATCTAAACAAAATCTAAATTTTAGACTGGTGATAAATTTATATATATATATATATATATATATATATATATATATATATATATATATATATATATATATATATATATATATATATATATATATATATATATATAAATTTATCACCAGTCTAAAATTTAGATTTTGTTTAGATATATATATATATATATATATATATATATATATATATATATATATATATATATATATATATATATATATATATATATATATATACATATATATATATATATATATATAATATATATATATATATATATATATATATATATATATATATATATATATATATATATATATATATATATATATATATATATATATATATATATACATATATATATATATATATATTTAAGGTTGCCTCAGTTATCGGTATATAACTTTTTGACTATACTTTTTCTTACAAATAATGTGGCTGCATTTTATTGAATTCGGGCAATAATTATGAGTGATGGAATGTTTTCAAAAGACTGATGGACTTAACTAAAACGACCCAGATACTTAATGAGATCTGAGACTTTTTCTTTATGGTGTTACATACGGAATGACAAAGTGAGTCCGTCATCACCACTTGTATTGGTGAAAGGTATAAAAAATCTATAGTGGCAACACTGATTTGCATTCCAAATAAGAGAAAAGAGCTCAACAATGTTAAAAGATATACTATGATAAATTTTATAATGGGAGAAACAACAACTACAATAAAATATGAGCAATTACAATATTTTTTTGTATCGTGTACGTAGAATTGTATCTTATTATCAAGAAACTGCATAACAAAACTAAATAATTTATTCACACGAATAACAATTGTCAGCAGTAGACGTGTTGAAAAAGTTAACGCTAAAAATTGTTTTCTAAACTAATAAATTATTTCCTTTTTAATAATAATTTTTACTGTTAAATAAAAGCAAATGACAACGAGGTAAAAATATATTGGTTTTTTGTAAAATCAATCAATAATATTATTTGCAAAATATAATCTACTTTTACATTAGTGACCTAATAGTTGAAACCACTTTGGGACCAGTAAGAGGTCATAAAAGTATAGGGGTTTATGGTGATGATTATTACTCTTTTGAGAGTATACCATTTGCGGAAGTGCCAGTGGGTCCGTTACGTTTTCGACCACCACAACCTAAGAAGTCATGGACTGAGGTGAGAGATTGTACACTAAAACCTAACAAACCAATGCAGAAGAATCCATTCAATAATCAAGTAGAAGGAAGTGAAGACTGTTTATATGTAAATATATATGTAAAGAAGGTTAGTAATGTTATTAACGAAAAAGAGAGAAATTAAATAAAAATATAAAGAGATGAGTAAATTGAAAAAGAGATCGAATTTATTAACTCTTAACTATTTGTTTTCGAATTAGCTTAACTCTTCAAAACCTTTGCCGGTTATAATATTTCTCTTTGGTGGCGCTTTTGAAAAGGGAGATCCATCAAGAGATCTACATGGACCCGATTACTTTATGATGAAAGATGTAATATTTGTTACTATAGGCTATCGCCTAGGATCTTTAGGTCAGTTAAGTAAATAATTATTCAAATAAATATTTTATAATAACTGTTTAATGTCCTTTTTAGGCTTCATTTCCTTTAAAGACCCTCAACTACAAATACCCGGTAATACTGGTTTGAAAGATCAGTTGATGGCCTTAAAATGGCTGAATGAAAATATACCACGCTTTAATGGAGATACGGAAAATATAACTCTCTTTGGAGAAAGTGCCGGTTCAGCTTCAGCCCATTATTTAATGTGTTGTCCTCTGGCTAAAGGTTTATTTCATAAAGCCATATTAATGTCGGGTAACATACTCTGCCCTTGGGCTTTTAATCCTTTGGAAAATCTAGCATATCGTTTGGCCAAAGCTTGTGGTTATGAAGGTCCTGCTGAAGATGAAAAACAAATTTGCGAATATTTACAAAAACAACCAGCCGAAGAATTGATAAGGCCTTATATTATTCATAAGGAAGAAAATTTAAATGATTGTTTCTTTAATTTTGGACCCTGTATAGAAACGTTTAAAGATGATATGTGTATTATAGAGAAACATCCCGAGGAATTGGGAAAAAACGCTTGGGGTCATGAATTACCTGTATTAATGGGTGGCACTTCATTTGAGGGTCTTTTAATGTTTCCTAGAGTACATTTGACACCATTTATTTTAACCGAACTAGAAGATAATCCCCAACATTTACTGCCATTGCCTTTGAAATCGAAATATTCTCTTGAAGTACAAAAACAATTGGGTGCTAAAATTAAAAATTTACATTTTGGTACTAAAAAAGCTGCCATGGAAAATGTCATGAACTATTGTGAGGTGAGTAAACACATTTTCCACTATTTTTTGTATTTTCCAACTAATATTTTCATTTTCATATTTAGTACGCCTCACACAAAGTATTTTGGCATCCCATATTACGTGCTTTGAAACAACGTGTTCTAGCTGGTAAAGCACCCACTTATTTGTATCGTTTCGATTTCGATTCACCTGACTTCAATCATCAACGCATCAAATATTGTGGCAAACAAATGCGAGGCGTTGCTCATGTTGACGATCATTCATATTTGTTTTATGGTAATTTTTCTTGGAAATTATCCCCGGAGACGGATGAATATAAAACCATTCAACGCTTGATTGATATTTGGTCGTCGTTTGCCAACAATGCAAATCCCAATTGTGGCCATACGAAGGAAGGATTAGGAGAAAATTGTTGGCAGCCTGTGTACAGTGTAGATGATATTAAATGTTTGAATATTGGCAGGGAATTAGATATGATTGATTTGCCTGAAATGGAAAAACTAAAAGTATGGGAAAGTATTTACATGGATGAGTCATAAATATTTGTTTGAATATAATATTGATGATAATGTTGAAATTTGTTATAATTATGTTAAACTTAACATAAAAACTGTAAATCAAATGTTATGAAATTATAATTTAGAATTATCAATTTTAATAAAATAATGTTATTACTAAAATAAGGGAACTGTATTTTAATGTTAAAATTAAATGTTGTGGTATGTAAAAGTCTTATCAAGTTTACACAATGTAAAATAGATTTTATACATAATATTTTGAGTTATAAAAAATATAGTGACCACAAAGAGTTTGATAATAAAACCTAAATTTCTATGGAATCATTCATGTCGCTATAAATTCGATATCAATTGTATATTTCACAAGATTGTTATAGAAACAAAGAAGAATATTATGTAGTGTATTTTCCTGCATAATATTCTTAAAACATTTATTCGAATTTTCTGATATCGCCCTTTGAATGATATGCTGCCGGATTTATCGCTGCACAGTGTTCAAATTCTTAAAAATTATAGCGAATTCAATGAAATTTCACTGCGTTCTTAGCAAAAAATTTTAAAACTTTAGGTTTTAATAAATTTTTTTTTTGACAATTCATCAAATCTAAATCGGTATTCATATGCAGTTTAAACAATTAAGAATGCTATATTCAACTCTGCCGAATCTACAATACCCTCCACAACAAATGTGTGTGAAGTAAATACGATTTGTTTCATACACACCTGCATTCACAAACCTTTACAATATAAGATTTTCTTAAATAAAACACAGTTACATTTAATGAGTCATAAAATGTTATTGAGTTATATTTTTACCTAAACTTTTTTTCTACTGAACCGATTTTAATCATTTTTGGAACGTTAATGAAGTGTATATAGTTTAATATTATGGTATTCAATATGAATTTTAAGATTTATAATTGACAATTTTACGAAGGATCTTTGCTTGAACTTAGAGGTTGCTTCACATATCGATCTATAACTTTTAATACACTGTATCGAATTTTAAATAGGAAACTTCTTACAACTATAAAAAAATATCATAAGGTTTTGAGCGTTATTTTACTTACCCCTCATACAGTTTTTTAATTTTTTTTTATTACAAAAAATGCAAATTTTGAAAATATTTTAATAAATGTGTTAATTTCTTTACATTAAAAAACTTCCTTATAAAACTCTTAATATTGCTTAGGGAAATTGATCAAGTAATGGCTCAAGCACTGTCCAGTTTCTTTAGGGTATTAAATGCAAAATTTCATTGACCTAAGGCCTTAAAAAAATGCATGTCAACAGCAAACAGACGGACACGGAATTTGATGTTATGTAAGTATATTTTCTTTATGCTGGTGTTGGATGGTTTCATCTTGGTGAATGACCTTCGCATAAACTATTATGATACTCACTTTTATGTGAGTCTTGTATGTATTTTTAAATTATATTATCCTGGTGGGTTTATGAAAGCCATAGAATATTATGGATAGACCCTCAAAAATTTCGACTATAGACTTTTTTTATTTATCGTATAATGTCTATATATATTATGTGAGATTAATGCACTTCAAATTAATATTCGGAAGTGTTGTTTGAATGGTAGTTATGAGATAAAAGATATTTATGAGTTTAAAACTTCATTCGTAGGGAACAATAAACTTTTGCTTTCTGATAATATTTGGAGTGATTAAGCAAAGTGAAAGTTTTTGAAAATGCGGGATTCCCTTAAGAAATTAGAAAAATAAATAAGATTATAATTAAGCAAACGCCCATAAATCTGAGTCGACTTAGTTATATCCGTCTATCTTTTCGTCCATCTGTCTGATAGTCCTGAAAAGTTTCCTATTTAAACCGGTCAAAATCTCTTCAGTATGTTGAAAGTTTTAGACCGATATCTGAGGCAACCTCTTAATTCAAGCAAAGAACTTTCTTAAAATTTTCAATTAAAAAGCGACAAATTAGAATGAAATCTTGTACTTCTTTACAGTTCCAAAAATTATCAAAATCGGTTCAGTAGAAAAATATTTTAGCTTTAAACTTAAATCATTTTATGACTCATTAAGTTTTACTGTGTCTTATTTAAGAAAAACGTATATATGTTGCATACGTTTGTAAATGTTAGTGCACGCATTTGTTAGCATTCTTAGTTGTTACATATACACAATATGAGGATTAATATTGCATTATTTGGTTAAGTTCTACATTTAACTAAGTCAATAACCTGATATCTGAATATTTTAAATAGATAAGAATTATTTAATAGGAGTAATGATTACAAGCCTTAATGCTCATTTCGAATATGTACAACGTGTATCAGAATTAAAGAAAAGAAGAAAGTTATTAAGCTCAAAACCAATTTTGGAAAGGGGCCTTATATGGGAGCTAGGAAAAATAATTATCCCAAGACAATCTAGTTTCGTGAGGTTAATTTTTTATATAAAAATTAATATATGTGGCAAATTTCAGATAATTATCTTTAAAATTGCGACCTATATAATAAACTGATGTTGGGGCGTATCAAAACTTGGCTTATTTTAGCCCAAAACCTGCTTCTAATTAATTTGATTTTCTGGTATTTTTGTATGATGATGAATTACATACAACCGTTTGTTATGGTTAACTACGTTTAACTGAATAATTTAGAATTTTTTTTCTTTCAAAATTGTCTAAGATATCGGTCTATAACTTTCTTGCTAATGAACTGAGCTGGTAAATACCAAACTGATTAGAACAAAGGCAATCAGTCTATAATTAAATTCGAACAATTATTCTGGACTCAAGGATATTTCCAACAATCAGACAAACTATATCAACTCAGATTTTAATTTGATGACAAAAGTATATATATATTTCAATTAAAAATAACACTAAATAAGTCTATTCTTCCCTGAGTGAGTACTTAGTGCAAAAATTATTTCTTATGCAATTGTAGGGTATTAAAGACGTGTCATAATACTTAATACAAATCAAAAATTAACGAAATACTTGGTTTGATAAATACAAAACTTTTTATATTTTTTATAAAACGACCATATTTTTGTTTACGATTTCTTGTTGCTCTAAAATGCGCATCTTATCTTGAATAATTATTGGTAGCTTCAGATTAAAAAGGGGTACTTTAAAAATGTTTATGGAATATTTAAACTCACATTTCATATCAATGTCTACTACCCATAGGTGTGTATTGAGAAGGAAATATATCAATAAAAAATCAAACCAATCAATCAAATAAAATGGAGTGAGTAAAAATTATTCTTTTATAACAATTTATATTTAAATTGTTAACATTTATAGATTAACTGAAAACCCTGTAATACAAACTACTAGCGGTAAGGTAAGAGGTCAAAAGAGGCAAACAGTTTATGGAGATGAATATTATTGTTTTGATGGCATACCTTATGCCAGGCCACCCATAGGGCATTTAAGATTTAAAGCTCCAGTACCGGTAAAGAAATGGTTAGGAATTAAGGATTGTACAAAGATTGCTAACAAATGTTTGCAATGGAATCGTTATGCTCAGGAGGTACAGGGATCTGAAGATTGTTTGTATTTAAATATTTATGCAAAAAGTCTAAATACAAACGAATATTTACCGGTCATGGTATATATACATGGAGGTGGCTATAATACCGGAGATGCTACACGATTATCATGGGGTCCTGACTATTTTATGATGAAGAAGGTTGTTTTGATAACTGTTGGATATCGCTTAGGATTATTAGGTGAGTTGAAGAAAAAAAATTGAGAAGTCTATATTTTATCCAATTTTTCTTCAGGTTTCGCTAGATTTCAGGATAAATCCTTAGAAATTCCCGGTAATGCTGGTCTGAAGGATATAATTCTCGCATTAAATTGGATACGTGATAATTGTGAATATTTTAATGGCAATTCCGATAATATCACATTATTTGGTCACAGTTCTGGTGCTGGAGCTACTCATCTTCTAATGCTATCCCCCAGTACAAAAGGACTTTTTCATAAAGCAATTTTAATGGCTGGATTTTGTATTGAAATGCCCGAATTACCCGATATACAATATAGATTAGCTAAACATTTGGGTTATCAAGGTTTAGAAGACAATGAAAAAGATATATGTAAATTCCTTAACGAAGTGGATTGCAAAAGATTAGTGGGTTTTGATATTTGGACACCGGATGAAAAAGATCAAAACAAAACTTATCCATTTATGCCCACTTTGGAATCATATATTGGGGAAAATATTATTATAACAGAAGATCCAATAATAAAGCAACGTAATAGTTGGACCAATAACATACCTCTAATGATGGGCTGTACCTCAAATGAAGCTCTCATACAATATAAACGTTTTACGGGAGATGCAAATCTATATGAAAATTATCGAACAAATCCAGAAAGTTTGTTACCTAAAAAGCTTCAAAGAATAGAAAATCAAAATCTGAAAATGGAGTTAGTTAAAGCGATAAAGCAATTACATTTCGCCAATAAAGATGTCACTATAGAGAATTATGAATGTGCTTTGGAGGTAATTATTTTAGCTTTTAATAATTGTTAAGAATTGAATAACTTTATCAATTTTTTTTAAAGAACCAATCGTATAACCTCTATCATGCTCAACATCGTATTCTCCAGTCCCGTCTTAAAAATTCTTGTGCTCCCACATATCTTTATCGTTTCGATTTCGATTCTCCTTTCTTTAATCTTTATCGTTTGAAGCATTGTGGTCCTAATGTACGTGGTGTTGGTCATGTTGATGAACTCTCATACATATTCTTTATGCCCGGTTCGTTTAAATTGGATAAAAATACACGGGAATATAAATGTATTGAACAAATGATAGAATCATTTTACTGTTATGCTAAAACATCAAATCCCACAAATGCTAAAATACAACCAGCCTACTGGGAACCAGTTAAAAGGTCGGGTACACCGCAATGTTTAAATATAAGTTATGATTCAACTGAAGTGATTGATCAACCAGAATTTGAGAAGTGCTGCATTAGAGATGAGTTATATCGCAAAGCTGATGTTTTGTTACATTAAATATTAATTTGTTTAAATAATTTAAGAATTTGTGATTAAATAAATGATATTTTTATAAGTTTATATTTAATAAGTATTCTTGGAACTTTGTTTTTTAGTCTTAAAAAGAAGTCTGCTCTTGCAACAAGCAAAAACAAGTGAAATGAAAACTTTCTGGACCTTTATAAGGCAGCTAACTTAAAAGGGCTAAAAGAAAAGGGTTTAAATTATTTTTTTTCTGCCTTAATATCATCGATTACGCCAGCGATACTCCTTCAAATCCAATTCACCCTTAGCCTTAAACATGTGATTTCAAAAGGATCAAGAGTTACAGAATTTATTCGAAACAAAATCGATGTGGTCATACTTTGGAACGAAAGACACTTGAATTCGTTATTTTTTGTCTACGAATTTTTCGTTTGCATGTAGTTCCATATCCATTTCGGAGACCTCGGATATGACCATTTCAGATCCCAGAGCATCTAGAAAGTAAGAAGAAACTAAATTTTAAATTATTTCTAAAGTATTAAAATTAAATTTTAATATAATATGAACAATGTAGTCCTTAATTTGGGACTATAAAATGATTCCCAATTTTATTCGAATCGTGGGAAAACCTTTTCAAAAACTTGACTTCTTTACTGGTTTTTTGAGTTTATACTTTATTCATATATTATCAGGAACTATAAAATCCTTATGAAACTGCAGAATTTTTTAGAAAAATAACGAAATACTAACAGGGGTAGCGAAAATGTAAATCCGGGCGTAAACGCCTTCGAATTGACTTTACATTCATTTATATTGGGGAATTCTTTCAGCATTAAAAAGAAAAGATAGAGACAAAAGAAAAATGGTTAATTTTAAAGTGAAAAATATAACCACCTTTTTGAAATAATCTGAACAAAAAAAATTCTCTTAATTTTTATTTCAAAATAATATATATTTTTCATTGAATACAGAGGTTCCAAACATTTTTTAGAATTTATTCCGTAATTTTGGAATTGTTGAATATTTTAGGAGGTTTTGTATTTGAAGAGGAACATGTTCCTAATGGATTCTTGGGTCAGAATATTTATCTACCGATTTGCTACAATTCTTTCATAAAAATTATTTGAAATTTTGTAGAGAATCGATTCAATATTTTAGAATTTGTTTGGTCTTGAATGAAGTGCATCAAGTTAAAAAATAGCTACAAAAATGGGTCGAAATTTTACTTTAGTCTAAATGTCTCTTAAACTAACGAAATATAACCTTATAAGTATTTTCTTCTTTTTTATGTAACGTTTTTTTTTTCCAAATCAATTCGAAAACATCTCAAGAATGTCAGTGTAAAATAATCCACAGTTCCAAGGTTACAGAATTATTAAAAAAAACGTTTTGGGACCACTGTATGTAGTAGAAATTCTTCTACATAATTTGTTGCAATGGAAATACAACAATGATGAATGAAATAAAAATACAAAAATCAAATTTGAAAAAAAAGACTCTTTTGCACTAAAAACTATATTGAATAAAATGGTCAATAATTCGAAAGCAGTGAAATCTTTAAGAAAGTTTAATCAAAACATAATGAAATGGTATGTAATTTTAAAGTTATTGATACAAAAATTTTAAAAATTAATACCTAAATGACCCATTTTTGAGTGAATCAAATTTCGATTATTTTACCGATTTTTCCGAACTGAAGAGGATTATAAAAAATATCCTGGCTACATTTTGTGTAAAATTAGATTAATATTGTGAGCAGGTGAGAATGTTTCCAATAGGCAGACAGAAACACAGACGCACCTAAATAAACCATTTCAGTTTGTGATTTGAATCGTACCAACGGCGAATCTGCCCTCTACCACAAATGGTGAACGAGGTTATATAAGGTTTGTCTTTCTCATTGCTGTTCCTATTCAAAATCTAATTAAGTATTTTTTCCCTCTGTCAGAAACATTATCACGCCGGAATGATTGTCCAAACGCCTAAGAAAAGCATACTAAAGTCATGAAAATCGGTGCAGTACATAAAAGTTATAGGCAAAAGCTTGTAACTGATATATATAAGATTAAGTTTATAAAACTAATAAATATGTCACAATGTCACAGAAAGTTTACAAAATTACATTTATAATTCGATTTAAAATATGTAAATAATATAATCGCAAATTAAAAATGAAATAAAAAGCCACTTCTTTTTTATTAAATTTAATAAAATTCGGCTAATCCGGAATTAAAAACATAAGGTCAAATTTAAATGTAGCTTCCATTTTTAAACTTTTCCCGAAATCGGAGTTTAAACTAATAAAACGTAAATACTCTCAAGTAGTGTAAGTTCTTCTAAAGTGTACGTGTCATAGCCGAATATATCACTCTTACTAGTTTTGTTGTTAATATTTGAAAGAATGTTAATAAAGATTTAACCGAATTGTAAAATTACCTTTAGTGTATTTGTAGAAATGTTTATCAGTATATATCTATATATGGATCAACATACAGAACGTTCAAATGTGAATATGTATTTATAAGATTTAAATTTTTAAGATTTGCTGAATTTCTTATTAATTTTAAATCCCATTTAATGATAAAACAGACAACATTCAAATATTAGTTGTGAATGATTAGCAATGTTTAGTCAAACTTGGTATAAAATAAGTCAATATGCTACGGTGACCGATATATTATTTAATTCAAAACATTTTGCAAGTCATATATGTCACTATCAAAATATCAAAATCATAATATGAATATAATCGGTCTATCAAACCGTTTGTAACATATAAAGGAATAATTTAAGCTAAATCAGATATTTTGATACTGAATAAAACAATTAAAAGTGAAATTTAAAAATATTATTCGAAAATTTAAATGTAATCAAATTCAGAATCTTTTCGTAATTTTGTAACATATGTTATTAACATAGATAACTGTTAATATGTAGCTCTCATGTTATTCGAGTTAATCTACATACAAGGCTGTTTAGCTCTAAAGAACATATAAAAAATTGTTTTTGTTGATATCAAGACAACTGATTCAATTTTGAATTTATTTATTTTTATTTTACCATTTTGATAAGACAACACACAACCGCTTTAAATAAATATAAACAAATAATTAAAAGCTCTTTAGTTAAGTTAAATAAATTGAGAAAATAATGTAAATAAGAGAATAAATGAACTTTGAAATATGTTAACATTAAGTTGATAAGTATCTTATAACTGTAGAATAAAACAATTGAATTTAGTAGCTGACTTAAGCTAATAGAGGTAACTTAAATAGACAGCTATGACCGGGGAGTAAGTTCTTAAAATACTTTAAATTTACAATAAGAACTCAATTAATTGATTGATGATTTCTATTTTCAATAATCTAGTTTTAAATGCCAAGAAATTTCTCTGCCAGTAGGTCAACTAAGAGGTTGTGTTAGAAAAACAGTTTACGATGATGAGTACTTTAGTTTTGAGGGTATACCATATGGCCAACCACCAGTGGGTGATTTAAGATTTAAAGCTCCCTTGCCAGCCCAACCATGGCAGGGTGTAAGAGATTGTTTAGACTTTGATGTGAGACCCATGCAGAAAAGTAGTTTAACCGGTGAAATAGTGGGTTCCGAGGATTGTTTGTATTTAAATGTGTTTGCCAAAAAGGTGAGTAGAAGGGGATTATGAAAGAAATAACGTTTACATGTAAAATTATTTCAGCTTTCTTCCGATAAACCTTTGCCTGTTATGGTATGGATTTATGGTGGTGGCTATGCTACAGGAGAAGCTACTAGAAACCTTTATAGTCCAGATTATTTCATGAGGGAGAATATTGTTCTAGTAACTTTTAATTACAGATTATGTTCTTTAGGTAAATTTGGCGCAAAAACGATATATTTTTTTATAAAATTAATTTATTAATTCTCTCTCTCTTTTCTAGGTTTCTTAAGTATTGAAGATCCCTCTCTTCAAATACCCGGTAATGCTGGTTTAAAAGATCAAATCTTAGCTTTAAAATGGGTTAAACAATATGTACGCTTCTTTAATGGTGATCCTGAAAATATCACCGTCTTTGGTGTTAGTGCTGGTGGAGCCGCAACACATTATTTAACCTCTACACTTCAAACTAAAGGTCTATTCCATAAGGCTATTTGTATGTCAGGTTCAATGCTTAATAATTGGGCCAATACACCTCAAAAGGATCATGCATATCGTTTGGCTAAATATCATGGTTATGAAGGAGAAAATAATGATCGTCAAGTTGTAGATTTTCTCAAGAAATTAGAACCTGAAAAATTGGTACAACATGATATTTTAACAGAACAAGAGAGACGAAATGGTATTCTATTCACTTTTGGTCCATGTATAGAAACATATATGAGTGAAGATTGTGTTATTCCAAAAGAGCCACGGGAAATATTAAAAACAGCTTGGGGTAATGATATACCCATTGTAATGGGTGGTACCGCTAATGAGGGTTATTTAATGTATCCAAAATTGAAAATGTTTCCACAAGCTATGGATAATATAAATAATGATTTGGAGAGAATGTTGCCGGCAGATGTAAGAGATGCGGATAAAGAAATTTCCTTACTAAAAGCTAAACGCATAATGAGAGCACATTTTGGTGATAAAACACCCAGTAGTGAGTGCATGCAAGAATTTTTGGATGTAAGTAATTTAATTTTCAATTTTGAACATTTTATTCATTTTAATAATATTAAATTTATTTAAAGTTATATGGCTTTAAAGCTTTTTGGCATGGTTTTCATCGTTCATTACTCTCGCGCCTAACATATGCCAAAGCTCCCACTTATCTTTATCGTTTTGCTTTCGACTCTCCCACTTTCAATCATCATCGCAAACGTTTCTGTGGTGAAGACTTAAAAAGCGGTGTGGCGCATGCTGATGATATTTCTTATTTATGGTATGGCTTCTATGCTTGGAAATTGGATAAGTCTTCTAAAGAATATAAAACCATAGAAAGAATGATTGATATTTTCACCACTTTTGCCAAAACCTCCAATCCCAATTGTGAAGCTACTAAAAGTGTATCTTGGTTGCCTTTGGCCTATAATGAAGCAAATTTGGGTTTAAATATTAGTGATGAATTGAGCTTTGAAATTATACCAGAAAAAGAGAAATTTGTAGTTTGGGATTCACTATATGATTCGGATAAATTATATTAAATATTTATTAATATTTTTTTGTAGATAATACGAGTAAATAAATTGTTATTTCGTTATAAAGCTGCTTCTATAATAAAATAAAATTATTTGTCATAAACTTTAAACAAACAGCTGATTTTTTCACAACACAGAGAAAAAGTGAGTACCTGTGTACCAACAACAAATACATGGTTTGTTTTGAAAAAAGCTAAATAAGTGAGCTTTTGCGAATGTAAAACATCATCTGTTAGTTGATTGGCTTCCGTTAAGCAAAGTGGTTGTCCGAATTCTATAGTTCTGGTGGGATTTTCTTGTTTTGCTGGGTAAGTATTTTTATTTATTAAGAGAATCGAAAAATTCATTTAAGAGATTATTCGAAGAGAGTAAAGTTTATTCTTTACTTCGTCGGAAGTTTGTTTTTAGGCTGATTACAGTATTTGCATATAATTCGGTTATCACTTTATCTGTTAAGTTAGCGATTGCATTTTATAAATGTTTGCACTCAAAGCCCGCTATGATTTGACCTAGAATCCACATATATAAATCACGTTAGTGTAAATACAATATTGCACAAATGTTGTTTTAATTTTATAAATTTTATGATGAGATGCATTTGATCATGGTTTAACTTTTTGTATTTGTATATATATGAACTTATATGGCTGATTTGAAGTAGGAAACTGCTTAGGATAACAACATATAATATGGTCCGGTTGTACTGAATTCGACAATTATTCTATACGTGAAAATGTTTCCAACAGACAGATATTGATTTACCCTTATAACTACTTGTGAAGATGGAGGGTATTGAAAGGTCAACATTGAAATTAATTCGATGGCATTAAAATTCTTAATCGTTTAATTACTTTTAATCTTAAAATCACATGAAGTTGGGAGAGTATTAACCCTTGATCTTCCTGATACATTCTTAAATTACATACTTTTCATCATTACATAAATATATGTGTCCGATATGTGAACAAACGTTTCCCTTGAACAGATCTCTTCCAATAGATCAACTTTTCCCTGAGAAGTCGAAATATCTGGGGAAATAACAATGTTCGTACTTCACTATTTCTAAAAAAAATAAAACATGAAGCTCTACTTTCTATTTTTGGTCAGCGTTTTGCTCATTCACATAATTTTGGTTCAATACTTTAAATTCAAGATTCTTGTAATACTTTTTCTATAATGGTCTTTGTATACCCACCAAAATACCAAATAGTGAAAGGGGAAAGAAATATTATACTTTTCTAGAAACAATATTTGATAAATCTGTCAAAAACAATAAATATAATTAAGTTTTATATTAAGAATTTAGTAAAATTAATTAACTTTATTTATTATTTTAGCCTCGACTGTAGTCACTGTTAAATGTGGTTGAGTAAAATTACTCTGCGCTGTTTTCAATTAAAATCAACAAAATTTACTCCCTTAATAAGTGTGATCATAAAAAGCAAACCCATCAGAAAGAGTTCAACTTTCAGAACAATGGATCAACAGTAAGTTTTCGAAGATTGAAATCTATTTAAATAATAAATAATTAAAATATTTTTCGTTTTAGAGAACCAGTATTAAAAATTTCTCAAGGTTTGATCAGAGGTCTTAAAAGGAAAACTATATACGATCATGATTTCTATAGTTTTGAGGGTATTCCATATGCTCAGCCACCTTTAGGTGAATTAAGATTTAAGGCGCCTGTACCGGCAGACAGTTGGACTGATGTTAGAGACTGTCGTGAAAGTGATTTAAAGCCATTACAAAAGAATTACATGGGGGTAGCAGAGGGCACAGAAGATTGTCTTTATCTCAATGTTTTTGCTAAGACTGTAAGTTTTTTTATTTCAAATTTAAAAGTAGACTTTTTGAATAACGTTTAATCAATGTTTTAGTTGGATCCTAAGGCAAAATTACCAGTTATGTTATGGATTTATGGTGGTGCTTTTAATACTGGTTCTGGCATTAGAACCAAATACAGTCCAGACTATTTTATGCAAGAAAATGTTATTTTAGTAACATTTAATTATCGCTTATCTTCTTTGGGTTTTCTTAGCTTGGCCGATCCCACTTGTGAGGTTCCCGGCAACGCAGGCTTAAAAGATCAAGTAATGGCTCTTAAATGGGTTAAAGATAATATATCATATTTTGGAGGAGATCAAGATAATATAACTCTATTTGGCGAGAGTGCTGGTGGAGCTTCAGTTCATTTTATGAGTGTCACAGAGCAAACTAAAGGACTCTTCCATAAAGCCATTTGTATGTCTGGTTGTATATCTAATCCTTGGGCTTTTAGTGGCACCTCAACAGAGTTACCTTACCGCTTAGCCTGTGAAAAGGGTTATAATGGTCCTAACGAAGATAAATTAGTATTAGAGTACTTAAGAAAAATACCGGCAGAGGATCTTGTTCTAATAGATAAATTAAATTTGGAAGCTATATCTAAGGGAGGCTTCTACGCTTTTATCCCCTGCTTAGAACCGTATGATAATGAGGGTGCAATTATAAGAAAACCCCTTGATGAACTAATTAAATCTTCCTGGGGCAATGAAATACCAATGATGATTGGTGGTACTTCATTTGAGGGATTAGTTAGATATTCTCAAATTAAAAAGAAACCAGTATTGGAACTATATACTGCCAATCCAAGTTTATATTTCCCGGCTGTAGTTCAAAAAACCCTCACAAAAGAGAGAAGAGATTTACTTGTGCAACAACTTAAGGAATTGCATTTTAAGGATACTACAGAAATAATGGGTTTTATGGACGTAAGTAAGATTAATAGTTGAATTATTATACTCAAATTAATATTGTTATTTTGATGCTAGTACGACTCATTTATATCCTTCTGGGAAGGTCTGTACCGCTTAATTAAATCTCGTAAATCCTCCGTACCTACCTATCAATATCTTTTCGATTTTGATTCCCCCACTTTCAATCATCATCGTACTATGTTTTGTAATGGTGACATTAATACTGGTGTAGCACATGCTGATGATTTGTCTTATCTGTTCTACGCCTATTACTCTTGGAAATTGGAAAAAGATTCCAAGGAATATTTAACTATACAATGCATGATTAAAATGTGGACTAACTTTGCTAAAAATTCCAATCCTAATTGTGAATACACAAAAGAGTCAGAATGGAAAACGGTTCAGGAGAGTGATGCCAATAAATGGATGAGAATTTCAAATGAATTGAAATTTGAAGAAATGCCAGAAGATTTTAAAAAGAAATTGTTCTTCTGGATTGGATTATATGAAAATTGAAATTTTTAAAAAATGTTTGAATTTGAAATGCTCTATTGCAGAGACGTTCCTTATTATGTGAATAAAATATTTGAATACTTAATAACTAATTGATATTATTAAAGTGTTTTGAATGTAGTCTTTGGTTTTAATGAACCGATCAACGAATTTTAAATATTTCGTATGAGATCATAAAATCGATATATCCGAATAATCAAATTGATGATCAATGACTTTTCTAATATGGAATCATATAAGACCCCACGACGTTTATATATGTATATCAAATCAAAATCATAGTCCATTTAGTTATGTTCGTCTGTTGATGGCACGCTCACATCCACAATAATAGATTGACAGCTCAATGAAATATAGTTATAAACCGCCAAAATCTGCTTAGTAGAAAAATAGATCGTCTATTTCTATAACCAATGTAGGAAATTTGACAGCACATTGTTGCAGATTAAAAAAATTTGCCCATTAGGCACGGAAGAGTGATAACCCCCTCCGAAAATTTAAAAATTTTTAAAGTTAATTTCTTGAATCTTTTAAGATTAAGTGACTCTGAAACTTTTATAGAAAATGTAATAGCTGAATTAATAATAACAAGATAGTATATATACTTTCTCCTTGCACGGAGAATTTTTTTTATATCCTTAAATTATTTCCAAATAGATCGTGGTGGATGTTACTTTAGATTCAGCATAACCGAATACAGCATTATATGAGGATCGATCCATATCTTTCATACATATTTATAAGCATTGTGATATAATATTATATACACAAGTTTAAATCATAAAATCAAATTATACGAGGATTATTCTGTATATTTTTTATAACTCCCACACAAAATCCTAACGAAAGTTCATTGAAGATGTTTTCTAAAAAGCAAAAATTGACCTAAATTTTTATATTAGCAAAAATTTCGCAAAAACAAAAAGCTGGAAACAAATGGATCAGGTACAGAGGTAACCCACACACAAAGCAAATATTGATTATCAAATACCTTAAAAACTACTACAACGAGAATTTTCAAATACGGTTCCAACTACATCCTCAAAGAACTGTTTTACTGGACAAAATGTGGGACTGATAGAATCAGGGGGAGGTGTAGGCCCGTTAAAAGCATTATTTTATTATATATATCGAATATCTAAATTACTATTCAATTGAGAGTCCATATCAATTACTTAATCAAGGAAACAGTTTAATGGATAAAATGTAGGAAAAATGTAGGTTAGGATCAAAGAAAGGGGTACCTCCCATAAAATGCAAATATTAACTATATATTTTCTGAGAATTGATTATAGCTAGAGTTAAACAATTTAGTTTCATTAGAAATATATAGGATAGATGGGAGCACACCAGTTTTTAAATTGGTCTGGTGTAAGACAATTTTACGCAAAAAAGGGGACAAAGAAAATAAAGAGAGGCGACCCTATATATACCAATAACAAATTGTCGAATATTTCACCTAGAGTTTCTATATTTCGACTCTTTCCTTTGAAATCATTTTATCTGAAAATTTTAGAACGGACAGTGTTAGGGGGTTTTACAAAATCCGTTTTGCTTGAAATTCTTTAATTCACAACGTGATTTGTGAAATTTCTTTCGAGCAGTTAAAATTGCAGTTTTCAATAAAACTTAATAATTAATACATAGTGAATTTTCTATAAATTTAAATTTATTTAAAATTTTATAAAATTAAAAAAAATCCCTAAATCGAATTTTGAAAATTTTCTTAATAAAGAAAATTCTTCGATTTTTTAATAAAAATTTTAAATATTTTTAAAATTCATCGGGAATGTTCTTAAGATCGAAAATTGACAACTTTTGTCTGGCATCTCTTCATAATATAAAACAGCTGTGAATTTTTGTTTATTTGTATTTCTCATTTTCTCTATATATAAAAAAGATAGACGATTTTTGAGAAAGAGAGAGAGAGAGAGTTTTTAAAAAAGATATAGCCACAACAACCACAAGAAACAACGGACAGATCGAAGTAAACAAGAATAATATTTATAAACAAAAACCGGCTGCTTACTTACTCATGGCAACAACAAAAACACCTAAACACTTATTATTATTTACCTCTACACAAAATATTTGGTTTATTTTACACATGTACATATGTATGACAAATGTATGTACACGCAGAGAAACGTCATTTCGCAATGTGTTTGTCGCAAACACTAATATATTTGCGGCAAACATTTATTGTTATTACCAACATGTCAATTACTGAACGCATTTTGTTTTAATAATAATTTCGTGGTTGTAATAAAACTATTTTTGTTAAATAAAAAATATTTTGGTCGCAATATGTTTGGAAGTATGTTATAAAAAACTATAGTTATTAGGACAAAATATTATTTTTGGTTTACTAACAACCGAATATGAACAAATATTTTTTACAATTTGTGTTAACATGGAAAATAATACATTTTTGGATTCATATTTTCATTTTTTATAAAGAAAAAATAGACAATTAAAATAATAAAATTATATGACGAAAACATTTGAAATAATATTTAACATATTTTCCAAAATATTTCATACGAAGATATTTGTATTCAATAAAAAAACAATGTGTTCGCAAAAAAATTGTATTGAACTAACAATATTTTTTATTAGAATAACAATGTTTTTAATGGTGAAAACAATTATTTAAGTGGCCATAACAATAGTTTTAGTGGCGACAACAATATCTTTAGGGACAATAAAAATATTTTAAGTGGCGATAATAATAACTATTGCAATCAATGTAAAATGACAATGCGAATAAACAAACTTTTTTTAGAATAAAAATATTTTTTATTGTAATAACAATATTTTTTGTGGTGATAAAAATAACTATTGTTGTTTATGCAAAATCAAGATGCTAATATAGAAATTTTGTTGTAACGGTAACAATATCTAATAACAATAGTATGTTGCTTCTCGCTTATGGTTACCGCAAACATATTTTTTCTTTGCGTGTATGTATGACGAATTCTGTATTTAACAAAAAAATTTTATTTTTATATCCTCCACCACAAGTAGTGAATAAGGTATATTAAATTTGTCATTCCGTGTGTAATGCTAAGAAGGAATCATCAAAGACCCCATAATGTATATATGTATTACATCACATCAAAATCTGAGTTGATTTAGCTATCATTTTCTGTCTGTCCGTATGTCTGTCTATGGTTAGAACGCTCACATCCATAGTAATCAATGAAATTTTGGACTGAGTATTTACTATTAAGCTGAGAAGTTTTCTATTTAAAATCAGCTAAATCAGTTCAGTATAATAGAAGATAAATATTGATATCTGAGGCAACCTCTAAGTTCAAGGGAAGAACTTTCGTTAAATTGGTAAGTATAAGTCGTCAAATTAGAATGAAAATTTTCCATAACTTTAAACTATATGTACTTCAATACCATTCAAAAATTATCAAAATCGGTTCAGGCGTATAGTCATTTTATATATTGTATACGCCTGAGTGTATTGTGGTGAAGGGTATTGAAGATTCGGCATAGCCGAATATACCTTTCTTACTTATTTTTGTGTCTTTATTTTCTACAAAAAAATATTTTCAAGTGCCAATAATTCGTAACAATTATATAATTAGAGAGTTAGGAAAAATAACTGATTAAAAATTCTTAGCAAATCTCTAAAAAAAACTAAAATAAGTATAAAAAATTATTTAAATAAATTAGCAATAATAAATTTCCTTATGTGATCTATTTATTCATTAAGTATTCTGTATCAGTCAGTGTGTTAAATTCACTTCAATTTCATTTTGATATTTTGTTTTTATCGCTGAATTTTGTTTTTGTTTTTTTAGAAACAGATGCTTTTTAAAGCCAAACACTGAAATAATACACATATACACACGCAGACACATAACACACGTACTCATTTCATAAGGTTATTAGTGATAGGAGAATTTTTGCAAATATATATAATATGATTATTCGAATTGAATTAAATTTTTGGCAAAACGACTAAAATGAATTTCTAGAAATGCGAAAAAGTGGTAAAGAGTTTGCTCTTATATGCATAAGGAAAGAGATCAAATAATTCTTAACATAAATATTTGTCAAATTAAAAACGAAACCATCAAATTTTTACTTTTTATCCCTCCACCACCGAGGAAGTGACTTTGTCATTCCGTTTGTAACGCTTTAAAGGAATCATATCAAATCCCATAATGTATTAATAATCTAAGCCAATTTAGCTATTTCCTTCGTCTGTCCGTCCGTCTCTCAGTCTGTTCGTCTCTTGTTGAAATTTGGCCTAAGTATTTTGTATAGTCCTGAGAAGTTTCTTATTTGAAACCAGCAAAATTGGTTCAGTATACTAAAATATATAAATCGATAACTGGTGAAACCTCTTAGTTCAAGCAAAAACTTCCGTAAAATTGCTTTCTGTCAGTTTGATGCAACGAGTCTGTCTTCATTTAAAATATATCACGCTTTTGGATACCATATTTATGTTTTCCAATTCTCTTTTAACAAAATTCCATTGGTCTTAGCCAATACAAATACAAATACCACATTATTGTTCTTGCACCACTCAAGGCCTTGTCGGTTTAACATATTGACGGGATGCTAAGTTAGGCCAAAAATAAGTGGACACATTACGAAATCTTATGAATGGAAGCAGCCTTTTTTGTAAATATTTCTTGATGTATATGTCGGTATTTATGAAGTACCAAATGATTGGCTTCTTTGTCATAACTGCAATATTTTGCCATACCAAGAACTTCTTGGGAAATTTTGAAATAGTTTTAGTTCTTTAACTTTTCTTCAAGAATCACTCGAGCTTCTGAAATATACATTTCGTCATTCACTATACAGCAAATATATAAGGAACTCTTTTGGATATACTTTCTATTTTTGGCTTTAGAAACCATGTGGACCATTCCTTCTACCAAAACCAAGTTTTCTATCCCGTTACTGTTTGGTTGCATTGCGAATTGTTTGACATAAGATCTCTGAACGCTTTGGTAACTTTTTATATGACCAATTTGTTTCTTGTTGAAAATATTTGATAATTTTAGTGCGCACTTTTTTTGATCACTCATGTCATTTGTTTGACATAAAAGCTTATTACTGGCATGTTTTACAAAAGTACTTGAAAATCAAAATCAAATAATTGTGTTAATGAAAAACGAATTCTGGACGTAAATGTATCTAAAGCAATTACGAATATATTATGGGATATATGACCCCGCTAGCCTTAGTTTAAAACTTCTACAGAAATTTAGTAAATGCTACTATTTGCTTTATATGACACAGAGGTCAAAAGTATTTTAATGTTTGCTACTTATACCGTAGGTAGGCTAACTAAGCCTTTGGTTAAATTCTGTTTAAATCCAGTTTAATTTTGTTGAAAATTTAGAAGAGATCTTTTGCAGAATTTGAGTTTGTCTCAGATGTTGGTAAAACAGACAGACAGACGGATATATCAAAATTGACACAGAATAGCAAAGATAATAACCCGCATCACCACTTGTGGTGGTGGACGTGGTGGTATAAAAATCAGGTTCGTAAAGTTTTACAAATTTGTATGTACGGCCGAAGTGACAATTCCAGTCCCCGGAACCCAAATAAAATGAAATCACCTCCAAATTGTGTGAAATTTCAAGAATTTTATGTTTGGTAGTCCCAAAGTTACAGAATTATTTAAAGTATTTCTTTGAAATGACTACAGCTCCAAATTAAAGCATATTATATTATGTAGCATTTTTGTTTCACTATCGCTTTCGAATTAGTTTCCTTTTAGTTCTCTATATTTATCATAATTTCCTCTTCATTACTTGTGTTTTATACATTTTCTTCAACTCACATTATCTAAATATTTATGTCAACGCCTTTCTAAATAATTTGACATATTCTTGAACATTTGTCACACTGACTTATCTCTCTCTCAAAAACCAACATCTATCAAACATACTTCTTCTATTTATATAAAGAACAATTAAAATAGAATCAATCTAAAACCAAAACATACACACAAATTTCATTAATCTTAGTATATTGAAAACATTAACCGATTAAATGCTTAACTCGTAAATTTATACACACTAGTTTTCACTCACTCGCTCACAAATGTGATACAAGCATATATGCTTTACTATAATATACACTCACTTTGCTGCATACACAAACACACTAATAAATAAATATTGGGTGCTTAATAACAATGCCACACGCCACCGCATAAATGCCACTTATTACTCTTTACTTTTTGTACGTTCGCTTGCTCGCTCGATCAATCGATCCATTGCTTTACCAGCTCCATATGAGTTTGTTTTTATTTTTGCTGTTGCTGCTGTTGTCATTGTTGTTGGTTTTTAATGTTTATTTTTATTGTTGTATTTTTTATATTTTTGTTTTTAATCATCAACCGCATTTCTGTATTATTTTTACGCTACTTTTTTTTGTTATGAAATTTTTAATTTCAGTTTCAATTTTAATTTTAAACAAAACAGTTGTTAGTTGCTGTTGCTTAAAGCTTCTTGGGGATTTGAACTTTAATTATTCTTAAAATAAAACTGTGCGTTTGCGTGTTTTGCAGTGAACAAATTAAAAAAAGAAAAAGAAATAAAAACATAAACTTTATAATTTTCCAAGAAATCGTTTTAAATTGTATCTAGATACAAAGAAAGTTTATATATTTTATTGGCTTGTTTTTTTACTAGCAATTTCTAAAATTTTACCTCTTGTGCTTTAAAGCGAACAAAACGCCAAAATGAATTTCAACGTCAGTTTAATGGAGAAATTAAAATGGAAAATTAAGTAAGTTAACACTTTTTTTCAAACATGTAGAGATTTAAAAAAGGAATGTAAAATTATTGTATCCAATAATTTTTCTAAAATGTTCTATGAATTATACTTTCTAAATTCTTATATTATCCTAAAATGGTTCACAAATTTTAAAACCAGCTTTACCGTTGAGAATTTTAAACAAGTAAGAATATAATAGTCGGTCAATCCCGACTATCTAATACCGTACTCCACAATGTTTGTTATAAATGGTAGTTACCAAAAAGTACTCAATGACCCCAGTAAAATTTTATTTGGGAGTTATAATAGGAGCTACAAGAAATTATGGACCAACCCTTGTATAATTTTGCGCATCGACTTTTGCTTATATTTACCAATTATTGCAATAACACAGTTGTCCCAAAACGCAATTTCTTGGAAATAATTCTGTAGCTATTTTTTAACAAAAGTTGATAACCTAGGATGCGACCATTTTCGCGACTACGATAAAAGATAGAAACCAATGCCCTTCCAAAACACTTCAAATACACCAAATACCTTAGAAATATGTTTAACGGTTATAAAGTTATTCAACATTATTTAAGGACATGTTGAAATTGCTCATCACTTTTTACATACAATACTGCAGCACATACACACAGAAAAAAATCAATATGAAATTAATTAAAATAGAAATAATTTAACTTAATTTCAGTTGTGATTTGGTTGGTGGATAAAAATTTTAATTTAAAATTATCTCACAGTAAATACAGTTTCTTGAAAATATTCTTGAAATTTTACTACTTAAAAGTAATTTTAAAAATTTTTACCATATTATTTCAGCACAAACGTAAATATGTTTATTTTAAATAAAAAAAAAATAGTCAGTGTCAAATCAACTATATTCAACGTTGATTTTGCTTCATATTTTTTCTTTTTGTATATTAACAAGGGTCCAAATTTGAGTTAATTTTTTCATTGGAAAGGTAATTACTTATTAGTTAACAGAATGATTTCCATTTATCCTAAAGAAATATAACAGCGAGAATTTTCAAATTTAGTTTCAATTACTTCTTCAAGAAACTGTTTTACAAGAAAAAATATGGGGCGAATAGAATCAGGGGGAGATGTATCTCCCATATGAGGCAAATATTGATCATCGAATGTTTAAAGAACTTTAACAGCAATAGTTCTCAAATTTGACCACAATCACAGAATTTGATTTACTGGTCAAGATATAGGACGGGTAGGATGAAGGGGAAAGGTACTCCCATACAAAGTAAATATGAATTATCGAATATCTAAAGAACTGTATTGGTTCCACTTAATTTCCCAAGTTTCTTTCTACTGGCCAAAGTGTAGAACGAATTGGATCATGGGGAGTATACCACCCAATTTATAAGGTTAGGGTGGCAAAGTGCACCGGGTCTTTAATAAAAAAACTACTTGTAAAAAAGTTAATATTTGACATTAAATAAATTCTATAAGAATTAAAGTATTTTTACGAAATTTTAATACAATAAGGACAATGTTGTCCTTAATGTAGAACTGTAAAAATTCAAATTCACTTTTTCATTCCAAAATTACAAGAATTCGAATCCGGAGAAAACTTGTTTAAAATTTTTTCAGTTAATTGTTCATCAGGCCGTTATAATATGTTTAGCGCATTACAGATTTCTTGAGTGGGAAGCTAATAAATGTAGTTAGGAAATCAAGGTGCCCTTTTGACGTTTCTAGCTTTGAATTTTTTCCTCCTCAAAAAAAAAGCAAAATATATGAAAATTAACGAAATTTCGATAGAACGTGCGGGGAAACTGTTTCCCCTAATATCCTCGGATTTGCTTTTTAGCTGTGATTTGCAACTATCAATGTTTTGTAGGGTATTATAAAGTCGGTTTTTACTTATTTCATCTTAAATGGAATATAAGAATTGGTTATGTAATTATAAACCGCTAAACTTTAATTTTATTAATATCTAATATCACATTTAAAAAGAACATTATAGAATGAATATGATTCAATATTATTTAAATTAACATTTCAAAATGTTAATTTTTAATTGTTCGTTTGTCATGTTAAACAAAAATTTTATATGACTTTTTGGTCTAAAATTTTTCTTCAATTATTATTAAAAAATTCGTATGATGGTATGGACGCATCGTTTTATTATAGAAAAATTACTTATGCCAAATTTTATTACAATATTTTTATAATAAGAATTTTTATGACCTTAAAAACCCAAATCGGAAGTAAAATTTGAATGGGTAATAAAATACACGCATTATCACCGCTTTTAATGGACATTGCCCTTATGGATCGTGCCTAATTTAATTAAATATCTTAAAAATTTCGATACACATTTTTTTCACATAGTTTACATGGACATACAGCCATCCAGAAGCCACACAGATGGGCTGTGTTAAATCGACTCAGAAAGTTACTTTGAGGTCAATGATATAATTAAAAGTGGTGGTTTTTATGGAAACCTGTAAACAGTAAACGAAGATCCTTGATTTCATTTTAATTTCCAGGCCATTTTCTTGACTGTTAATTTTTTCAATCACACGATTAATCTTTTTGTTTGAAAATGAAACGTGTGTTCGATATTTTTTGAATATCATTCTTTAACAACTTAAATATGTATTAATCCAGATCGTAGAAATATATAAAAAGTCAAATATTTATATATAAAATCCAAAATATTAGCTGACCAAAAATAAATAACAACAACAAATAATAAACTTCTTAGAATATTTATTTAACATTCTACAAATATTTGTAATGACTCAATAACTACAAATTCTATAATAAAGTGTGCAAATATTTAATGCTGTTATATACATTTACGCACACAATCAGCTAAACCATACATTATCTGACAGATAGAGTAATACACTTGATTCTTTATCATGTCTAGAATATTTTTAAATTATTATTATTTTTTTTTTTAATTTTGCAAAAAAGTTTCCATCAAATGTATATTTTATATTTTATATTTTATGATATTTAACAGTCATAATGACAAAATTAAAAATTTTTTATATCGTTTGATCAAGCGCACATATATATTATTTCCAATTTTGAACATCTTGTATATATTTTTTTTCAAGAACTTTTTTATAGAATTAAATAATTAATAAATTTGGAATACTTGAGTCTCTGAGTCATAGAACATAATTTAAATAACTTGTTTAAAATAATTAGCTTGTTTAATTAAGAGAATACGGTTTAACCTCGATCTAGTTTCCTTTAATTAATATATGTTTATTATAAGAAGAGAAAAAATATAGTCAAAATAGGTAGGAACGCTATATTCGGCTATACCGAATCTTCAATACCCTACATCACAAATGCGTTTGAGGTAAATACTTTATGCTTTGTGCATACACACGCACACATACATTCACAGACGCATACAATATATTAATGTTTTTATTTAATGAGTCATAATATTTGTCTATAACTTTTGTCTAGTGAACCGATTGGCAATGAAGCACGTATCTGTATATATATAAAATTAAATATATATGCCTGTATATATGTCACGTATAGATTCCAAAACAGCTGAGACAATTTTAATGATCCTAATATATCTGAAAGTAATATAGGCTAAAAAAATCCGATAGGTTTAGAAGAAGGGGTACCGCCAT
Source organism: Cochliomyia hominivorax (assembly GCA_004302925.2). NCBI lineage: Eukaryota > Metazoa > Arthropoda > Insecta > Diptera > Calliphoridae > Cochliomyia > Cochliomyia hominivorax. Next base: position 31,696,761 of record PYHX02000467.1, on the reverse strand, counting down.
AAATAGCAGATATCGATTATCGAATATATAAAAAATTAAATAAATGAACGTTTTCAAATTTAGTCTCAATTAGTTTTTTATTGGAGAAAATGTTGGGCGGATAGGACCATAGGGAGGGGTATCCCCATATAAAGAGAGTATTGATTATCGAATATGTAAAGAACTTTATTAGTGAGAATTTTTAATTTTGATCCTAAGTACTTCCTTAAGGAACAGTTATATTGGACATGATATAGGTAGATGGGATCAGGGGAGAAGTAGGCGTCATACTTTTTTTAATTACTTTTTTAATACATTTACATTTAATTTACAGAACCGATTTTGCTGGTAAATGGGAAACTTCCCAGGAAGTGAATGTGAGCCAAAACAGACTGACAGGCGGACAGACAGAGGATCATAGTTAAATCGACTCAGATGTTGATTTGAAATATGATATCGTCTTCTGAGTCGATTTGTCGATACTTATCGATTCCTGAATGAAATTCGGTGTAGGAAACTATTTAGCCTTATTGAACCAATATTTTGTTTTTGTCCCATAAAATTGGTTGTGACCGCTTAATTATTACATATAGGGATTTGTATGGGACAAAAACAAAATATTGGTTCAATAAAGCTGATATCAGAGGTAAATTCGAAGTCCCAAAAATCAACCACCAATGTTGATGTCGCTTATAAATAGCTGAATATAGATCATGTGAAATTTCGGTAAAACTTTAAATTTAAACAAGAATAATTTGTAGGCGGTGAAGCCAGACTATCTAATGCCGTAGACCACATCGTCGAATAAAACTAGTTAAGAAAAATTAATGAAAGACCCTCGAATAAATTGATTTTCTAATTTATATTTATTTTAGTGTTTAGTTCATTATTGTGGCACTTTGATTTATCTTAAATTTGTGCGTTTTTAAATGAATTTTTGTGAGGGGGAGTAAAAGAAATTATGAACCGACCCTCGTATAATTTTGCACATCGAATTTTGTTTATATTTATATTAATTTCACTAATAATTATTACATTACCAACGAATATGAGATTTTTCCCTATGAGATATAATGACCGACCTTCGCATATTTTGGAACATCTTATTAAAAGACTTTTAAAACTTACATGTGTAAAATTTAGTGCAACACGCTTTGTATTAAGGACTTTAGTTCTTATCTTAGCTCTAAAAAAAATGTTTTAAAAGCACATAAATGTTAATTTTACATACAGCACAAATATAAATCAGAAAGCGAAATTACACGAAGATCGTTCATAAATTTGTCGTGGCTGTCATTTTAAACAAATAATATGTTGTAGGGTATTACATTGTTGGGCATATTTTTAATATACAAAATAAATTTGACGAGTTTTCTTAAGACTGCCTTTGCAGGTGATTCCATTAGTAAGAATCCATTGAAAATTCCACAGTTTTCGATGTTTAATTCAGTATTTAGATATTTATTTCTTGACAACATGAATCTTTTATTTACTAAAGATCATTGAAATCTCTCAAAAAATAATATAGAAATAATAATAGAATTTTGATAAAAATGTTTCTATTAATTTCCTTTCTGATAAATAAAAGTAAATGTAGCCCTGAATTCTCCAAATCATCTAGAATGGGTTAATTATAAAATAACTTTTAATGTTCTTCTATACTAGACAAACAGTAATTGTGGTCTTATCTGATTTAACATTAATACAAAACAAATATATATTAATGCAGACATCATTATATACATATGAATATATGCATGTGTATTAAATATTTTGATAAGTATATAAGTATGTACTAAGGGTTAAAAATAAGTTCATTGATAAGAATTTTATATTTATATTCATATGGAAGATATTTTATTAACAAAGAAGACAGAAAACATAAACAGCCTTGACATTAACAGAAATGTCCAGATATAAATATTTAATATAAATGGCAACAGCAGCAGGACTAACGATGATTGCAAGAAATTCTAATAATTTTTGGACTTATACTCATAGACATATATAATTTTATGTTATTGACTAAAAAAGGTATATAACTATGTGTATACTTCACATACATACAGCTGTGGACATATAAATGACACATTTTATGATTAATTTTCTCTTTTTGTTTATATTTTTCTTAGATTATTTAGTAATATTTATTATTTTAAAACTTAATTAGAAATTCATTAATATAGGAAAAAACAAGATAGGGCCAAGCCCGATTATCTAATACCCTACGCCACATCGTCGGTTAAAAATGGTGGTTACGAAAATTAATTTAATTTACACCGTTTTGAAGGAATTTTTCTGGGGGTTATATGATGGTTGCAAAATATAATGATCTGACCCTCGTATAATTGCACATCGATTTTTGCTTATATTTAGCTTAATTTGACTAATTATTTTTAAAATAACCACATAAATTTTGATAAAATTTGTACATATTATTATCATGGCAAATTACAGAACATTAAATTATACGAGGGTCGTTCATTAATTGTTCTTAATCACTATTTATAACCAATATTGTGACGTAGAGTATTACATAGTCGATTATCTCTTCACAAAACAACCTTGCATAAAAGTCCATTTAAATGGCATGGACTCCAACGCAAATGACTCCATATGGTTTTTATAATTTACAGGTATTAAAGTTTGTCAATTTTGTTATTTATTTTTTAAGCGGATTTATGTATATAATTTACTGTCATGTCAAGAAAATGGAACCTAAACCATGAAGCTGCCAATACCATATATTGCAGTCTTCTGGGTAAATCCAAGATTAAATTTCTGGCTCTTGAGACGATGAACAAAAGTTGCAATAATCAATTCTTATAATTATTGTTCCATCACTACATAAAGCATTTTTCCAAAATTGATAGGTTTTTCTAGCGAAAATTACCCATTTTAAATTACTTTCTTTGAAGGCATTGATTTCATTTTTCAATATGCGTTCAATGCGTTTTCCTTCTGAAAAGCCTTCTTGATATATTCAAACTGAAAAATTTTCTAAAATCAAATGCTATTTGTCGCACATTTTGAGAGAAATTTGCTATATTCTAACAATTTTCTACACATATGCATTATCCACATAATTCGCCTTTTCTCCTGGCATATTCACCCGATCCTATTTGCAATATTTGTCACAATCTCTTAATATAATTTATTAATTTTGAATTAGAGAATAAATAAAGTGATTTGAATTAGATTTTCGAAAACTGATTATGTTCAGAATATTGTGCCATTTATGTCTTCACTATAAAAAACATTGTTTACGAAGAAAATGTTATGGTAAACATTTTATCATAACAAAACTTATAATTTGACAGAGTTGAAATGAAAACCTAACAATTTAAGGTTGTGCCATTTATGTATCCATAGCTGTATGTATATAATTTAATAACATAAATTTGAATATTAATGTTGGTCTGTTATGTTTCTGATTAGAATACAATTATTTTTTATTATTTTAAGGATTTTGTGGTTTATTAATATTTCTTCTGCAAGCGATTAGTAAAAATTAATGTTTTATATAGATCTAAGAGATAATTGTATAAAATTATGTATGTATGTATGTATGTATGTATGTATGTATGTATGTATGTATGTATGTATGTATGTATGTGTTTATGTATTTTATGGAATTTGGTTCATTTAAATTTATTGAATTTCTAATTATAAAATGATTTGATTGATATCTGAATAATTAATTTAAATAAATAAATGTAATTATAAAAAGTTTATTTATATTGATTCCAGATTAAAATTGTAAATTAACAATTACTTTAAATGAATTTTCAGATTACAGTCAGTGTAAACGTTTTGTCAATTTAAACTTTATTTTAAGTCGTAGAGTACATGATAAAAATAAAAGTAATGTTATATTTGAACCTGCAATAATATTATATTTGAACCTGCCAAATCTTAAATACCCTCCACGACTTTTATAAAGTAAAATTTTAATACATATTTATATAAGTCTAAAAAAGGTAAAATAAATAGTACACACAGAAAAAACATAATGAAAATCAACATTGAACATAGTTGATTTGAGATTGAAACCTTTTAACGTGGTGAAACAATATTGTACATATTAAAATCTTTCAATATTAAAGTATATAAAATTATAAACAATGATAAATTTTTTTAAATAACTTTAAAATAGTAAAATTTTAAGTAGTAGAATTTCTAAAATATTGTCAAGAATATGTATGTAACATGAAACAATATTAAATTGACATTTTTTATCTATGAAACAAAATTATAACTGAAAGAGGTTAAATTATTTTGATTTTAATAAATTTAACATTGATTTTTTTCTGTGCAAAATCAAAAAATTCTTGAGACATGTTTTTCAACAAAATTTTAAATCCAAGTATTATTTAATTTTTATTTATTTTTGGTCAAGTTACCTTTGTAAAATATGTCAGTTTTTATATTTAATGTAAAAGAAATGAATGTATTTTTTAATCTGATTAAAATGACGAGAGGAAAGTGCGTACTATTTTTTTTTAATATTTTCAACAAAACCCAACTTGGTCCTACAAAATGTTAGGTTAGCATTCAAGGGTCTACCGTCAAACAGATTCCAACGTTATTTAACAGTACGGGAGAACTTTTTCTTTAGTAGGAGATCTGGTTTAGGTAGAAGTAATGATCCACAAAATGTTTCTTAAACCATTTCAAGAAACAAGCAACCCGGTGAGCTAAGTGATCAGATTATTCGGAACGAAAAATTAAAGCTAATACAGGCATAAAAACATACAATAATCAAAAAGTTCTTGTAAGGCACTCTGTCATAAATTTGGAGGCCAAAAGTAGAACACTGAAATTGAAGTTTAATTGTCAGTATGTTCTGTCAAATTTTTCGCAACATCATGATTACAAATTGTATGTTGCTGGTGCAGTCAAAATTTCCCTAATAGTTCATCCTATGGGAAGCAATATACAGTTATGGAAAAAGAAATCAATCATTTGCTATAAAGGCCTACACAAATACCGAAATTTACATCAAGGATTGTTGACAAAAAAGACCGGTTCGGATGTGGTCTATACATTTTTATTTTGATTGTTTTAAATAGGACTGATGGGTGGAAAAAATAACTCAATGATTCTTTCATTGCTTTGCTCTTTTAGTTTTGGTTTTATTACAATAAAATTTTTACATATTTTGATAATTTTAGAACGTAACTGAAGCCTTGTGTCGAGAACAGATGGTGAATGAGTATATGAGATTGATTATGGATTTACCTTAAAGTTCCATTTGCACCTTATCTTCGAAAATTTGAAAATAACTATATTATTTCACATCAATTCTTAATCTTGGCTTTTGTCCTTTTCTAATAAAGAGTGAGATCGAAAAATTGGTAACAAACATATATGACAATAAAAACGAAACCATTTAATTTACAATTTTAATTTTTTATTTAATTGAAATTGTTATTACAATTTACAAATAGAGAAATATATTTATAGTAATAATTTGAGCCTTTTTTGGAAACCCCTTCATTTACGTATTTAAAGTGCTTTTTGTCGCTTTGCTTGAACAAATAATCCATCTGCGTTTAAAGTCTTTTTCGCTCTTGGGCATTCTTAATTCTCCTTTAATAAGTGCCAACCTTGGCTCCTAAAAGTTTGGAGAAATTGCAGCTTTTATTACAAATATCATATTATTGTTTTTGCACCACTCAAGGACATTTTTACCATACTGGCAGGATGAAAAGTTTTAATGAAAAACGTATGTTAAGAATTTTTCAATTAACTTTGTTATTCCATATGAAACGTATCGAAAGAATCATCTAAGACCCAATAAAATATATGAATTTATTCATTCAGACAAGAAAAGTTACAATAAATACTTTTCTAAAATCAGATACACAGAAAAAAAAATAACCCCAAAAAAATCAGTTATAAAATTTATCAAAGAGAATGAGATTTTTAATTATTTTCATTATTGTATTAGTTAATCGAGTGATTATTCTGTAATATTTCCAAAAAATATTTTTGTTTAAAATTATATTATTTTCATTATTGAATACACAAATATTTTAATAGGAGAAATTTCAATAAATAAAATAATTGTTTTAAATAATTATTCCTACGTTTCATATAAAATTTTTAATTAGAGTATTTTTTATTTTTTTCTGTGTAACGATAAAGGAAATTATGAAAATGTTAATTTTAGAAACTTTTTCAGAAAATATAACTTTAAACCGCGATTCTCTCAAAACTCTGGAGAACTTCAAAATACGACAACCGAGAGTAAAGTGTAGATTCTATAACTATTGGAATGTACTTTGGATTCATATCATGTTCCATTTATTTTATTAAATAATGTTGATTACTTACACCACTTAAGTACTTTGAGTTCTCTATAAGCAATTCTTAATCTATTTCCATTTTAATTTCATATAATTTTTAATTTATACACTTGTACCTTTAGTATGTACAAGTAAATAAACTCAGGAAACAAAAAACATTATAAATGACAAATTGTACGGGATTTCAATTAAAATGTAACTAGAACAATTGTTTTTTTTTTATTATTTTATTAACATTAATTTATTAGAACATTAATTTAGAAGAAGTTCGCATTTTTTCTGTTTGAAGAATCATTCATGTATGAATGTTAAAAGTTGATAAATGTAAATTGTCATAATTTTCTAATAAATATATAAATGTTCTTATTAAACATTTATATGTACGTACAAATGCACTAAACTGACGACGATGTTGACAATGCACTTGATTGTTAATAATCATGTTGTTTGTTAAGTTTAACGTTCATATTTATTTAAAAGCTTAATATAAAATATATAAATAAAAACAGAACCTTTAAAAAGAAATAATATAAAATATAAAGAATATTATATGTTTGTTTGTAAACATTTCGTTATATGTGTATGTTCATTTGTTTTATTTTATATGTTTTAAATAATAACAACACTAGACAACAAAAAAATTTTATTTGTAGTAAAAAATTATTGGAATAAAATGTGAGATATTAAAATTATTAAATTTAGTAACATTGATTTTTTATCACCTTTTAAAGTTTTTTTATAATTATGAATGTGACTTAGATCGGCCCTACTAAGTTCATCTCTCAACCACAAATCTTCATTTCGAACTTTGTGCTATTTCAGTTGTTATCTACTTTCTACTTAAACTTTCTAATCGATTAATGTAAATTTGCTTTCAATTGGACGTTTCTTAGAAAATATATCCGTTTTTGTACCCTTAACAACTATAAATGCTTTGCAGTATTAATTCCAGATTAATATTTATGAATCGAATTAAGGACGTTCATTGTCTGTTTGTACGTCATTGTCTGTCTGATGAAATTTATGAAATTTAATACATATTATTACTTAGACCCATACGTTAGAATATCAGATTTAATTAAATTAAGCCCTTAGTTGCATGGGCTTTGTATTAGAGACATCTCACTTGGGACCATGTGTAAGTAATCACGTTGTATTACTTTGAAGAAATGATTCGACTGCTATTCAGCTTCTCCAAAGTACCTTATAGAATAGAAAGTAGCGACGTTCCATTAGGTTCCGTATACGGTATTCCTAAATTCTCTAAATGAATGACAGTGATACAATGGGAGAGAAACTGTCTCTTCATTTAGTTCGTCATGACAAATGCGATAGAGGCATTTGTGGACTAATTCTCCTTCTTCTTTCAAACCTGGTCGATGTCTGGCACCATGTCTGCTATAAATATGGTGGCCTGTTTGCTATCGGTTATAGATCCTGATATCTTGCTATATTCGATTATAATTGAGTCAGTTGGTCACACTCTTGATGGCAGAAATCTTCGACTATAGGATGCTACAGTCATTCTTTAGCATAAAGAAGACTATAGCACCAAAATCATCAATAAAGAATCACCCTCCTTTTATTCATCATCGCTTAGAGCAATAGTTAGTTTCGCGTTTTGGAGTTATTCCATTAGCATCAGAAGTGGTTATCGAAAATCCCATCTTGAAAATTCAAGTGTCGATTAATCACGTATATACGTGGATGACTGTTCTCCAGTCTGTACTTCGAATTTCAAACAAAAAGCAATGAAGTATCGCATAAAGGCCCGGAATCGACAGCAACGTACCTACCAACAAGATGAATTAGTGTGTTGGAAGGATTATCCAACACACTAGGGCATCATATAATAATATGGATTTCACAACTGCATCAAGTCTACATAGCAATCAATATATGGTAGTATTTGGAACAGAACCGCCTTAAAAATGCAGCAATATAATAATCTGAAACGCTGCCTCATTTTGGGCCGATAATTTATTAAAAACAGTCCTTTATGTGCATTAGTACGTATATCATTTTTTATGAAATTATATAGTTATCATATGTTTGGGAAGGAAAGTATTTTTTTAATAGAACCCGTATTATTTTTTTGTAGTCAAGTGTAAATGAGATACATATACACATACGCACATATTATATAAAACCACACCCATTGTATAATCATAGAGATAAAAAACTGTGTTTTAATAATGACTAATTTAAATGAAAAAGATTAGTTTTTTTCTATTATTAGAATATTTTTTTGTTTATCTTTAATTTAAATAAATAATTTTTATTTAGACAATAAAATAATTCATACACATACACACACATTTTTTTAATGTTAAGTTAAATATTAAAATTAATGACATTCAAATATAAAATGCAACAAATGCAATTAGTTCACATTAGATGAAAATGTATTGTCATCAGTTAATCTTATTTAAAAATTTAATTATATGTATTTTAGATTACAATTATGTAGTTTTTTTATTATTATTTTAAACATAATTAAAAAAGATTTTTTTGTAATGAATTATTTTAAACTATAAATATGTAGTATCTAGTGTGTACTTTATTCAAATCCTTGATACACTTCACTAGGTTTCTTGTGTAGTAGTGAGGTTGTTATGTTATATGCATATTACACATACATACAAACTGAAAAAAAAATGAAGCAAAATTAATGTTGAAAATAGTTGATTTGAAAATAAATATTTTTTTCGTTTATTTTTAACTGAACGTTTCTTACGCTTGTGGTGAAATGATATTGTACATATTGGAATCTTTCAATTATAATATATAAAATTATAAAACTATAATATTTTTAAATTACTATTAAGTAGTACAATTTCAAGAATATTCTCAAGAAACTGTATTTACTGTGAAACGATGTTAAATTTATATTTCTTTATGTATGAAGCAAAATCATAACTGAAAAAAGTTAAATTATTTTTATTTAAATTAATTTAACATTGATTTTTTCTGAGTGTATATACTTTGACACAACTACATTTGCCTTCATAACCTTTGTTTCACAAATGAACAGGGATTATATTGAAAGTTTCTTTATTAATCTGAATAGAAACAAAATATTTTGTTTTTAAGATGGGTATATGCAACCATGTTGCAACTATACATGCTAGACAAAAATTAATAGTTCCAAATTTATTATTATATTTATATACTAAAAGCAGAAAATGTGTGATTGAAACAGTCGATTAAGATCAATATAATTCCCTTCGCCATGACGCAGGCATGAACAATTATGGACCGACCTCGTGAACATATAACATATAAAATATTTCAAAATTTCATATTAACTTATTTTCATAATGACCACAATTTGAGATGATTCTTGTAAAAACAGTTCAATAAGAAATTATAAACCGAAGTTGTATGAATCTTAAAAAATTATCTCAATACTTAACAGTTTTTTTTGTAATTTATACTCTCTTGAATTATATTCTGAACTCAAGCCGAATGGGTGTTGTTTTCAACAAATATTTTCATATCGATGAGATTTGTAAGCTCAGGCACTACGTGATATTTTGGACTGAACTTGAAAATTTTCAAAAGTGTCAAATTTCATTATTCATTATGTTAATTTTTTAAGGGTTTAAAAAGTTTGATATTCATACAGACGGACACACTGACAGATATCGTCAATTCGATTCAACAAGGTATTGTAGGTTCATCGGTATACTTACAAACTACATCAAAAGCGCATAATTCTCCAACCAGTTTTAATGTATAATAGGTGACAAGTCCAACGTATACAAAATTATATATAGAGTTAATAATTGAAGCATTGGATTACTTTTGGTAGTTAAGTTTGCTTCATTCATCCAAAAATCGATATCTGATATTATATATCATAATTCTTAATATTAGATCAGTTCTAAGTATATTAATGAAATTTTATATGGTTGATATTCGTCTTGATTTGGAATGAAGAATTCTGGACAGGGGAGTAGTCAACTCGGGTATGATGTAAAACTATATATGTTATAGTTCTAGAGATATTAAAGCGAAATATCTTAATTAAGTTTTAAGCTTGTTTTTTAATTTATGTTGGTGAACTTTGGGTTAGGCTGCTAAGGCAGTTCAAAAAGCTCATGAAATATCAAGCAGATTTTGAATGACTATTTAAGTAGGTCTTTTAATTGACCAGTGATACATCACAAAAAGTCAAGGATTGATTGGGTAATCCAATTCTATGCCGTCCAAACTCACAGTGACCAATGATTACTGCAGCAACCTAAACTCATCTCTATAATTATGTTTCAATGTTTATTTCGTACATCCCAGGTTGAAAGCAGGCCACATCTCATTGGCGATATCGCATGTAATTTGTTCAGTATATTTTCGACCCGTTTGCAGAAGTATTAAAAAATACTGCACCAAGCTGAATTTCAGTTGACACCGCGTTGGACATATTTGATGCCGAACTTTCTCTGACTAGCTCATGCGTTTGTTCATTATCGAAATGCTCCCTGTTCACTGGGATCCAAACTAGTATAACGTCATATATTGACTTTCGACAAAAATTCTGGTAATTCAAAAAATATTCCTGTCATCAAGAAGTTCATAGGTCATGCACATAGCAAATTTTTCAGTCTGAAATAAACTGCTTTCATTAGAAAGTCGATATGAATTGGATGGCTTTATAGATGTTCCATTTTTAAATGTGGCAGATTCCTATAACAATTTTTGAAATATTGATGAAAACTATATAAAACTATGAGATAGAAAAGTTCATAACATCATAATCATTAGCGATGGAATTTTGAAACTCTTTTGAAAACCCTTTTACTGACCTTTTTAACGCTTTTTGCTACTTTGCTCAACAAGTAGTCCATCTTCGTTTTAAATCTACTACATTTTTGAACATCATCTTTATGTTCTTCAATTCTCGTTTAAAAAGAGTCCAATATATCTCCACTGACATTAGCTCCAGGAAATTTGATGGATTGGCCTCTCTTAGTACAAAAACCAAACTATTGTTCTTGTACCACTAAAGGCTTTATAACCATAGTTATGGGATAACATGTCTGGCTAAAAATTAACTGTACGCATTATGAAGTCTTATGAATGTTGTAAATTTTAGTATTTATAGAGCCCGTTGTAAAAATTAATAGGCTGCTACCACCGCAATTAAACATTTCTTCAATATTCCATCGAGCATTAGCTACATAAAATTTTTGACCAGGAAATTGTGAAAAACCAGTCAGTATATACGTTTCGTCATCCATTATGCAGCAAGGATATTTTTTTATAAAGTTTAATTTAAATATCGTGCAGCGATTCTGTCAGGAATATTTTGAGCTTTTTTTGTTTTTAAAGCTGTATTAGCTTTAACTTTTTGTAATAGTCTGAGCACTGAGCTATATGAGATGCTTTCCTATAGATGATGCTTTTTAATTTTTGGTTTTATAAACATCAAGGGAACCATTCCTTCTATCCAAACAAGGTTTTCTATCAATGGACATATTCTCTCGGTACTTTCTAATAGCATTGGAAAGAGCTTAATGCCGGAGCTTTGAATGCTTGATAAATTTTTTGTAGAACAATATCGGGTTTTGTTAAAAATTTAATAACTTTAGTACGAAATTTTTTGGTCACTGATTTTATTTAAATTGAAAGTATATTCTTTTTTTGACTTTTAACATAACAGATTAGTTATTTGGAACTTTAATTAATATTTCGAACTGTAATTATTATTTAAATCACTATAAATAAATAAATAATTATTAATGTTAGTTAAGCTAAAACATTGTACATTGTTCGAATATGGGTTAAAATTATATAAATGATTATAATAATTCAAAACTTTCATAATATTATTTTCAAACACTTCCTACTTTAGTAGATCATAAGCGGAATTACGAAAACGAGTGCAATAAATCACCAAATATATGAAAAAGCTATTTGTCATGTATGAATATAACTAATTAAATTCAATGTGTTTAATTGTTTGCTAATAGATAAACGTATAAAGAAGCCAAAAAAAAGTAATTTAAATAATACAAACTTTGTATTGCAAATTACAAACACACTTACACACTCACACACATACACATACATATATAAAAGATTAGATAATTTCAATATGCAGTTTATAATTCTAAAGTGGAATTCTAATAACTTTGTTATTTTTTCATACCCGTATTTTAGTTAAATATACATATACGTGTGCTAATTACCACATTCACATATAAATGTATAAGAGTGTGTGTTTGCATTATTTCTCCTTTAAATATGCTATGAAAACTTTGAAAATTAAATTAAATTAATCTTTTTTATAAATTTTCATATTATTTTTTTTCTCTTCTACTTTTAGATGTTTTGAAAATAAATTTCTAAATTATCGTTTGAGTACAAATGAAACGGCTGTGGCTGAAACAGAATATGGCAAAGTGAAAGGTATTAAACGTTTTACAGTTTATGACGATTCATATTATAGTTTTGAGGGTATACCATACGCCCAACCCCCCTTGGGTGAATTGAGATTTAAGGCACCCCAGCGACCAACACCTTGGGATGGTGTACGTGATTGTTGCAATAACAAAGATAAATCAGTGCAAGTTGATTTTATAACGGGTAAAACATGTGGTTCAGAGGATTGTTTATACTTGAGCGTCTATACGAATAATGTGAGTAAAATTATGAAATGTTTTTTAGCATTTATAAGATAATTTATTTAGAAAAAGGATTAGGGAATTTGAATTAATGCAATTAGAATGTAGGAATATTATTACAGGTTTTAGACTGCAATTAAATTAGTGCAGAGATTTTTGCGCGAGTTTTGGAGAATTAAAACAAGAGAAAATTGAAATTTTAACTAGAATGAATTCTTAATGTTTTTACCAGTAAAATCTAAAAAATCATTGCAACAATACTAGAAACTAGATTGATTCTATTTTTCTTTAAATACAGTCGTTTCAAAAGGTATCATATAATATATATGCTATATTCGTTTGTCATATATGGAGAAATTTATTGAAGTTGTCTTTTTATACTTCATTACCATGAGGTAGAGATATTAACCCTTACAGACCCAATTGTGGTGTCTGTATTTTTTAATAAAAATTATTAAAAACGATTTTTGTTTGTTTACCTAAAATCTGGATAACTGCTTCCTCTCTAAAATTAAGATAAATAAAAAATGTTAATAATTTCAGTCTCCCTGCACGTGAAACAAGTGAATAAAGCTTAGGTCTGAAAGGTTTAAAATAAGAACCGTTTACTAATTTATAATATCTTAACCAATGTTTTTAATTAGAATTAATACCTGCTCTTCTCCCTGGATTTGTAACGTTCTTCTAATTCAAACAAATCTTCACTCAATGCTTCACCAGTTTCATTGGGAGTACTAGTCTATGAGGGGTTCCGAATAGTGTAGATGATAATTTTATTGTTCCTTTCGAAAGCTCATTTCCCAGTTTCACTTTTCGTGTGTGTGTTTTAGTTTATGAGCAGCTTATATAGAATCTGAACAAGATACATATATGTTTCGCATATTATGAATATCTATGTTCCAGGGTTTCAAGGCATAATACAAAGTTGACGTGAGTAATTGCTTCTGTGCACTTAATTAAAAACGGCCCAATAAGTGAAGTTATTTTTTCACTAGGTGAAAAAATAACTTCACATCGAGCTTTATAAAAACATCCACGACGTTTTTTGGAGTTTCTAATCTACGACTGGAATGAAAGACTTATAGTAAATAACATGACAAATGGAATAGATGAGAGATTGTTAAGAAATGACGAAAACCGCAACAATCGGATCAATAAAAAAATTTCGAAAGCTCATTGCCTACGTTATATGAAAATTAATAAGTCACATCATTATTCATACATACAAATAGCAATTATCATTCAATTATTATTTAATTATCACAGTGTCGGAAATAAAATTCCCTTTTGCTTAACGGTTGTAGCCTCCTTGACTTTGGCATCCGCTGCAATGTAAAATCTGATTAGTTAGTACGAATCTTCCCTAATTATTTCAATTAGGAGAGATTCGGAATTCAAAAATTCCTTCTGTAATTACCCCGAAGAAGATTTGGTATCGAATCTGCATGAAAACATTCGAAGTTTGAATTGAAGTACAGAGGGCATTGAGCTGCCGTTGTCGATGGCTTTCCTCTTAGCTTTTGGCAATATGACATCAATCTAAAAATACAGGTTGATATCTTCTATCTTTCCTTTAGAAATTGAAGAAGTTATCGAAAAATTGGCATTAGTCCGTAAACTTCCATCCGTACAATTAAAATTACCACACTGATTAAAGATATTTTCGTTACTATAAAAGCGTTCTTAATTCTCTTTTACCATCGGTGAGTTGAGAGATGTTCCTTTAGTGTACGTTATCCCACTTGTTGCGACAGTAAGACCCGAATTTGTTTTAAATGACGATCTAAAAATTTAAGCTAATTTTGTTAGCAGGATTTAGCGATTTAAAATGTGTAGATCGTGTTAGTTTACAAGAATATATTGAAATTATATAATTAAGCTCTGATGTTACACATGATGCTTTCATAAATATTTTTTTCTACTTTCAGCTGACTCCAGAAACTAAACGTCCAGTTTTGGTATACATTCATGGTGGTGGCTTCGTTATAGGTGAAAATCATCGTGAATATTATGGACCTGATTATTTTATTAAGAAAGATGTTGTATTAATTACCATACAATATCGTTTGGGAGTTCTTGGTAAGATTTTGCAACACTTTAATTAAAATTATTATTAAAACGCTCACATTATTTTCATTTTAGGTTTCTTGAGCTTAAATTCTGAAGAGCTTAATGTACCCGGTAATGCTGGCCTTAAGGATCAAGTTATGGCTTTACGTTGGATTAAAAATAATTGTGCCAATTTCGGTGGTAATCCTGATAACATCACTGTCTTTGGTGAGAGTGCTGGTGGAGCCTCTGCCCATTACATGATGTTAACTGAACAAACACGTGGTCTCTTCCATCGTGGCATTTTAATGTCTGGCAATGCTGTATGTCCTTGGGCCATTAGTCAAAATCAACATCGTGCTTATGCTATAGCTAAATTGACTGGTTATAAGGGTGAAAATAATGATAAGGATGTTTTGGAATTCTTAATGAAAGCTAAAGCTCATGATTTAATCAAATTGGAAGACAAAGTTTTGACACCCGAAGAACATGTGAATAAAGTGATGTTTGCTTTTGGTCCCACTGTGGAACCTTATCAGACTGCTGACTGTGTTTTACCTAAACATCCTAGGGAAATGGTGAAGACTGCTTGGGGTAATTCTATACCCACAATGATGGGAAATACTTCGTACGAAGGATTGCTATTTACACCAAGTAAGTTCCTTTCAGTATTAAAGCTTCTAAAAATAACTTTAAATATTTCATTTCTGTTTTTTAGTTGTTAAACAAATGCCGGCACTTTTGAAAGAGTTGGAAACTTGTGCTAATTTTGTTCCTACTGAATTAGCGGATTCCGAACGCAATTCTGCTGAAACCTTGGAATTGGGTGCCAAAATTAAAAAAGCCCATGTTACAGGAGAAACACCAACTAATGATAACTTTTTGGATGTGAGTATTAAAAGTCTTTAAAATTAAAAATAGATGTACATCGGAATATAGTTAGGTATACAAGTTAATAACACCGATTTTGTGACTCCGGATTTTGTGTACTGAAACGGTTTCTAGAATAAATCACTGTTCTGACGTGAAAATTATTCAGAAAAGGAGTATTCTCCTTGTATTGAAACAAATAATTTTGAGAATGGTCAAGATTTGGATTAAAATTTTTTCCATTTATTTTCTGACCGGTTTATTGGTGTCGTACACTTTTGAAAACTTTGCTCGTTTTTTGCTTATAGAATTCTTTAATTGAAATGTCTTTTTCAGATTTAATTAGTTAATAAAATCGTACTTCTGATTTTCTCGAGTACATATTCAGTATTTAAATAATTCTCTAGCTTTGAAACAACTAAATATTTGTTAATGAAATTTCAAGTGGTCATTCATGAGATGTTTTGAAATTGACTTGAAGGAGCACATATTCATTCCCTCCTTAAATGAGTCTATCTTAAATCATAATAAATATAAAGTAATTTTCCAACATGTTTTTATTTTGTTTTTGAGTACTGGTCAAAATTCTAATTAATTATTGTACAAGAATCATATCCTAATATGGATTTAATCACATCTTGTATTAAGAAAATTCGGTCTTCAAACAGGATGAATGCCACTGCAAGGTGGAGGAATTAGATATTTGGAAAGTATCTTTAGAGTAACTTGTGATCTGTGATGTATCTAAACTGATGGTTTTAAAAATTGGGACAAAATTGGTGGAAGTGTCCTCACTCAAGAATTCAGTCATTCAGATTGTCGGATGTATGACTGATGTATTATTGAATATACAATCGAGATATCATTCTTTTAAGGGTCAGCAAGACTGAAATTTGGTCTCTAACAGATGTATACATGACATCGAATCTTTTCCAAGAATGCTGCACATCACTGAATAAGATGACAGAGAATTAAAACATTGCACTTTACTACGAGCATGGAAACAGATCAAATCAATACAACCTAGAGACTGATATTCACCCCTTGCTGTAAAAGGGTGGTTTACCATTAATCGCCTGTCAGAAACGTATAGAGAATGACTTCCTTGCTATAGTGCACGATAGATGGAATAACAAAATAATTTGTCTACCTACCAGGATGATATGACCAAGACTAAATGAGACCAGAAATAATTTAAACTGAAGATCACAAGAACCCATGCATGCAGGCTTCCTTCAAATCTCCTTTGCAGGAGTTGTAGGAATGAAACGTTTCCTGATTTGTTCTTTCTTAACTTTGGAGACCTGTGGTTAAGTTACTTGGCTTTAGTTCGTTGCTGTCTCTTAAACATTTGGCGACTTTTAATTTGGGGGATGTCATTGGTTTTATTCGTAATTGCTGTTACGAAATTACTTCTTTGACTTTTCTTAGCATTTAACTATTTTTTTTTGTTTACCTCAACACTGGACATTAATCAAGATACTCCTTTTTTAATACCTTTCTCCTTTATCTTCAATTTCTCGTTTCTCCCAAGTATGAAACATATTGCACTTTCTTATTCGTATCATTCTAATGACATAAGCTAGATGAAACACCTTTTCTCTAGCCCTATTGGAATTTCGCTATATTTTTAAATTGTTTAGATTTTTGAAAAGAAAAAATATTTCAAGTCTGAAATTGCTAAGAACTACTTGACTGTATGTGTTAGCTCTCAATTCAAAAAACTGGCAATGGGCTCAAGCTCCTATAACTTCAGAGTGAACAATTTATTGAAAATTTAAAGTTTTTAAACAAATTTTCCCCGGATTAAACTTTCGGTACTTTGGAACGAAAAAGTAGGAATCTTTTAATATCTCTATATTATGGATAACTTTATCAATACCATATTTAAATTTCATATCTTTATTTTATATATATATGCCGTGGCAACGATCGAAAACTGATAATTCAGTGTCAGATATTTACCCTTCATTATAATTATTTCGTTTGTTGCCCAAATCGACATTATTAAGTTGTATACCTGTAATATGATAAAAGCATTAATTTTTTTTACAAGTTTAGTTCTTACTTTTTTTTAAATATATTTTTGTTTTATTAAAAAATTATTATTTTTTCTTTTCTTATATTCACTTATTAAACTCAATTCCTTTCAGCTTTGCTCACACTTTTACTTCTGGTTCCCCATGCATCGTCTACTCCAAATACGTTTCAAACATACATCTGGAACTCCTGTTTATTTATATCGTTTTGATTTTGATTCTGAAGAAATAATTAATCCTTATCGTATTATGCGTCATGGACGTGGCGTTAAGGGTGTAAGTCATGCCGATGAATTAACATACCTTTTCTGGAATGCATTAGCCAAACGTTTGCCTAAAGAATCCCGAGAATACAAGACAATTGAACGTATGGTGGGTATATGGACTCAGTTTGCTACTACCGGTAATCCCTATAGCAATGAAATTGATGGTCTGGAAAATATTATTTGGGACCCTATCAAGAAATCTGATGAAGTCTATAAATGTTTAAATATAAGTGATGAATTGAAGATTATCGATGTGCCTGAAATGGAAAAAATTAAACAATGGGAATCACTGTATGAAAAACGCAAAGATTTATTTTAAAAATCTGATTTGTTTGTAACCAAAGATTGAGTGTGGAAGGAATTATGTTATTTTTGTAATTTTATAATCTTTTTTTATGTATGTATATTTATATAATTATTAAAAAAACAAATAAAAAATAGTGCATGTAATATTTTTTGCTTTTATTCTACTATAAAGTCATTTTTATTAAAATAAAATTATTATAATATTTTTAATGTCTTGTTTTATTTTATCATGTATATCGTTAAGTATAATTATAATTTGGTTTATTATTCGTTATTTGATAGATAAGTTACACTGGTGTATATTTAACTAGTTGGCATGCAAACTGCCTGAAATTTATAGTTTCATTAAGAGATATAATTGATCGTTTACTAGATATTTTAAATATTAGTTTGTATATATTTAAGTGCGTTGTTTTTGTGAGAAATCAAAAGCTGTAATCAAGACAAATGGAAGTTTTTAAAACAAAGTCTTTAAATAAGGCGAGTTACGAAAACGAAGATTTTTGCGCGTCAGATAAAATAGAAAAACAAGTAAAAGGTGACATTCGGTCAAGACCGACTACTAATTCCCTACCACAAATTGTAGCAACCAAAAATCAATGAACGACACTCGTATATATTTATTTCCTAATTTATGCACAAAGTGTAGTATTTTCTTATGAAATTTACATCCATGTTGGATTTGTGCGTTTGAAAAGTTTTCGTATACCCTACACCGCCGTAGGTAGTTGGGATATTGCGTGTTTGTGCTGATATTTGTAACATACCGAAAAAATTGCATTACGCAAATCTTTAACTATACCGTTGGACTCAGAATCACTTTCTAAGTCATACTAAGTGTAAAGTGTTTTAATGAAATTTGAAAAAATTAGTCTTATGATATACTAAAGTGATGTGGCAAATTATGAGAGGGTCATAATGTAATAATAATCGGTTAAATTAGGAATAATATAAACAAAAATTTATGTGCAAAATTATACGACAGTTGGTCCATAATTTCATGTAACTTACATTCAACCTCTCACAAAAACTCATTTTAAAGCGCATTTATTTCGCATTCATGTTAGTAATGCACTGCATTTAAGAATAAATCAGAATTTTTTCGAAACTTTTTGTAATAACCAACATTGTGGTGAAGAGTATTATCTAGTCGGGCGTGACCGATTATAACATTATTATTTGTTTCTATGGGAGATTATATGGGAGCTACAGGAAATTATGAATCGACCTACGCACATCAATATTTACTTATGTTTATCCAAATTGCACATTTTTTATTAAAACACCAAAAATTTAATCTCTTAAAAAATATATTTTTAAGTGGGGTTGTATGGGACCTATGGACAGATCCTATCTTTTATTTGCACATCATTTAAGAATACTACAAAACATATTTGTGCCAAATTTCGTTAAATTTGCTTTATATTTATGACATTTATGCACTTAAAACTCCATTTCGGGTCGAATATTAGTATGGGTGAAATAATGGACCTATTATCATCAATGTCAATAAGCGTTGATATTGCCCTTGTTAAAAATAATGATACAAAAAAATTGCGATCTGCATTTAGTTCACCACGTTTACAGAAAGCCAGACGAACGGGAGGACAGACGGATGGACAGTTCAACAGACATCGTTAAATTGACTCAAATTCTGAGTCAAACAGAATAATGGGTATAACAAAATTTTTTATGTATGTTTCAAATATCAGCATTAATTTATTAAGTATTTTCATTGCAAATTATTCTTTTTCTAGCTCGTAATGCTTTTCCTGCAATTGCCGTTCAAAAACTTGACATTAAGGTTTGACTTCCCAATATTATGTTGCTTTGTGTTTGATACACCCTTTATCATTAACTTTTTGGTACAGAATGACACACTTAATCAAAAATATGTCTTTAAAATTCATTTTTTATATGAGTAAATAATTTTCAATGGGCATAGAATATTCGCTTGTTTGTATAATTTTTGTCTATTTTTAAAACTTTGAACTTTTATTTAATTGGCGGTTGTTTAAATATTTCTATGATTTAAATTGGAGTTAATTAAGAAAACGGTCATTTTAAGCAATAAAAATAAAAAAGATAATTACGACCAAACGGTTTGTGAAAAATGAAAAATGTAAGTGATAATAGAATTATTGCTATACAACAAATGAATTTTGAGATATATATTCGCAAAGTGTGATTATTCACTCTCAAAGTACTTACGCTCATTTTACTGGAAAATATGATAATCATATCGGTTTCGACCAATAAGTTAAAAATGTAAAAACTGATTTTGAAAAGATGTTTAAACAATTTTTTTCAGTTGAAAAATCAGCTGCTGAAAGTTATTAATTTTTGGTAAAAAATTAAATTTATGCAAAATGTCAAAAATTTCGCCCGACCTACCATATAAATCCCAACAAATACTGAACTTCCGCAGATCAGTTATTTGTCTTGTGGTAGGTCATATTGAAATCATATTTCAATAATTCTGAAACTTTGAAATCTTCTTGAATTCTTAACATTAATTTAAAGGGGTGCAAATCGAATGCTGCTTAAAAGCTTGTAAATGCCCTTCCACAAATTTTACCTACCATATCTTTAATGGTTTAAATGTCAATGAATGATTTAAAAAATATAGTTTTGGAATCACTGTTAGAGTACAGATGATAAACTTAATCAATCATTTTTTTGATGGGACCAATCAATGACAAATGAAAGAACTATTTCATCATCATTCATCATGACAAGGGGAATAATTATGTAACTTTTAAATCATTATAGGTATTTAAGAAATTTCTCACGGTTAGAATTGAGGTGTTTATTTTAATTGAAATTTGTTTATTTTTAGACTTGGAACTGATATGGACATCTAAACGAACAAACAAAATTATATAAAATCATACAACAATTTTTGACAAATTAAAATACTATATTAGAATACTATATTAGGCAATACCAAATATTCACAACCTTCTAACACAAATGTGTATGATTTAAATACGTTATGTTTCGTGCATTCAGGTTACTTACATGTACAATCAAATGTACACTCCCAAACGCATACAATATATGAAAGGTTTTTAGTAAATATCAAAGAAACCTTATTGACTGATAATATTAGTATTATTTTTACTATAACTTTGATAATTCTTGAAATGGTAAATACATTTTAATATTATTGCAAAATTTGTCGATCTTGAAAATTTTATGAAAAGTTTTTGCTTGAACTTAGAGGTTGACACATATACAGGTTCATACTATTTAATATACACAACTGATTCAGACAGTTTTATATAGGAAACTTTTCAAGACAATAAAAAATAATTGAGCAAAATTTCATTGAGCTGCGCCAATTATTATAGATGTGAGCCTGCCGTCAACGGACAAACAGACGGAATGATGGATAGACAAACGGACATAGCTAAATTGTTTCAAATTTTGATTTTATTATATAATTAATTTAAAAAATTTTTGCGTCTTAGTTGTAACACACGGCATAACAAAGTAATATACCATCTTCAAAACTTGTGGTAGAGGAGGGTAAAAGAACTGATATATGTTATCCCTTTAAACCCATTGTTAAGAACTATAAGATGATAATGAATAGTTGTGGAAATTTAATGAGAAACAAACATTTAGCACATGGTTAAAAATAAATTAGTTTTCGATATACCTGTACCCCTATAATTTTTTCCATGGTTCAAGTTATAATGTTACACTCTTCCGCTTTTATGTTAAATCTCATCCAAATCCATTCAGCCGGTCAAAAGTAACGGAATAAAAAAATTAGTTAGATTTTATACACATTAAGTGAAAAAACTGTTACTTCCGATTTTACATAGTGAAGGTAGAAGTTTTGAAGAAAACATATTTTTTTTTTTTAATTTCAAAAGACCCAAACTCTGCTTCTCCCAATCTTTGAGTTTTTAAAGGGGTATAACTAATTTTTGGAAAAAATCACCAAAAGATTAGAATTTTTTTGAAAATTCAAATTTAAATGCGTATTACTTCTAATACCATAAAGATGTTTGCAAAATTTTTTTATTAGTTGTTAATAAAAAAGAGCTATTTGAAAACAATCGAAAAAAATTTGGACCTGCTATAACATACAAAATTCGCTAAAAACCGTAAAAAATTAAAATTGTTAATTTTTGAAATTAGAAATCTCTCAAACTAAAAAAGAGATGGTCCATTCAATTCTTTAACAGAATTCAGTTATATAAAAATTTTTTAAAACTGTTCGGATTTGTTTGTTGATGTATTCTCAGATATGGGTCTGGTATTCATTTTATTTTATTATTATCATTATTATAATAATAATTATTCATTATCATTGCCAACATCTACATAATCTTAAGATTCAAAACTACATACGGAATGTAGATTACAAAGATACAATTTCTTTAACAATAAATTAATTTCTCTTAAAACCAACTTTAACGTCATATTTCTGTGATGCACTTGACAATTTAATATTTATTCTTCTACATGACATTGCAATTTATAAAAGAAAAGAATTTGCATTTAAATTAGATTTAACCTTTTATTAAATAAAAAGCTTGAACTAAAAACTAAATAATTGATATACATTTACTCATACAAATAAAAGATAAACTTGTAATTTATATAGAAAAATTTTATTATTTGAAGTTTAGTTTTTTTGTTATTGTTGTATTTTAACATTTTATATTGTAATAAATTTTAATTAGAGATTTTTAAATAATTCCACTGGAATAACGTGAATGATGGCAATTAAAATATATTCATTAAAATATTATTAAAAACAAGTATGAATGCTAAATCCGGCAATGCCGAAACTTCAATACCCTCTACCAGTAATGCGTGTGAAGAAAATACGTCACGTTTTGTACATTTACATGTATAAAATTACTCACAAACATATACAACAAATAAGAGTTTTTCTTAAATTTCAGACATGATTACTTAATGATTCATAAAAGTTTTCATATTTTTGATCCCACACCACCGAAAGTGGTGTAGTCTAAGGACAAAGTCTGTTGAAATTGGACATGTTCGCTGAAATATTGCAGGTACCTTCCATACAAATGTTCTTCACGAAATAGAGTTTTAATGTAATAAAAGTCCTAAATACAAGGCAATTAAAAAATCTTGACACAAGTAAGTCTTAAAATATTCTTAATCAATGTGCCAATGCGAGAAACGCTTCATTATTTCTCATAGGTGCCATACAAACCCCTTTCCAAATATCACTTTTAAGGGAAAAATTTCACATATATTGGCATTGTAATAAAAATCTGTCAAATTAATATAAATATAAGCAAAAATCGATGTGCAAAATTATACCATGGTCCATAACTTATTGTATCCCTAATATATGGGGGGAATATATTATATAATTTTAAACGCACAAAATTAACATAAATCTTAGTGCCACCATATGTACACACTTAAGAATATATCCATCGTTCATTAATTTTTCGTAACCACCATTCTTAACTGACGAAGTGGTGTAGGGTATTAGATAGTCTGGCCTGACCGACTATACATTCTAACTTGTTTTTCAACTGAACCGGTCATGATAATTTTTGGAATGCTAATGAAATTCATATTAAGACAAAATTGCATTCTAATTTTTCGATTTATAATTGACAATTTTATGAAAGTTCTCCCCTCGAATATAGAGGTTGGCTCAGATATCGATCTACATCTTTTAGTACAAACCGATTTTGCTATAAGAAATATTTAGGCCAAATTACATTGAGCTTTGTCAAGCAGAGGGAGAGATGGACAGACGGGCACAGCTAAATCGCTTTAGATTTTGATTTGATGCAAGAATAAATATATATTTTAGGGGTTTTTCCTTCTTAGCACTACACGCGGAGTGACAACTTGTGGAGAACTCATACAAGATTTTCAAAATTAGAGGAACTATAACAAGACGATAAAGAAAAGTTGTAAAATTAAATGAGAAACAAAAATTTATCATGCGGTTAAAAAATTTAATCGATCGTTCGATAAACCTCAGTTTGAACCCCTTTAAATTTGTCCATGGTCAGAGATTTTGCTGGTTTTAAATAAGAAATTTTATAAGAGGCAAAATTTAATTGAGCTTTGTCAGTTATCGGGGATGTGAGCGTGACAACAACAGAAAGATGGATATACTGATGGACAAAGGTATATAGCCTTATATTTTGATTTGTTGCAAGAATACATATATATATATTATCTGGTCTGAGATAATTTCTTCTTAGTGTTACACACGGTATGACAAAGTTAATATACCCTCTTCACCACTTGTGATGATGGAGTGTATGAAAATAAAAACAAAAATTTATCCTGCTTTTTGGATATAAAATTATTTGATATTAAATTTTAATCAATATTTTAAGTCACGAGAATAATTAACATAAATAAAATAATTATTGAAAATAGATTTGTGGCGAAGGAAATAGTTGTTTGTATTAACACTACAAATATTTATATAAAAACTATATAAATTTAATTAAAATACCAAAAATTATAAAAATGATAGTTGAAGTATCTAATGAAAAATTTAAAAATGTAATAATTTCAAAGGATAATTAAAACAACATTTATCAATCGCAGATTAGACTAGAGGAAGTCAAGTTTAGGTTTTAATTTTAGCTAAGTAAAAGCTTTTTACACATGTGTTTCTTATTTGTAGAAACGATTCATAATTTCTAATGAAAACAAAAATGGATTGTAAGGAAGGACATTTAAAAATTCTTAACATACATATATTTTTATTTGATTGAAATTATTACACATTTCAAAAAATTAATAATAATAATAAAATTAATAATAAACTTAAAAATAAAAATGAATTCCATTAACATTTTTATAGTATTTGCTGTGATCAAATAAAGAGCCCAATATCTCTCCAATGGCCTTAGTTCCGAACAGTTTGGATATTTTGCGTATCTTGGTACAAATACCATATTATTGTTCTTGTACCCTACAAGGGTGTCAAGTAAGGCTAAAAGCAAGTGGACACATTATGACGTCTTTGATTGGAAGCAGACTATTTTTAACAATCAAGATTCAGTTAACACGATTTATAACAATAAAAATCATTTTATAAGTAAAACGTATTGTCTTGTTTGCATTTGGATCAACACAATAAACTTTTACCAGCGTCAATTGATTCCTTTGAAAAAAAGTAATAAACGATAAATGTCTAGAACACAACTCTAAGGAGTTCCGACCCCCGTATAATTTATAACCTCAATTTAAGACTGTATTTCACTTAATTTGACCAGTTGTTATATTGAGATTTATGCATTTCAAAATGTTATATGGAAGGGGGCATGTATGGAACCTATTAGTAGAAATCGCATAATTTGGCACAATGATTTAGAATAATATACGACATATTTGTGTTGAGTTGTTGTAATCGCTTTAGTACTTTTATTATCGTAAATCCCCTCTTCGGGAGGATATTTGTATGGGAGATTCCTGAAATATTGAACCATTTATGACCATTTCAATAGGCTTCATAACTGAGCAAAGAAGAACATGCACCGAATTTCATCAATATATCTTAAAAATAGTGAACTTTTGAGTGTTCAAACCTTTACATGGACAGCCAGCCGGACATACAGACAGACGGATGGACATCATTAAATCGTCTCGAAAGTGATTCTGAGTCGAACGGAATACCTTAAAATAGAGTCACATTTTTGTTCAAATTTATTCTGTAATGAACTCAATTGCATTATTAAAAATTAAGGAATCATTTAATTTCCACTTCTGTGCATTTTACCACAATGTGTGCAGATATTCACAAACTAAATTTCGTAAGAAAAACTGATAAGAGGACATGTTGTGATATTTTAAACGTTCTTTATAAATATTTATTGAACTCATTCTTCAGAGCCCCATTTTTATCATATGGATAAATGGCAGTATCGTCATATAAATGACTAATAATTAATGATTTTAAGATTTTTAACTTGTTAACTGCTTATCAATTTCATTAGTCGATATAAATATATGTTTAAATGCAATTCGATATAAATTAATACTTTAACTAAATCTAATTCAAGTATATAATATTTATATTAAATCTAAGTTTAATCTTAAGAATTATAACTGAAATAATTCATCATTAAACTTATTTAACTCGTGATTATGATTCCAAATTTATTTTATTAATTTTAATAACTAAAAATTAATATTTAATATAACAATTTAATATTTTCTAAAATATTGAACAATAAAACATTAATATTTCATGATTATTATTTGAAACCGTTGCAACAGTTGCTGATCTGCCATTTGTTATTGACAATGAACTTGAAATTACTTGCAATAAAACAAGTAATAAAAATATTTTTTAATTTAATTGATCATTAATTGCAAATGTATTGTAACGCAAAATAACTGGTTTCTTTTTTTAAGGTTTCAATTAAAAAAGTTGTTTGTTGCTGATGACAAACCAAATTAAATTTTAAAATACAATTTAATACCCTCCATCACCACAAGTGGTGGAAGAAAATATATTAAATTTGTCATTTTGTATATAACGGCTAGGGGGAATCACTAAAGAGTCCATAAAATATATAGTCTTGATCCAAGTCAAAATCTGAGTCGATGTCAAATTGCATGACATCCTATATAACCGCACATTAGGATATTTCCCTGTTAGCGAATAGATTCAAAGTCCTGAATAAATCATAAAATATATGACTTCATTTGACATCATTTACTTGTTATGGACTTGCAATTATTTCCAAATTTAAATTTCAAGAATTTTAAATTGTTTCAAATCAGTTTTATAACAACTTTCCTGTGATAAATGATCATTTGTTATCATGAATTCTTTTATTACCAGATCAAGTCAAAGTCTGCATTGTTGTAACGGATACAACGTTTTCCAAAAACAGACCACCAGGCCTAACGGTGGAGGAATCATTTTCATAATAAAGAGTACGGTGAGGAATATCTTGAAATTCACTGTATTACTGTCAGATGAGGACTAATAGTCCTCAAAAACTTAAACGCGCACCATCAACTTTATCACTTGAAGTTAGGAGATGAACAAAGACGTCATCCTCTGTTAGCGAAACAGACATAGGAATCTTAGTTATGTACATTGAATGACGATGTAGCTACACGGATTATGGGTACTTGCTCTAATTCACCAGAATTCACTATAACGTATGCTGGACTAGTAAATTATATAATCTGGCAAATTATAGTATCTCTGGGATCAGACTCATAATCAAATTTTTAAATTCCGCGAAACCATTTACGCAGAAGCCGTTTACTTCGTGCAACCTTGAAGAATATCCGTCATTCGTCCGCATTTCCCTGTCGAAGAAGCGAGGCTCACAGATGTAATCATATTCGCAACACCAACCCTAACAATCCTAGAATCACTCAGCTGAATGGTGAATTCTGTAGGTTGGTAAATGAGTATAAGCGGAATAAATAATTAGATCACCAAAACAAATATAACCTTAATACTGGTGTGAATATATTGATTTCGACTGTACGATCTCCCTCTAATTTTTGAAGTTATTTGGGAGGGCATTAGTTTCTACCCTTTTTCGGGGCTGGGGGAGTATTACCTTACACGAAACCTCGAGTGACAATTTTCGCGGTTATTCCCCCAGCTTCCAAAGGGGGTTCACCATAATTGTACTCCCTACACAATCATATTTGTTGGATAGAGTACTAAGAAAATTTGATCAGACTAGTTCCAAATTGACAAAATACCGTAGGGTGACTGTAAATTCGCATTTTTCTAACTACAATTTTCTTAGTTGTTAAATAATAATTTATTACAAGTACGTGATTTTTGTATTTTTTTTCTTATAAAATATACAAATACTTACATCTGTTGTAATTTTGCCGGTTTTATTTAGGAAAAACACACATAAACAAAAATAGTTGTAATTTGGAAAAAACTTTAAATATAAACAAAAGAGTCATTAAACAAGTCATACATTACAAGTTGATAGTAAACGTAGTAATAAAACATTGAGATAACCTATATTTTATTTTTTAATAAGTTGTCTTATATTTTATAAAACAAACAAATGGATTTAAATTCTGCAAGTCATTTGATTGCAAAAATAAATTAATTTTTATACGTTCGATTTTCCAGGAAATTAAAAAACATTTTAATAAAACATTCGATAAAAAAGTAAAATTATTTGTAAGTACAATGTAAAATAATACGTCATATAGAAAAGAAATGATAAGTAAAATTCAAGGGATATCTTTCTTAAGTAAATAATATATATAAAGTACAAAGTTCAGAATGGAACTTTATGAAATTGTAAAAATAAATACATTTATACCGCCTCCTCATACAATGTAATAATTCCTACTCTCTCCAGTCTACACAATCAATTATATAGTTAAAAGTTGCATGATCTTAAACAAAATATATTTACCCTACAAAGTATTATGGATTATAATTGACAGCTATGAAAATTTGTGGAACGAACGGCCAAATTTCAATAATATATCTTCAGGACACCGCCCTTTGCCTTGATCACAAGTAATATATAAAAAGACAGCCGATCGGTCGGACATCACTTCAAACGTATGTAGAAGCTCATAATACCCCAATCACCTATGGTGCTGAAGAGTATAATTAAGAGTCTATAAATTATGTTTATTACACGTAATCATTTCTTACGACTTGACGATGATTGACGCCTGTCAACAAAAATGCTCTATGATTACATTTTGAAGGCGATAAAAATAGTTTAGAGTCCATCCTTAATTACATTTTAGTTAAAAACAGTTTTAATTATGCAAAATAGATTTAAAGCACTTAAAAAAATCATCAAATATATGATTTAATATATCATTTACTTCTTAACGATTTGGAGTTATTTGCAAACTTAAATTTCAACAATTTAAAATTATTTCAAATCATTTTCATAAAAACCTTCCAGTTGTAAATGATGTCATTTCATTACATCAATAATTCTTTTATTTCTGGATCAAATTAAAGTCTGTGTCATCTATATTAAGTTCGTCTGTCTCTTCTATTTTTGGCATACTCTTATCCGAAGAATTGGTTCGATCTTAATAAAATTTTACCATAGTTTTTTGGTTGTCCTTAAAATTTTTCCAATTAAAACTCGTTAAATTAGTTTAAAAATTTAGTTCTACATCTGAAACTAACCCAAAATTTAATCGAATATACTTATGAGTTTGTATCTATCCTTAACATCGATACAAATCCCCAATTCTAAAATTAAATACCTCCAAAACATTGCTTATTATTCTCCAAATTTTATTAAATAAACACAAAATGGAATCACTTTCCAATAACGTCCTAAATTTGGAAATCTAATCCATATGAAAATCAAACTGCAATGGAGATTAAAGTTAGAACTAAAGTACTAGAGAAATAAAAAATACATCCAGTTTTATTTCACAGAAAAACATATGTGGGCGAATGCCAATATTTTATTACCACAGAGTTTAAACTTCTTTATTTTGGCCAAATCTCGATCATACAGAAAGAGGTTTAATATATTTGAGGTTTGACTTCATTATCAATATATTTAAGTTCATGAAAATCCAGAAAAAAAACTTTAGAATGAAATAATTCTGAGGCAACCTATAAGTTCAATCAAATAATTTTTTTAAAACTGTCTCTTAAAAATCGATAAATTAGAATGTAAGTTGGCCTTAACATTAAGTCATTTCAATTCTAAAAATTATCGAAATCGGTTCAATAGAAAAAAATTATAGCCAAAAATATAACTGCTTTTATGACTTTTGATGAAATTCGACTCAAATCAATATTAGGACCTTCTAGCTCCTTACAACTATTATGTGCGTAATGAGGCAACAATCTCATAAAAGAACTGAATTTGGCAAATAATATTTGTATGAATATTATGTGCCAAATTTTAAGAGGACGTATCGCACAATTCAGTAAACATAAAAATTAAAAGAAATCGATGCTCGAATGAATATGTGTTTGTTTTGTTAGTGGCTTATAGACACCTAAACTACTAGATGATTTTGTTGAAATTTTCATAAAATGATCCTAATGTATCCAAAATAAACATAGGCATTATATAAGATCAGGGGATAAATAGCTCCCATACAAGGAAAATATTAATTATTAAATATCTAAAGATGTATTACAGTTATAGTTTTCAAATTTGGTTCCAATCTCTTTCTCAGTGAACTGTCTTACAGAACTAAATGTACGACGAATAGGATAAAGGGATAGTTAATCCCCAGGCATAGCAAATATTAATTATCAAATATCTAAAGGACTATTACAGTGTAAGTTTAGAATTTATTACCAAGAACATTGTGTTGAGTATTTCGTAACGGTTTTTCTTACTTATTTATTCAAACATTTTTACATTTATTCAAACATATTTTTGAAAAAAATAAGACAAAAGTATTTACTCCTATATTATGGATCTGGGTCATTTTCAAATTAAAGTAACATGGAGCAAATTTTCCCTCAAAAACTGAGTATAATTCTTCCGCTATAAAAGAAATAAGCAAAATTTTGCATTTGTTGCAAATGTATCTCTTGCAATGGTTTTTTTAACTTAACGAAATATATCAAAAAATGTATGCAACAAAATTGGTCATCCTCAAATAGAAGACGCTAATGTAACTAATGCAAAAAACGATTGAAATAATTATTAAATACCTGATGGACCAGTTATTTTTTCAGGTGATTTTTAAAATTATCGTAATTCATTAAATTATAAAGGTTTTTTCAATTTCACTCTTTATTTTCAAAAAAAATCGATTTTAAATATTAAATGTATACAAATATTTAATGGAAATTATCCACCTTCTTCTACATTCATGTCCAACTATATCCATGACAAGCTTATTATATCCTCTACTATTTTTTAAAATAATATAAAATTTACATTAATTATTAAAATCATTTTGCTTGTATTTATACACCTGTTGTGGCAGTAGTTATATAGTTAGTTCCATGAAAATAATTTACACACACATATATACAGTTTGTCAAATATGTCATTGTAATCATTGAAAATATGAGAAAAATAACTTCATTAATAAATTCCACCTAAAAATCCTTTTAGTTATCCATTTAATCTGCACACATTTCGTCGCTATACCTGTTTACGACTATACGAAGACAACATTTTCCAAATTGATGGGCATATTACAACAACAGCATTAAAAGAAGAAATTTTGTTACCTTGAAAAGTGTGCTTCTTCAATTTTCTTTTATAAATATTAAAGTGTACTTTTTGTGGAATAAGAATGTGTTCCTTGTAAAATTAATGTTTTTAAAGTCAGTAGTGATCTCATAATTGTATGCAAAAAGCGCTTAAATGGCAAGTTTCAAAGCATAAGACTACTTTAGTTATTATAAGGTCCAATACGCAAAGGAAAACAATTCTATGTGATATTCCACAAATAAAATTATGTACAATATCATACTCCATGACGATAAAATTCCGAGCTGAAACCATTCACAGTCCAGTTGAAGTAGGTAAACGTGCGAGTAATATTTTTGAAAGGAGCATTTTCAGTTAAAAATTATTTGAATCCAACCCAAATTTGTTACGAAACATCAAATATTCCACACAAATGTATAGGAATACGTTGCTGTTGTTGTAATCTGTTTGTCTATTTGGAATTTTTTGACGTCCTGTAGTCCTTAGCAACGAAATGCGTACAGAAAAAAATTGATATTTAAAGGACTTTTGTTTGGAATTCATTAATAAATTTTGATAATTTTTGATAATTTTTTAATATTGCAAATATATATGTGACAAACTGTACATCGAAAACTAACAATAAAAGGATATTATAGTCATTATTCTTGTATACAAAAAAAAGAAAATTGTGAAAAAAAAACTAAAACAAAATACAGAAAAAAGAAAAACTGCAATCAATACTATTTTGATTTACCAATTTAATAAACCTTTTTTGTTATAAAACACAATATAACAAACACTTTGGTGTTTGCTGATGTACACGCAAACACCTTTACACCTACACGTAATGCAGGCATGAGTAAACAAATACAGATACGAATGTATGAGAAAATAATATGTTTGCGGGCGAGAGAGCGTATGCGAACCTCGTCTACGTTGTGTGTTGTTGTGCTAATAGAAAAATAGCTTAAAGCCGCATAAAAGTTTATATTACTCGAAATATGAAAACAACAGCAACGACAACAAAAATATTAAGTAAAAAAATAAATTGAGAGAGCAACATTATTTTTACATTTTGATATTTTCTGCTTCTTCGTTTTCTTCAATTTTGTTTTGTTTTGTTCTACATTAAATGTGTGTAAAATGTATTAAAGCTGTTGGTATTGTGCTGAATTGTTTATGTGTGTAGAATATTGAAACACTGAAAGAAATTTTTTAATTTAATAAAACAAAATTTTGAATATAATACGGGTATAATTATTTCAATTAAATTATATTTATCATACGCTATAGCACATGCAATGGGGCCATAATAAAAGAAATATTTTCTAAACGAAAATATTTTGCGTAGAAAGATATTTCAAAATCAGAAATTTCCATGAAGAGCGAAATTTCAAAAAAAGTCTTCTGGTAAAAAAATATATCAATAGAATTAAAAAATTAAAGGAAAAATTCTCTTATATGGAAAGTTTCGCAGAAAGAAATTTCTCTAAAAAGAAACACTTCCCTGGAAAGGAACATTGCTGTAAAGAGAAAAATTTCTCTAAATAGATATATTTTCGTAACAAATAGATTTCATTAAAAAGAAAGGGTTCTCTTTAGAGCAAAAATAGACAAATTTTAAAATTTATCTAAAAATAAAAAATAAAATTAACCCAATGGAGAAGAATGTCTCTATAAAGATAAGTGTCTAAAAAAAGAGAATGTTTTCTTTATGTAGAAAGGAAAAAATTCTCTAAAGAAGCAAAAAATTATATTCTTAAAAGAAAAATTTTTGATAGTGATAAATTTCTCTTAAGATAAAAATTTCTCTAAAAATAAAATTTTCTCTATAGAGAAAAATGTCTACAAAGAGAATATTTTTTTTATATAGAAAAGCAAAAAATGTCTTTAAAGAGAAATATTTCTCCAAAGTTAAATATTTTGTTAAGAAAATATCTCTTAAGAAAAAGAGAATATATCTTTAAAGAGAAAATTTTCTTTAAAGAGAAAATAGTTTCTGAAGAAAAAAATATATAAAAGAGAAATTTCTCTCTAAAGAAAATGTTTCTTAAAAGAAAAATGCCCCTAAAGAGAAATATTTATCTAAAAAAAAAAATAATTGTGTGAAGATAAATTTCTTAAAAGGGATCAAATTTTCAAATTTGGTTAACAAAAATATTTTCTTTCAGTGTATAAAGCATATTAATGTGTTCTCGTGTATTTATGTAAATGTGTGTTTATATGTATGTATATATTTTTATGTACGTGTTTAAAATTTTTTATAAACACAAAACTCAACATGACGTTATTGTTGAAATTGCTCTTCTCTTGTTATTGTTGTTGTTTGCTATTCGGTAGGTCGGTTGGTCGTTGCTGTCGTTTGTTGTTTATTTTTTTATATTTTGTACTTGAAGTATCTATAGAGTATATATAGAGAATTTTGGTCAGTAGTATGTTTTATATTGCAAACGTTTTACACTACCGTCAGTTGTCAAACAACCCTTGTGCAAAAACGTTCTGTTATAATAATAAAAAAAACATTGAAGAAAAAACAAAAACACTTGAGGAAATATTGAACAAAAAGAAATCATATATAACAATAAAATTTCTAAATACTTTGGAAAAATTGTAAACAAAACTAAATTTAAGAATTAGAAAATTTTTCTTTATAGAATTTTTTCAATTAAGAGAATTTATTCATTTAGTAAACGTGAGAAAGTTTTAAAGTTACTTTAAAGACAGAAAACAACAAAAAATCATAAAAAAATTATTGCCGGGCAACAAGTGATTTAATAACAAAATTTCCGAAAACAATTGTGAGAAACAAAAATAAAAAAAATATTTGAAAAATACAAAATCGTGTTGAAAACCCAAACCAACAAAAAATCCAAAGAAAATAAGTGTCAAGTGGTTGTTGTTGTCTAGAAAAATAATAAAACAAAAACAATTGAAGTAAAGTAGAGAAAAAAATCAAACTCACATTTATTGATTTTATTTTGTGGTTTGTTACCCCAGGCGTATAAGTACTTTTGTTTTTGTATTTTCAACACCACAAAACGTTTTCGTATCATCATAAACTCAATGTTTTTAGTAGAAAAATTGTATTCGAAATCTTTAATCTTAAAGTGATTTCTTTATCATTCTGGATTTTTGGGAAAAATTTAAGTTTTTCATATAATTTTCGTTTTTCGTGTTTTGGCATCGTCATGTCATTTAATATACCGATCGCTGAGCAAATGCGTATAGCATTAAGGTAAGTGTGTAATAATACGGTAATTATAGAGTATTAGTGTCAGAATATAAAGAAAATTTATTGAATGTGTGCGTGTGGCATTTACCCGCCAATTTAATGTTGTTTTTGGGTTTTATTGTTCTTTGACACCCTCAATAATTTCTAACGAATTTCTAAGTTTCAAGTAGATGCTGATGATGTTGAGGGTTTCTATGGAAATGTTTTCACATACCATTTGCGAATGGTAAGAATTTAGTATTATTGTAATTTTTATGTGATTCTTTAAGATGGTCGATAAATTTTGGTTAACTATAGGGATTTAATACTTTTTAATGGTAGAATTTTATTTTTTTAATTTAATACAATTTTATAATTAGTGTGAAAGCTAACACAAACCCATTACTTAAATGTCGTAGATCCAGTAATAGAAACTCATAAAATGCTTCATAAGAGAGAGTATTTCATAATTCCTTAGCAAAATTTGAAGGATTTTGTTTTAAAGGTCATATCGGCAAAATCCGATATATAAGACAACATCCTTTGAACATCGTTTAATGTTAAACGGCTTAAAAAAGTTTCATAACCTGTGGCATGCTGATATATTTTTAATGTACGATGAAAATTTGGATAGGGCATTGGGGAAAGGTATTCTCCTTACCAACAAAGTTTGACACAAGAATAATGATTTGAAAATGCATCATTGTATACTACAAATTTTTTTTGGAAAATCGGTACGTGGTGTCACTTATAATATGTTACTACAATTATTTCTCAATTTATCGTGGTCTTGGATATTAAAAACTCAGCATACATTCAATCAACAAAAACGGTTGAAGCATTTTTTTACTGATCCAATTAAGCAATCACCAAGTAAAGCAATAAAGACCGTTATAATCGGTTAAAGATGATTATATAATATAACTTATATCATCATCCAGATATTACAAATTATGAACAGACCCTCTACAGTTTGATTTTATGATTTGTACTTCTATAAAATATACTTATTAAAAATGTTTGCATGATACTGTCGGAAGAGATTCTGCTGAAAATTATAGACCGATCCCATCAAAATTTTGAACAGTATTTTCTAGTTGTATAAATCTTAAAAAAAAAAACAAAAAAAAATATAGTACACGTCTGTATGGGAGTTAGTGTTATTTGTGAATAAATCTATTTGGCATATTAATTTGGAATAATACACAATTTGTGCCAAATCTGTAATTTTTATATCAGATCTGAACTTTATCCTTGGTCAATCCAAAAAAATTTCACCTCCAAAGTGTTAATTACTTTATGCGGGCCATGAGCCATCTGTTTGACTAAAAGTGATTCTAAGTTGTCCGGTATTAAAAGGACCAAGTATGTCAGTGTTCAAAATTTTATTAATAAAAACAAATTTCGATTCGGTAATATCAGTGACGGCATACGGTAATATTAAGGATCACAACGTCAATATATCTGATACTAAGAAGTGAGATCGAAAATTTTTTAACATACATATGTGTTAATAAAAGCAAAACCACTATACTTACTGTGTTAATTGAGGAAAAAACAGTATAGTTTTAATCACTAGTTTTTCGGAAACTTTTCCAATTACGTTTTCACAGTTCTAGCAATTTGGATTTTAATATTTGTTTAAAATCGTTCGCTCTTTTTTGTATTTTTTAATTCTTAATTAACAAGAGTAAAATATATTGCCACTGGCTTTAATTTCGAGCCGTTTGGAGGATTTAACAAAAATTGGTGGACATAATATAAAACAAGAACTCTTTAGCAACTTAAACTTTTCTTTAACATTCTCTCGACAACAACAGCAACATAAAATTGTTTACCTAAAATTTGCGAAAAATCTGTAAGTATGTACTTTCGTCAAACATTATGCAACAAGATTTTTTTCAGAAAACTTAACTTCAATTTCTGTGCTCTGTTCTTGGCCTACAAATAAATTGTATACAGATCTTTTGGCCTTGTGGGTTTTTAAACCTACATTAACATTAACTTTACGTACCAAGTAGTACGAGGACTGAACAAATCGGGCTGTTCACCTGTGGACGTGTTGGGAGCTCTTTTGAAAATGCTTTTATTTTTTGTCTGTAGAAAATTGTTAATAACTTTGTTTTTGTTTGACATAATAACTGACATGTTTTATAAAGGTGAATGTAACTTAAGTTAAAATCTGTAGTAATAAAATATGTGTTAATAATTTTTCGATCACAGTCCTTATATAATAGCTATATAAAAGTATGCACAAAACCTCGTAAAATTTTTAGAGTGTTTTTTAATTGATAATTATTTGTATGAGAGCTAAAGATCTCGAAAAAAATTACTCCAGAATATTATATCTTTTACAGCTTTAATATAATCTGTGAATGGATTTATTTACAAATCTCTTAATATATCCAAAAATAATAAATTAAAATTTTATTACATTAATGATAAATTAAATCTTGTAGTTTAAACAAAAATTTAATTAAAATTAAAAATTTAAAACTCTTCCGTAAACTTCATTACATGAATGTTTATTAAATTTATTAAATAACCCACTTGAATAATATGTCAAACTAATTAATGTTTTATATATTTAATACATATTAAATTAATTTTGCTTACGTTTGTATTAAATTTCAATAAATGTTTACTTAATTCAGGTGGAGAGTTAACAAAAAAAGTTTTAATGTTATATTTGTTAAACTGCACCTTCAGCACCACCTACTTTGTAGCAATTTTCAATAATTTTCTGTAATTGAAAACTTTTTATTCTTCTTCTTCAAACAACAAAATTTTCAATTGACTTCTTACACCTTTGAAAAATGTGAAAAACGAAAATTTTACACCGAAACGAATTTTTGACACCCTTTTAAGCACTGAAATTTGAAGACTTTATTGAAGTCAAATTCTTACTTCATTTTAATGAATAAATGATGATGAATTTATATAAAAGAAGAAAGAATTATATGCTGAATCTTCAATACCCTTCACCACAAATGCGTGTAAGTGAATAATTTATATTTCGTTCATACACACTCACACATACCCTTACAAATGTATGTAACATATAACTGTTTTTCGAAAATACAACACAGAAACACTTAATGAGTCATAACATTTTTGCCTATAACTCTTTTTCCTTCTAAACCGATTTTGATAATTTTTAATGGTAATTAAGTACATATAACTTTGAATTATGTCTGAATCTTTTTCTAATTTGTCAATTTCTAATGACAGTTTACGAAAATTTTCGCATGAACTTAGAGGTGGCTTGAAATATGGGTCTATATCTTTTGCTATACTGAATATACTTCTCAGGACTATAATAATTACTCGGGCCAAATTTCATTGATCTCTGTCAATTATTGTGGATGTGAGTGTACTCACAACAGATAGACGGACAGACAGTCGACATAGCTATATCGATTCAGATTTTTTTGATGCAAGAATGTATACACATTATGGGGGTCTGACATAATTCCTTCTTAGCATTACACACGAAATGAAAAAGATAATTTACCTCTTCACCACTTGTGTTGCTGGAGGGTTAAAAAATCTCAAACTTTTATGTTAATTGTTGTCAACGTGCACTTTTGTCACTCTCTTGTTTGCTTCGCTGTTTGTTTATTTGAAGTACTTTTGTGTTGTTAACCAAAATCAATCAATTGTAAACTGAGTGAGTAAATGAGTGAGTGAATGAGTGACTGACTGACTGAATGAACGAATGAATGAGCACTGATGTTAAATAATTGATTTTCTTTGAAAATTACAAAAAGGTGTAAATGCATGTAATGCGATACAACGCCAACAATTTATTTAACTTATAAATTAAACATTCCCAGGGAAGAACTTAAATTAAGGAAAACACTAAGACAGAGTTTTAAGAAAATTTAATTTTATGAAAGAGTTTCTTCAAAAATAATAAAACAATTTTTTTAATGTTTAAAATTGTAATTAAAAACTTTTTTGTTTATAATTTAATGTAAAGAAATATTTTTTGGCCTTTAAAAATTTTGATAGAATTTTAAAAAAGGCTTTAATTTAAAAGCATATTTTTAATTAGTAAGTAATACGAAAATTATTTTTAATTTTAACATTTATTTGTCATTTACATTAACCTTCTATTATTAACTAGACACATTTATACCCTACACCGTAGGTGGTTGGAATATTATGTGTTTGTGTTGATGTTTGTAAAGGCCAGAAAGAATGGTGTTACATTTACCTTTAAGTATACCATTCACTCTCTGAGTCAATTCAATAATGTCGCTCTATCTGCCTGTCCGGCTGGTTGTCCATGTAAAAGCTTGTTGGCAAAGTACAGGTCGAAGTTTTAATGGCATCTAAATGAAATTTGACATGCACTAATATTTTGGTCCAACGTCAATGCTCATTGAAAGCCAGCTTTAATTTATGCGAAGGTCGATATACTATTTCTCATAGGTACCATACAACCACCCTTCCAAATATACTTTGAAATGCATAAATCGTAGACGTTTGTTCTATTATAATTTAGGTCAAATTAAGATAAATATAAGACGGGTTTGAAGAAATTTAAATAATGTTTGAAATCAATTTATATTTTTTAAATAATTCCTTTATTGCTTTTATTGTCTTTTCGAACATAAAATATTAAAATGAATGGAATATAAATTTAGCCAAAAGTAACTTTAATTTTAATCTTAACTTTAATCAATAAAATATGATCAATTATTTAAAAATAAACAATGTTGATAAATGCAAAAAATATTAAACATTTTAATAAAACTAAAATATTTTCTTAGATTATATGAAATACACTTTTCCGTAGTGATAATGAAATTTAAACTCACAACTGTAAGTCTCGAAAAAGTTAAGAATTGTTACGCACTGTAAACAAATGCATTACAGAAAGAGCAGCTACAAAGCCTATAAAATAAGAGGTTCACGAAAATTTTGAACCATTTGTGATTAATATTTAAAAAAATGAATAACAAGTCACTTTTACATGAGCTTATCATAAGCAATTATTTAAAAAATTCGGGTACCTTTATATCTATAGAATAATTTCCTAACCATCATCCACTACATGTGGATAATGAAAGTATAATTTGCTTGTTTTTTCATGCGCAATTCCACAAACAAATTTAATCGTCTTAATTTTTTACGGATTTTTTTGTCATTGCACTTGTCTGTAAATTAAAATTTAGACGAAAAACTTTTCTTAAGTTGTAAAAAATTAAATTAGTTAAAATTAATCACATTATAAATTTTTAAGTAGTACATTATCGAACTAAATATCATCAGAATCGGTTTAGCATAAATAATCTTTTTAGAATAAAAGTTCCTTGTGGACTTGGCATGAATATATATTACGTACAGGTAGCATTTTTAGAGATATCTTAATGAAATTTAATGCATATTATTATTTTGAACGAAGTTTATTGTAATTGGTCGTTTCCAGTTAAATAAGTCAAGTAGCCCCCACACAATTGTCCGGTTTCAACCTCATGAATATATTTTTAAATATGACACAATTAGGTCGATA
This sequence comes from Cochliomyia hominivorax, assembly GCA_004302925.2. Taxonomy (NCBI): domain Eukaryota; kingdom Metazoa; phylum Arthropoda; class Insecta; order Diptera; family Calliphoridae; genus Cochliomyia; species Cochliomyia hominivorax. The sequence continues at coordinate 31,656,447 of PYHX02000467.1, read as the reverse complement.
AAAATTAATCCAAATCCACATACCAAATTTCATGAAGATTGGACTTAAATTTTGGTAACAGGAAAACAACCTACCAAAATCTGTGATGATTGGTCTATAATTTCTTATAGGTCTTATATGGACATTATTTACGAAAAAAATACAATAAAGTGTATTTATTACAAATTATAAAACAGATTCTACGGAGTTGTGTATTATATAGTCGGTTTATTTGACGGAAGCTGAAGCATTACAGAAACTTAGTATAACTATTTCTGTAAATATATGAAATTAATTTCGTGGAATATATGGAATATAGCTTTGACTGTAGCCCTTCTAGGAAGTGGTAAAATTTGGTTTCGTCGCCATATCATAGGCGACAGTTTACTAACCATAAAAATATGAGATATTTCTTTGCAATTTAAATAGAATACAAACTAATCTGTTATAACCTATGTACAGGGCCTTCCATTTGCCCATTTGTGGAAAAAGCAACACCCAATCCTCGATTTACGGAGGATTTCCACATAAAGAAGCCTAAGAATACCTATGTATTCTTTCCTTTAAAGCTTTAATGGTAGCTACTCTATTACAAAATACTTTTAGTGTAATATCTTTAAGGATTTGTCATTTATAAGTTAAATAATTAACTCATTTTAAGAATTTATTTAAGGAGTTGCATATTCTCCGTTCGCAAAAATGCATACTTTTTTCTTTAATTTAAATCTAAATTACGGTTTTTACAAATAAAGAGCGGTTTATTTGAGAAATAAAGAAGGAATAAATGGCAGAAATTACGAGATAAATTAGTTCCTTAATTTTGAAACAAACATTAAGTATTAAAGTTTATATGGTCCGGTGTTGCATTTTTATACCTACACCACCGAAGGTGGTTGGGATATTATGGGTTTGTGCAGATGTTTGTAACATACAGAAAGAATGGTGTAATGACCATTTTTAAGTATACCTTTCTATTCAGAATCATTATATATAGCTCAAGAATGTAGTCTTTCGTTCAATATCTTAGATAGCTTTCCTATTAAAAACAATTACACTTTAATTTTCTCCGTGAAGGGTAAGAAGTATCATATCAAAATATCTTTTAAGGTAGAACTTATCGCCATTGTTACCAGTTTTCAGGTATTTTGCAAATGTTATATAACTGAATTGATTTAAATAAATACACCCTCAAAAAGGTCTTAGAATTTCATTAAAGGAGTTCTACATTTTATACAGATTGAAAACTATGTGAAATCATTAAGAAAAGGTCTGTTCGTGGAACTAATAGATTTCGAAAGATTTACACATTTCACACCGTTATCGGAAAATTTTACACTGAACTTGACGTACTTAATTTTTATTCTCTTTTAATAATTGAAGGTCAACATTTCTCATGTGCTGGTATCAAACCGTAAGGAGTTACGTTAAATATGAGCAAATGACAATGCCATTATCAATTGTTTTAAGTGATAAGAACTCGAAGTTAAAGACCTGAAATAAAACTTTATAGTTTATTATTATCAGTGAAGAATATTTACTTTTTTAGTTTAAATACATAAGTACCATAAACTTAACAATTTTGTACTAAAAATAGATTAAAGTCTGCAAATATTAATAGCGATTATAAAATTTTAATTTATAAATTTATTATCGGTGATTTTTATACCCTCAACCACCACAAGTGGTAATGACGATATATTAACTTTGTCATTCCATGTGTAACGCTAAGAAGGAGAAGAAAAAATATTAAACATTTTAATAAAACTAAAATATTTTCTTAGATTATATGAAATACACTTTTCCGTAGTGTAAAATAAGAGGTTCATGAAACTTTTGAACCATTAGTGATTAATATTTTAAAAATGACAAGTCATTTAGCATTAATGGCTTATAGCATTTAAAAATTCGGGTACCTTTATATCTATAGAATAATTTCCTAACCATCATCCACTAAGAAGGAATCATTTCAGGCCCCATAATGTATATATGTTCTTGTATTAAATCGAAATCAGAGTTGACACACTCACATCCACAAATATTGACAGAGCTCAATTAAATTTGATCTTAACATTCACAATAGTCCTTAGAAGTTTCCTATATAAAATCAGCAAAATCCTCTAAGTTCTAAGATGAACTTCCATAATTAAAAGTTATGTAAACTTTATTACTATTCCAAAAATTATGAAAATAGGTTAAGTTATAGCCAAATATATAACTAATTTTATCACTAACGTATTAACTCACACGAATTATTGGTGGAGGGTATTGAAGATTCGGCATACTTGTTCTTATTTTGCTTTAGCCATGATTTATTTTATTAATACAAAATAAAATAAAATAAAATTTTTTAAAAATGTTAATTAAATTTTTAAACAATTAAATTTTGCTTGCATATGAATTTAACGTAGTGTAAATTATTTTTTAACACAATTATTATTAATTTTAAGCAGTTGAAGAAAAAATAATTATAAAAGTGGAGGGCGAATTAATTACAATTTGCATTTCAAGCACATTTGTTTATATTTAATTATGCGAAGTTGTGGTTGAAGTTTATAAATAATGAATAATAATATTGTTGAAATAAAATGATTCATTATAAAATAAAGATGCTGCTTTTAGATCGATTATATAGTAATCGACATCAATGTAGAGTAAAGTTAGAAATTTGTTACATTTTTCAAAATGATTTATATGAAATTTTATTTTGAAATTAACAGGGACTAAGGAGTGTGGTCAAGAAGTTTTTAACATACATATATGTCAATAAAAATGAAATCACTAAACTTACACTTTTATTATTACTACAATCTACAAAAAATAGTTTTTTAGTTTTAATAGTTAATGATAAAATTTTGAAAACCCTTCGAAAACCCTTCATAATGTTTTTATAATGCTTCATGTTCCTTTGCTTTTTTGTGAGATCCAAATACCATTCCACCGGCTTTAGCTCGGCACAGCTTGTTGGGATTTGACTCTCTTGATAGAAATTCCATATTATTGTTGTTGTAGCAAACAAGGAATGTCAAACAAGCTCTTGAGTGACAGGACGTCAAGTTATGCCAAAAATAAGCGGATTTTATGAAGCTGATGAATGGAAGCAGTCTTTTTTGTAAACATACCAAGAGTTTGCCATACCTAGAACTATTTCGAAAATTTTTACCTCTTTACTTCAACATTCCCTCGATCATCACTAACATAAAATTCGTGACCAGGAAGTAGCGAAAAATCTGGAAGAACATCATTAATTATGTAACAAGAATAATTTTTTTAAACATGATTTCAATTTCAATGATATATTTTTGGTCTCCGTGAGGAACTTGTTGAACTTTGCAAGCTTTTAAACTTTTATTGTCTTTAACTATTTGCACCAATGAGTCCGAGCACTAAGCTATCCGGGATACTTTCATACCAAATATTGTGAGGGATGTATTGAAAATACTCTCCATTTTTATCTCTAGAAATACTATGTAGACCATTAAATTAACCTGAACCACGTTGTCTATCAACGGAAAAGGTTTGACGTCAGACCTTTAAATGCTTGGCTGTGCATCTGTGATCTTTAATTTAATGTACGTTTTCATCTCAAAAATATAATGTTTTAACTTCTTCATTAGTGCCAAAATTATGTTTTAAATCTTTTATAATTTAAAATAACAACATAAAATCGATTCTACTTTTAACACTAAATATAGATATCGCATACAAATGGGTTTGATTTACATATGTTCAAAGCTGTCTGTTAGAGACCGGTTTGTACGAAATTTAGCTATAGTTTTTCAAGTATAACACTCGATTAAGAATCACTTAACTTAACGATTTCGTCAGTTTGGCTGAACTGAAAGTTTTATTTAATATATTTAAGATTAGTGCGCCCAGAAAATATCATACAAAATTTTACAAGAATCGGTCCAATAATTTCCAATATAATTCGCTCCTCAGAAAATCATCATAAACGAATTAATTTAATATCTGCATCTTGATGGAGAGTATTACATAGTCGATTTTACCCTATAACTTCACTTTTACTTCTAGCAGCAAAATTAAACGGCAACAACTTTTTATAACAACCAATATTCACATTATTAAAATTCAATGTTATTTGCAAATAAATCATAAAATTATTCTACATCTCATTAATAAATTTTGGAAGTAGACAAATAAATCGAAATATTTAGAATTTAAGAAAAAACAAACATTTTAAATTCATTCTGAAGAGTAAAGAATCCATAATTTGTATAATTAAACTGTCTTCAACAAAATACTTAAGAGTTCAGAAAAAATATAATTTCCACTCCCCCAAACATAAGAATTGCCTCCATTTAAAATAACTGATAATAAAAATCAAGACAATGTTGATAAAGTCTATTTGAAAAAAAATATATAAAATGTGTCGCTCTTGTGCATCATACAAACATTCCAATCATAATGATTCAATAACAAATCATTAATTTTAAACGCATCACATAAAGACAAACTCATTTTCTGTTCATATGATTTAGTTGTGTGTTTAGTTAAGTATACGTAAAGATAGAATAGATTTCTGTATGTATGTCTGTCCATCTTTAGGTCTGTCTGCCAGTCAATCAGTCAGTCAGTCAAAGATAGTGTTAATAACAATAAACCGGATTTTGTATTTCTATAATCTATTTGTAGAAAAAAATTAGTATTCCATTTGTTATGATAAGCTTAATGATTTTATTATGTGTATTTGTAGTTTATTTTATATAAAGAAGCATTTTAATATGAATTAAATTAAATTAAAATACAATATAAAAATATATAGTTAGTTTTTTTAGTTTCGATATATATGTGTATATAATTATTATAACATGACTGGAAGAAAGTGTAGAGAATAGTATATAATAATATAAACTTATTATAAGAAAGAATTTGGACAGAGTTTGAAAGAATGCAAAATTTTTAGGCAAAATCTAAAGCTTTCAAATTTTGGGTCAAAATAAGTAAGAATGCTATATTCGGCTATGCCCAATCTTCAATATCCTCCTCCAAATGCTGGTGTAATCATTAAAATCAGATAAATTTTTGGCTATAACCGATTTTAATACATTTTAAACTGATATCTAAATATATAGATATAGTCAGTATATATGAATGTACGTATGTATGTATGTATGTATGTATGTATGTATGTATGTATGTATGTATGTATATATGTATGTATGTACGTATGTATGTGTGTATGTATGTATGTATGTACGTATGTATGTATGTATGTATGTATGTATGTATGTATGTATATATGTATGTATGTAGCGTATAGACTTCAAAGTGGTTGGGCCAATTTTGATGACATTTTCACAGAATTATCCCTATACAACCAAAAGGCAGTGTCCGACAGGACCAGGGGAAGGGGTACGCCTCATACAAATCAAATATTAAATATCGAATATCTAAAGAACTATAACAACGTCCTAACAATTTTCTCAAGGAACAAGGATTTTCAAATACCTAAAGAACATTAAGAGTTAGAGTTCTCAAATTTGGTCTCAAATACTTCATCAATGAACTTCGAATATATGAGACATCATCAGGATCAGAAGTTTGCGAATTCTGTTTGTTACATATAATTAAATGACAATTTTACAAAAGACTTAAAAAGTAATCCCTATATATAGTGATCTTAGGTGGGCTTACACACAGCATAACAAAGTAAATCTACCCTCTTCAGCACTTGTGCTGGCGGAGGGCATAAAAAGTAATCCTTTCTCTCTACTTATGGCGAACAATTTAACTTTCTCTCAATTTTAAGAGGAAATTGAATGAATAGAAAGATTGCTACAGTTAAAATTTTGATACACTCCAAAATCAGTTTGTCATATAGATCGTAGTTTTAAAGAAATTTACCACAAAATTTTCTTATGTAATAATAAACATCAAATTTTAAATATTCCATCCCAGAATATGGTTAAAAACTCGTGAAATTTTTCAGATAGACCAATTTTATTGGAGTTCGACATAATTATATTTTAAATCACCTCGACTATATGTTAATAATTTAACCCATATGGGGCCATATTCTAATATATTCCAGGGAAACGGATTTGAGGTTTAATAAAAAAGAAATAATTCCTTTGAATAAATTCCTTTAAATTTCTTTCTTTTATTTTGGCCCCAGTTGAATCCAACTATGCACATCCATTTGTAATTCCAAATAGAAATATTAAATAAAATTATAGAAAAGAATATCATCTGCATGCAAATGATCCATAAAATAAACACTAGTTGAATTATACTCTTCTACGCATTATGCTTTAATTTAATAATTTTATTGATATTTTTGTTTTTCTATATTAATTCTATAAAAGAAAACATCTGCTTTATATGGCATTTATTCTAGGAAGTGAATCAACAGAGACGATTCGAAAAATAGCACTTTAAATAAAAAGTAGCGATTTGAAATATGAATATCAATTTGAGTTCAAAATGTCACAGAAGAAAATACAGAAGAAGATTTCAACAAATTACTTATCGCTGTTCATTTTTTTATTGGCAAAATGATGGATTGTATTCATCTTTGTTATCAGTTTTGTGTGTCATTAATACCTACGACGAACCTATATTTATGTAGTCATATTGTGACGTATAAGACAGATCATTAAATAAATATTTTTAAGATTATTAAATAAATATGAGATATTTGTATTTTAGTCCAAATTTCATTTGATTGAAACCTGTAATGTTTTTATATATTTTAAATGAGATTAAACAAGTAAGAACACTATATTCGGCTATGCCGAATCTAAAATACCCTCCACCACACATTCGTGTGAAGTTAATACGTTATATAACATAGAAACATTTAATGAGTAATGATGGGAGCTATAGCAAATTATGGACCAAGATTTTTCATATTTATAATATACTTTGATTCTAGTTAGAAAAATCATTGTGCTAAATTTAGGAAAATACGGACCGATATAAGGCAAATTAATATAATATCTTCAGGACAGTTAAAAAAATAATTGTGTCGAATTTCAATAGAATTGGTCTTTATTTACTCGTTCTATAAGCTGTAAACTGTTTTCGGTGAGGGGCCTGATATGGGAGCTACATCAAAATATGGACCGAGATTGTTCTAATTAAATATATACATTAAAAATAGTTAAAAAAAATCATCGTACCGAATTCCAATGGAATTTATCTAAATTTAATTGTTTAATAAGTTCAAACCCGTTTTCCGGAAAGGGGCGTTTATGGGAGCTATATCAAATTATGGCTCCATGTTAATAAAATTTATAAGATATATTTCAAATAGGTAAAAAAACAATTGTGTCAAATTTCAATAGAATTGGTTCAAATTTAAAAGTTTTATAAGCTATAAATCATATTGCGGAAAGGGCTTATATGGGAGCTGGGTCAATAATTGATCCCAGAACAGTATGGCTTCTTTGGATTTATTATTGTATCAAAAAAGTATATGTGATAAATTTCAGTAAATTATCCTAAAAATTGCGGCCCATATGACACACAGAGTTTCTGGCATATCAAAATTTTGCATATTATAGCCTATAACTTTTTTAATGTTAATCAGAATTTTATGATGTTTTTCACGATGATGGATCGAGTACAATTGTATGCTAAAAATAATTTTTTGTTTAAGAAGAGTTTTTTTTCGGAATTTTGAGGTTGTTTCAGATATCGGTCTATAACTTTCACTTTTATAAACCGATATAGCTGGTTTAAAATAGCAAACTGCTGAGGATAACAGTAAACGATGTGGCCAAATTTTATTGAATTTGGACAATTATTCTAGGCGTGAGAATATTTCCAACAGACAGACAGACGGACATAGTTAACTTGACTTAGTTTTTGATTTGATGCAATAATATATATATATTGTAGGATTTGAGATAATTCCTTATTGGCGTTACACACGGAATGATGTACCATCATCAACACTTGTGGTGGTGGAGGGTTAAAAAATAATCTAGAATTTTTATAAAATATAAACATTTCTTTGTAAAGGTCAGTGGGTTTAATATCAAATTAAAAAGTAAGAAAATTATAAATAAAACAAAAAACAAGTTGAAAACCTACATTCGGCATTACTCATCACAATAACTTTTGATATAACTCCTTAGAAAATTGTTGACTAATTTGTTACAAAATAAGCCATTTATCTCAAATAACGCAAAGTTCATTAAGTTTAATAGTAAAATGGAACAATAATTGACGTCACTTTTACTATAAAAATGAAATTAGCTAACGGTATTGTACAAATACTTTTGGACAAACATATCATAAAACGACCCAGTTCCAAGAAATACTTCGAATTTCAACGCCAACCATTTTACTTGGTTAAGAGAAAAATATTGTGGCTCACAAAATTTTCCACCAAAACATTTCATAAAAATCAGTATACTATACCATACTATACTATACCATACTATACTATACCATACTATACTATACTATACTATACTATACTATACTATACTATACTATACTATACTATACTATACTACTATAATATAAAAATTAGGATATATACTATATTTAAATCTTTCCCAAAAGGTATTACTTTAGCCGAAAGTTCTTTAAATTTATTAAAGTTCACCAGAAAAGTGTTGAACTAAAATAAGCATAATTTAAATACAGCCCAATATCAGTCTGACATGTTGCCCAAAATTTTTTTGGTACAGATATTAATTTTTGTATAAGAATATATTTCAAAACTTTGATAAAGCTGAACCCATTATTCGATCAAAGCTCCATATTATACCCCTTCTTGGAATAAGTTTTAAAGGCTGGTAAACACTTAAATACCAATACTATTGAAATTTGTCAAAGTTAATTTTATGACTTTAGTAAATATATAGAACATATTTGATTATAACTCCCACAAAAGGCTCTTTCAAAAATAACTTTTTTAATTTCGAGTATATGGAAACTGCTTGTAAACTAATTTGTCGAATATAGGCCCATATTTAGTTTTAGTGCACACATATGGTTTTCCTATCTGTTCTTAATATATGTAAATAATCTGAACAGTAAAAGTACTCACATATAGTGCCTTTTTAAGGGTCATTTAAGGAATATGGTTTTTTGCTTATAACACTCTTAAATAAAAACCGATTCCATTGAAAGTCTGTAAAAAAAAATATCTTCAAAATTTGGAAATGTATTTTTTGATTATCTGTCCCAACCAATAAACCAATTCAACATAATTATTTTTCTTTCTGTCCTCATTCTTGAAAAGGGTTTTAATATTAATGTAAATCGATGTAATAATTTTATTTTTGTATTTGTTGTTGATATATCTGGAAATTTAAGGAATATGAGCCATCTACTATTTTAGTCAAATGCTCCAACATTGGGCTTCTTCCATTAAATTTAATTTTATACCGTGAAAAAAAGATATGGTGGAAGTATATGTGTTTCTGTATAGTTGAATAGTACGGAATTAAGGATTTTAAATATAATCAGATTTCCAAAGAGGGAATTGAAAAGTGTTATCCTTTTAAATCGCATTTTTCTGAATTTGTTGTATTAAATCTCATTCATAATCTCTAAAACAAAAAATCTAATATCGTTTTTTCATACAATTTCTTTACGAATCGGTCCTTTTGTCGAACGGACATCGCTAGTCGGAAAGACAGATGGACATCGTAAAATCGACTAAGAAAATTATGTAGGAATGCTTTCCAAATGTTATAAACATCAGTATGCACAAAGCGCAACCACTGACGCACAGTGTGTCAAAACCGATTTTTAAATAATTCTGAAACTTTTAAACAATTAGGGACATGAGTCGATCTAATCGAATATAGGTTTCAACGTATTCGGGGAGTATTCGACGACCCTCGAAACTTGGCAACCTCGAATATGTTGATTTTGCCAAAAATGTATTTATGATTTGATTGACTAAATAAACTCCTTAAATTTTAATAAAATTAATTGGTCTAGTGATATTTATTTGAGATTGCAGCATGATGTATATTAACTTGTTATCAGAATTTAAATGATTCCTATTTTTACATACGCAAATGCCCAAAAAGAATTGGTGCTTAAAAATCATACTTTATTCACTTAATCGCCTTTTTAATCGTACGGTAGAAAATACTTCTTGTATGATTACCTGATATATATATTCTAAGGATAATTTTAATATGATTACATTAATATTTTTTTATAAAACAATAAAGCACTGAACATCAAAATGGTTTTATATGTAAAATAACATTGCCACCTTTATATATATAATTATATAATTTTTTAACGGATTTATATTTATACACTTAGTTATTACAGCAATATTTCTTAAAATTTTATAGCAAATCTGGCACATATTTTGAAAAAATAGGACCTACAGTAAATCCGATATTTTAATGAAACTAAAAAAACCGGGTTAAAGATCTCGGCTTGAAGATCTCTGAAATTCTAAATTAATAAACCCTCATTCACCACTCTTTACAGTGCAGCGTATAGAAAATATATTAAATTAAAATCAAACATGAATACATATTAATACTCACACCAAAGAATAAACGATTTTTGTCTCCATTTTCTCCTTCTCTTAAAATTTTCTTTACAGTTACGTCAAATTCAAAACAAAACAAAAACGTTTACGTACAGATGAAAAGGTCATTGTCGATACAACATATGGCAAAATTAAAGGTGTTAAATGGCGTTCAGTCTATGGTCGTACCACATATTATAGTTTTGAAGGTATACCATTCGCCAAGCCCCCATTGGGGGAGTTGCGTTTTAAGGCGCCTGTAGAACCGGAACCCTGGACGGGTGTTAAACGTTGTACACGTGTTCGTGCTAAACCCTGCCAATATAATATCATTATGAAACAAGTTCAAGGACGTGAAGATTGTTTGTATTTAAATGTCTACACCAAAAAGGTGGGTTTTATTTGATGTTTGAATTTCATCCTTTTTTGTTTTTGTTTTTTTTTTTTTTTTTTTTTTTTGTACAACAGGTTTATTAAAAAATTATTGATTAATATTTTGTTTATTTTTATATTTTTTATCATTTATATATGTGTAGTTAAAACCCACAAGACCAATGCCTGTGTTGGTATGGGTTTATGGTGGTGGTTTTCAAATGGGTGAAGCCTCTAGAGATTTATATAGCCCAGATTACATAATGATGGAAAATGTTGTATTGGTGACAATTGCATACAGATTGGGACCATTAGGTAAGTTTGTGATATTTAAATAAATATTTCTGTTATACAGTTAAATATCTGAAATTAAAAAATTTGTTAAATCCAAAATATATAAAAAACACTAAAATGAGCTGATGTAGCTATGTCCCTCTGGTATTGGAAATATTCTCACGCACAATAGCCACTGTCCTAAAAAGTTTCTTATTTAAAATCTGCAATATCGTTCCAATAGCAAAAAAGTTATAAACTTATAACCGAGAATTAAAAATTCCTAAGAACATTTTTATACCCTTCACTAACACAAGGGTATATTTGCTTTTTCATTCCATGTGTAACGCTAAGAAGGTATCATCTCAGACCACATTATGTATATATATTTTTTCACCAAATCAAAATCTGAGTCGTTTTACCTATGTCCGTCTGAGTATTTATTATTATCTTGATAAGTTTTATATATAAAGCCAGCAAATTTTGTTAGAATACTAAAAGATGTAGACCGATATCTGAGGCAATCGAAGAGCTTAACTAATTTTTGACTCATTTCGTAATCCGTGTTATATTTTAGAAAAACTTTTGTTTGTTGCATTTATTTGAGAGTATATGTGTGTATGCACGAAACATTTTTCTATATATTCTCAATACACATAGCAATAGGTAGATATCGTTACCACTAAGATGATAGGGTATTGCATAACTCAGAATCACTTTCTGAGGAAATTTAGCAGTTTCTGTATGTCCGTATCTCTTACATTGATTAACATGTCATTCTGTATAATTTAAATAATAAAAATTAATTCCCACTTTCCCTTTGCAGGTTTTCTAAGTCTTGGAGATGAAGGCTGTGATATACCCGGCAATGCTGGTTTAAAGGATCAAGTTATGGCTTTAAAATGGATCAAAAATAATTGTCATTTCTTTGGTGGAGATTCCGAAAATATTACCGTTTTCGGTGAAAGTGCTGGAGCTGCATCTACGCACTATTTAACCATGACCGAACAAACAAGAAATATATTTCATAAAGCTGTTGTCATGTCAGGCTGTGCAATGGTGCCTTGGGCTAATATACCACATTTAGATTGGGCTTATAGGTTGGCCAAAGCAACCGGTTACAAAGGTGAAAATAAAGATACAGAAGTATTGGCTTATTTGAAACAATTAAAACCAAGTGTTATGTTAAAAGTCTGTGATGATTTATTGACAATTGATGAACGTCAACATAGTAGATTGAATTTTAGTTTTGGACCCTGTGTGGAACCATATAAAACGGAACATTGTGTTATAGATAGAGAACCACTGGAAATGTTAAGAAATTGTTGGGGAAATAGTATACCGCTGCTAATAGGCGGTAATTCCTTTGAGGGTTTATTGGCATTTTCAGAAGTTAGGAAATATCCTTATTTATTGAATGATATAGGAGAGGGTGATTGTTTGCCACCACATGATGCCAATTTATCAGCAGAAAAACGTAAAGAGTATGGTCGCATGTTAAAACAGGCCTATTTTGGAGATCAACAATCTTCGTGGGATACAATTCTACAATATAGTGATGTAAGTTGTTAAAAGAAATTTTATAATTTTAAATTTATGTTATTTTTTCTTTTTTGTATTGATTTCATTCACACAGTTGATGTCATATAAATGCTTCTGGCATGGCATACATCGTACTGTATTAGCTAGACGCAAATATGCAAGAGCACCCACTTATTTGTATCGTTTCGATTTTGATTCCAAACATTTCAATTTAATGCGCATTATCACATGTGGTCGCAAAGTACGTGGTACCTGTCATGCCGATGATCTATCATATCTTTTTTACAATGCGGGCGCAAAAAAACTGAAATATCGTACCGCAGAATATACAACAATACGTCGTATGGTGGCAATATTAGTGAAATTTGCAGAATGTGGTGATCCCAATATACCGCTAACCGATGCGGTTTGTTGGCCTTCATTAAATGGCTGTGCGAGCAATGGAAATCATCATAAACAACTAAAGCAACAGGCTCAGTCCAGTGAAAAGGATACTACTACTGCTGTTTCTGCTGCTGCAGCTATTCAAAATGACAAACAACATAATGATGAAACAAATGCCAACAATGATAATGATGGTAATGAAGTTTCTCCCGCAAATCCAGAGGATGATATTTATATCAATAGTGAAACTGAAGGTGATGATGATGTAACAGTAGATGATGCTTTAGTTGGTGATGGTAGCAATAGTGATAACAATAGAGATATTTTGTTGCAACGAGATGAACTGCAAGAAGAAGAAGAACAACAACATAATCATCATTATTGGCCACCAATTTCATGTAACGATGATACAACAACTTTCAAATGTTTAAATATTTCTGATGAACTGGAAGTGATTGATTTACCAGAAGCTGAAAAATTAAAACTCTGGGACAGAATGTACGAAGATAAATCTTTATTATATTAAATTAAATAGTTAATAGTATTTAAAATAAAATAATAAACAAAAAACATTTTTATATAAAAATATATTACATTCTTTTATACCAAAACATCCCAAATATTTTAAGAGAAATCAAAATTATTAAACATTTTTAGCATTTATGGAACCAAAAACAAAAAAAAACTAATAAATTTTAAATTTGTTGATATTATTATAGAATTTATTATAAAAAAATGTTGTTAGTTTTTAATTTTGTTATTAAAAATTCAAAATTTATGTAAATTATTTATGTTTCCAAATTTCTTTTATTATTGTTCTTTGAAAGAACTATTTTATTTCACGTTGAATAAAATTATTTAAATAGTTTTAGTCAATTTAAAAATATCTAATAAAAATATATTTTATTAAAATTATTTAATATTTACTTTAGATAATTGAAATTTTATTTTGTATTAGGTGAACATAAAAGTTTCAAATCTGTTACGGAATATCTGGAGAATTGAAATCATATTCATATTTGTGGAAATAATTCTGTTGCTTTGGAATTGTTGAATATTTTTAATGACATTTCAAATAGACATTCTTGGGGTGTTTCCCAATTAATTTGAAGATGGAAAGCACTCAACTGGATGTTTCTAGTAGGTGCCGGGGTAGGAAAGTGAATCTTTAAAAAAATCGCCAAAATTGTATTTATGATTTCATTGAAAAACTAATTTACATTTCCCTCATTTCCTCTTATAACTTGATTATAAGAGGATTTTCTGATTTATTCTAAAGTGTGTAATGCATTATTGTGACACTAAGATTTATGTTTAATTAAGAGTTTTAAAATGAAATTTCCGGGGTTTTATGAGGGTCGCAGGAAACTATAATTAATATAATATTTTTTTCTAACATAAAACTTAATATTTTCAATTATTATTACAATACTAACGTATATATGAGATTTTTGCCCTTAAAAGTGATATTTGGAAAGGGTTTGTATGGGGTCTATGAGAAATAATAGGCCGGCCCTTGCATATTTTGGCACATCGTTTTAGATTATTATAGGACTAATTTGTGCCAAATGGGTATTTAGAACATTTATGACCTCAAAACCTCATTCCGGGAAGAAAGTTTTAAATATTGGAATGAACAATTTCCAAAGACTTCGTTCTGAGGTCAAAATACTAAGTTCTACCAAATTTCATCCAGACTGCCGGACAGAAGGACGGACATCGTTAAATCGACTCAGAAAGTGATTCAGAGTCGAGCGGTATACTTAAAGGCAATTTTTTCCTGTTACATACAAACATTAGCACAAACGCATAATATTCCAACTACCTTCGGTGGTGCAGGGTATAATGATGCCCATTTTTGTACATGTGTTATCTTAGTTTTTTGAACTTGATGCATTTTGTTTGGGTCCAAAAAATATACACTGTCTTCCTATTAAAATTTCGTTACTTTTCGAAAAAAAATCTTTAGTTTTTTAACAAAAAAGGATCAAAGAAAGAATTGTCAAAAATTTCTTAATGTGAGAGCAAGATTTGCAGAGATAAGCGATTTACTGAAAAAAAAAACTAAATTTGTAAACAAGTTTTTTCCCGGATCGGAATTTAGATATTTTAGAACGAAAAAGTGGTGTTTTATGCGTTTGTGCTGATGTTTGTAACATTCAGAATTAATAGTGTTGCATCCACCTTTAAGAATGCCGTCTGACTTGTCTGACTTGTGCCGAATTGCAATAGAATTGGTCAATATTTAAGACTTTTACAAACTAAAACCTTAATCCGGTAAGGAATTTGTATGTGAGCTATAACCTAGTAAGTACTTCTTTTAATCAAATTAGTTAAGGACAGTTAGAGAAATAGTTATGCCGAATTTCACTTAAATTGAGTTTCGGGAAGGGACTTTAAATGGCAACTAAATCAAATTGTGAGGTAAGACGAAGAGAAGGCGCTTCCATATCAGATTACTTCGAATATTTATATAAGAGTTTTATGCTTACAAAAAGACTGCAAAGTACAGTGATCCAAATGTCGTTGGTTATATTAACGAAACATTTTCGTAGAACTTTAACAAAAAAAAAAATGGTGTTAAATGAACACATTTTTTTCTTATTAATAAATTTTTTCTCAAAATTGAAGAATTTTCTTCAAATGTATTTATTAAGCATTTTTTGGTTTCTAGCTAAAATTCAATTTTCAAGTGTACTTCAACTTTTATTATTTTATTAGACTTTATTTCATAAACATACTCCAAAGAAAAGGCAATTCCAATTCAAGCAGAAAATAACATAATAATTTTAACCATTATATTAAAGTACTGTATATTTCGTATTTTAATGGAATACAAGAATACAACCCTTCAGTAACAGTATTATTCAAGTATTAAAAATAATGAAATTCAAGTCATTCTTACCTCTAATAAAATATTTTTTTATTTAAATCATTTCAAATTACTTCATTCCATATTAATCCTAAACCTGGAAACTTATTTCAGAAAAGCGTCTTTAATTCTTGAATTTCTAAAACAAAATGGATGTTACTTGTATTATCCAATTTATTCTGCTTTCCCAAGTAATATCGTTTTATTATTCATTCAATTCATTTTATGACAAAAAATAATAATAAAATATTTGAATAAACATTTAAAAGGCACTTAAAAAATACTAGGAAATTAAACTGGAATTTTAGTTGAATTTTAACAAAATTTACAGTACTTGAAATTTAATTTTTTGAAGTGCTTATTGGATATATTAAACAATTTTGGTAAAAATAATTATTTTAGTAGAAGATGTTAAATTGAATAAAATTTTGTTAAAAAACTTAACAAAAAATATGTCATATCAACAGATATAGAGTAAAAAGGCAGTAACGCATCGCAAATAAAATAACAATAATTATTTACCTGGACTCCTTATGAATCACTTTTATAGATATGCAGTCCGCTATAAGATCCCCTCTAGGATGGTTATTATGGTTATTCTACCATAATAACCATCCTTCAAATATGTTTATATTTTACATAACCATAACAACCTTCAAAAATAGAATGCCTGAAAGAACATCTTAGTTCTCTCTCTCTCTCTCTCTCTCTCTCAATATTTTAATTCCATCTAATTAAACATTATTAAAATTACAATTGTTGTTTTATTTGGCCCACATTTTGCTCCCCTATATAATGTACTCACCAATACTGTTAAGAACTAATTACTAACACACACATACATATATTTAAAACAACAATTAGAGTAAAAAATAAAACATAGAAATTTTGTTGTTATTATTTTTTATTAGTTCATTTCAATTCAACAGCCTTAAGTTATACAATACAAATACATTAGAAATATATATGTAAATGTATTTGTTTATATTTACATATATTTAGGTAAATGAAATAATAAGGAAACTAATGATGGTACGGTACATCTGAGACTCGAATGGCGGATGATAAGAATTAATATCTCGAAGGTGGAAGAAAAAGGTTAGAACTTGCGAAGAGTAAAAACTAAAATAATTATGCATTAGTTAAGTGTTTTTAATCTCCACATTCAATTATTTTCCAATGATCGTTAAAAATGTATAAAGTGTATAAATCTAACGAATATCCCTTTACGTACATCCCTATTTATATTTTATTCTTATAATTATACAACATTTAAATGTACATACATATGTAAACAAATTAAAAAAGCTTCCAGCTTTGGCCTTAAATAAGCAAGTGATAAATGATATATAGGAAGTATCCGAATTTTTGATTCGCTGCAATAATGTGAATACATTTAAATTAGAATGAAAATTTGAAAGAGATTCATTGTAAAAAATGTAGAAAGAGAACGGATCCTAACTAACAAGTAGTTTAGTATGAAACAAATTCACAGAAATCTAGAAAAATAGTTATAGTCGGTTAAGGTCGACTATATAATAACCTAACTGATATTCTTTATTGAATATCGTATCCACAAACGACCATCATAAAATTAAGCTTCCTGATTTACGGTTAAATGTGTAGTATATTATTGCAATCCCAACATTAATGTAAGATTTTTGCGTGTCAAAGTTATTATTTTTGGAAGGGCTTTGGAAAATTATGGACCAAAAACAAAACAATCAAAAAATTTCAGTCATTGTGTTTTGCTTATATTTTTCTTAATTGGATCATATATTATTAGAATGTCAAAGTAAATGTGAGAAGTGATAACTGGAAGGGGATTTAGAAAGATACCATAAGAAATAGGGAACCGACCATCGTAAATTTTATATATATATTTTTTTTAATTTTGAAAGAAATCTTTTGATATTTAATCCCGGAGGACGTTCGTTTGTGGTTTAGGTAAAATCATCGTCATTTTTAATACGCGTCGTACTTCTTTAACAAAATACTGGACTACTATTGTTTCTGCCTCTTACAAATGTCGCCCAAACACATAGTACGCAAAACATCTAAGTGTGTACAAATGTCACTACTGATAGGATCAGTAGTGACATTTCGCCCTATATGAAGTAAATAATAATTATCGGATATCACATATAAAACATATCCCCTGAATAAAATATAGATCAATTAGAACAGAGAAGGTTTACTCCTCCATACGAACTTTCCATTTGGCGGGAATGGTAAGTTTTTACATACACCTGAGTTAATTATATCAAACTTTTGTATATCAAATTGTGATCACTCATACTCTTGACATATTCAACTGTTGACCATCATAACTAGTTTAAATGGGCGACGCTGTTGTCACATTACTCAGTATTAACACACTTTATACACATACATACTAATAACATAAGGATGTATAAAATTTAACATAATGTCATAAGAGGGCTTTTGAAGTATGGACTCCATCTGAAAGGAATCTTTACATAGATTGTTTAATGTTTTAATTCTGTATTTTTGAAATAACGAAATTTATATCAAAAAATATTTAAAATTGCATGTGTCTACCTATTTTTGGGCTGACTATGGTCAACACGCCTTTGAGTGATACCAAAAAAATAATGTGGTATATGTATCAAAAGAGGCAAATTTTCCTAATTATTCGTAGCTAAGGTCAGTGGAGAGATATTAGATTCTGGAAGAGCACAAAGACGGTGTCCAGAAGTTCGCTAGATTTTAAACAGAGATTGAAAACATGTTTGAGCAAACCAAAAATAAGCACTATAAAAACGTTAATGAAAGGGTTTCCGGTAAAAATTAAAAAAAAAATTCATCGCTAGTGATTTTAACTACAAAAATATTATTTTTTGCGAATTATAGTTATAAATTCCACCAGATAAAAAATATTAAAACTGTTAGTTTAGTGGTTTCGTTTTTATAAACACATAATTAGTGTTAACATAATATATTAACTAACTTGTTAAGAATTTTTTGATCTCATTACTTACCCATAATTCAAATACCAAGACATTTTTTTGTATATATAGGATACTCCAAACATTAAAATAATGCTACCATTGATAGAGTAGTTTGGAATTTTAATTGAAAATATTTCATTTTCTGAAAAGTAGAAGTAATAACTTATAGTTGCATTTAGTTATATACCTTCTCCATTTTCCTACTCTATATGTTACACACCTCATGACAAATTTGAAATAATGCTCTTTTACCATTAATGCTGGTAAAACTTATAAAAAATACAAAAATTATAAACATACAAATTATAAACTTGAAGACAAATTACAAATTGGGGTTCACTTAAGATACGTTAGGACTATTTGAATAAAATGTTAAAAACTAAAATTTATTACAATATATATATACTTGAAAATATGTATGTAACACACCCAACAAGGTTGCTAATAGACCACTGGCAGGAAGTGGTATAGAAAAACCAAAATGAATATAAAGGAACAACAAAAATACTAAAAACTGTTGCTAATTAAACATTAACAAGAACAACTTAATAAAATTGCTACTAAAAAAATGGAATAATATAATAAAGGATGTACTATTTATACAATAGACTAAATTATTTGTAAGCATGAATTATTCATATATAACCCTGCAGTTCTGTTAACAACTAAATGTTCACAAGATGGTTAATAATGATCCTTTTAATAAGAAATACACAGAACTGTCGGAAAATAAATTAATTTCACATTTTATGTATATTTCTTACGAAAATTAAGGTATATTTTTAATTTTTATTCTTTAATGGCAACAATTTTTAAAATTTATTGTAAAATGTAAGACTTTTGCCACGTTAATGCGATAACTAAAAATATCTTATAAAATTAATTCCAAGAAATTTAAACTCACTCTCCACCATTCACTAATATCTCCATTTTTTGAGGAACATTTATACACTGCATTCCTTATGCACTGCTGCACATTCCTATAAACGCGTTTAAATGCACTATAGAGCACGGTAGGTATTTGGGATCTTATGAGTTTGTAACAAATTGGCGTTACACTCACCTATAAGTGTATTGTACTATAGGTCACAATATTTGAGGTATCTTAATGAAATTTGGTACATATAATTATTTTGACTCAATGTTGATTTGGTCTTGTTCAGTTTAATATTTCAAGTACCCCGTACAAATATCCTCCCGGAATAAAGTATTAAGCTTATAAAAGCATTAACGAAATTTGACACAAACGAGTCTTGTAATATTTTTAAACTATGTGTCAATCAAAATATAAAATTATACGAGGGTCGTTCAAATTTTTGTAACTATCATTTGTAACAAACCTTGTGGTGTAGGGTGTTACATAGTCGTCCACATTACCACAGGATATTATGTGATTTTGCAAAAATTTTAAAAAATGCGCTGCCACTTCTTTAAATATACCCTTAGATTGAGGATCATTTTCTGAGGCGCTTAAACGATGTCCGTCCGTCTGACCGGTTGGCCATGTAAACCTAATGAACAAAATGCACGGCAAAATTTTAAAGATCTTAATAAAATTTTGAATGTGTCATAAATTTAGCCAAAGGACGTTGTCTATTGAAAATTTCTAAATAGAAAGTGACTTTAATGAAGTTTGGCACAAATTTGTTTTATGAAGGGCTAAAATCTCATATCTATGTTGTTATTGTAATTAGAAACCTTTTAGATCGCAATAATCCCACATGGAGTTTAGGTCCAGCATATTATACTGTAAGCTTAAGCATGAGTAAAAAACCGTTATACAAGTGTATTTCATTAACTTTTGGTAGCGACATCACTAACAATGTGATGTAGCGTATTGAGGAGTTTGGCTTGGCCGACTATAACTTCTTCCTT
Source organism: Cochliomyia hominivorax (assembly GCA_004302925.2). NCBI lineage: Eukaryota > Metazoa > Arthropoda > Insecta > Diptera > Calliphoridae > Cochliomyia > Cochliomyia hominivorax. The sequence continues at coordinate 31,635,698 of PYHX02000467.1, read as the reverse complement.
TTTCTGTTTCATCTTTGTTGTTCTCATCCAAAAGAACTACTTTTAAGTAAACAGGATTTTTTCTCGTTTACTTAATAAGTCTATTAATAAATTCACTTAACTTCGCTGGTACAACCTAATTGTGGTAACGTAGTTTCGTTTCCGGTTCTTCTATATAAAACCAAGTTCCGTCTTATCTCTATGTTTGAGTCATCCGTGTAGAAGCAAAGCCCTAAGAGCATACATGCCATAGTTGTGCTTGATCAGGAGTCACGATCTGGTATCAACGAATCATAACTAATATCAACCCGACTCTTATGTATCCTGTCTTATGTTTCGGCTGTCTGAAATTGTTCACACAGAGTTTATTTTATGTTATGGTGATATAATCTTTATCCCCTACTATCTATTGCCTGGAATGATTAAGTGTAATTTCATGTCTAACCCGAACTTCCATCGGTTAAATAGAGAGTGTTGTTTCTAAGGCTCTAGTATTATTGGTTCTCATGGTGCCGCTCCATCCATCTCCATTTAAAATCTACCACTCTTTTTGACATCAGTTTCTTCAATGACCTTAACTCCGGGCAGTTTGGAGGAATTATATCTCTTGGTACAAATACCATATTATTGTTCTTGTACCACTCAGGGGCTTGTTCACTATAGTAGTAGGATGACAAGTCGGCCTCGTTGTAAACACTTCTTGATGTAAATTTCAATATTTATTGCAACAAATGAATGGCTTATTTGGCCGCAACTGCATATTTCAGCCATAAATTTTTGAAAAATTTTGACTGCTCTTTGGTCATAAACTTTGCTTTAACATTCTCTCGAGCATCAGCAATATAAAATTTGTAAACAGAAATTGGCGGAAATCTGCTAGAACATATGTTTCGTCATCCACATCGCAGCAGAATATCTTTTTAGAAAACTTGTCTTCAATTTCTGTGCTCTGTTTTCGGTCTCATCGTTTTTATCAGTGTCGCTGTCAGACATTTTTTGAACTTTTAGGGTTTATATTTTTGTTTGTATTAAGTGGGTCGTTTTTCCACCGGATTTGTGGGGAGCTGTTTTAAAAATGCTTTTTTAAGGCTTTAAAAATACCTTCTAAAGGACCAAGTTTAATAATAATAAATTATAATATTATATTGTTTAATATTAAACATAAAATCTGACATATTTTCCAAATCCTTATTACAAAGATAAATTGATAAGAAATCGACACTGAAGTGAATTACAGTGGAAAAATGCATCGACACTAATACCGAATGGAAATTGATCGAAACAAAATATTGATACTTTGTAAAAAGGCTGACATAATATTTGAGTACAATTTTTATTTCTTATTTTAATATCTTTCTATTGTGTCCAAGTTAAATTAATTACTGAAAAGTATTTACACACATACTAACACAATAAACAATTATTGTAAATTATTTAATAAATGAGTGTAAATAAACATCGATAAGAGTGTTTGTAATTATTGCTGTTAATAAGAAATTATGAGTCAGTTATAAGATAAGAAATCAATTCGCACTAGCGATGTCGCTTCTTTAAACAAACTTAGACGTAATTAATGTTATATTTGCCTAAAAAATAAATAAATTCAAAAACAAGTAAGAAAGCTTAATTAGGCTGCGCCGAATCTTAACTACCCTCCACCAACTGACACTGATAACAATATCATAATGCAAAAATTAGCATGAGATGAAGATTTTACACCAAAAAACGCTGATTACGGAAAAAGGCTCTGTGAAAACTACAGTAAGTTATGGCAAAATATTCTAGAGATGTCCTAGAAATATTGGCTTTAATGGGCCATTTTATTAAAAAATTATGTTAAGGAAAGAAAACTAGATACGTATGTGGAAGCTATAGTAAAATATGGACCCATATTATTCAGATAAATAATATATATATTGAAAACAGACAATTAGTCGAGCCGAATTTCAATAGAAATTATTATTTTTTACTAGTTTTATGAAGCCAAAACTGTCCCCGGGAAGATATGAAACAAAATCAGCCAAATTAATTATATATGTTTAAGATAGTTAGAAAAATATTTGTTGCGAATTTCAATACAATTAAGGTTTATTTGAGAGTTCTATAAGCTATATAGTTCTATAAGATATTGAGTAATATATAATAAAGATATTTAAAATAATAATTTTTGTGAATTTCAATAGAATTGTTTTTTATTTACTAAATATAAAGGCTCAAAACTGTTTTCCATGAAAGCGACCATTTATGGGAGCTATAGAAAAAAATATGGACTGATATAGTCTAAATAAATAACATATATTTAAGACAGTTAGTTTTTATTTAAGCTCAAACACCTTAACCGGGAAGATCGTTACATGGAAGCTATAGCAAATTATGGACTGATATTGTTCAAATTAATAGCGTTTACTCAGGAGAGCTAGAAAACTAATTGTGTCGATTTTCAATATTATTAGTTTTTCGGGAAGGGGTATTATATGGATGCTATATTCATAAATATGGACTGATATCAATAAAATTAATAACATATATATTTAAGACGGAAATTATTTGTGCTAAATTGCAATATAATCGGTTTATATTTCTGAGTTTTAAAAACTTTAAACCACAGTTTATAAAGGCACCTTATATGCGAGCTATGTCAAATAATGAACCAGAGCAATTTAATTCTTTTGGGTTTATTATTGCATTAAAATTAAAAGATATGGCAAATTTCAAAATATTTATCTTAAAATTTGCGACACATACAGCACACATTTGGGGTGTATCAAAACTTTGTATATATGAGCTATAACTTTTCTTCTATTGATCCGATTCTAATGATTTTTCACACGATTATGAAAATCTTATAACTGTATATTTCTGTTTAAATCCGGTTACCTGTTCAAAAACAAATAGAAAGTTCTTTCTCGAAATTTTGAGGTTGTCTCAGATATCAATCTATACTTTTTTAGCAAAGAGTTGATTCAAAAATATATACTTTACGGGGTCTGAGATGATTCCTACTTAGCGTTACATACAGAATGATAGAGTTAATATACCACAAGTGGTGATAGAGGGTATAATAAGTAAAACGCTTGTTGAGACAACCAAACAAACATATTTATATTGAGCGTTATTATTAGTTATCAACACAAGTAGTTAACGATAAAATAATATATATTTTATATTCCGGTGCAAATATTATATAATAATGAAGTAAACAACTTAACTTTAGAAATAATTCTTTAAAGTTGTAATGAAAGTGTACATGGTTCGAGCCGAAGTGTTTTCAGTTGATTTGAAGGAGTATCGGCTCCTGTATGATGAGGGGCAAAGTCGTTAACCTTCCTAATTTGAGGTGGTCAGCTTCGTTATATTAATAATTTTAATATTCGTAAAAACATCTCTTATGTATTGAGACCAAAGAAAAAGTATTTTATGAAAAACGGTATTTATAATGACAGGGCTTTGATTTCACTTAAAAATTTCAAAATTTTAATGATCACATTTGGGTGTTTTTAAAACAACCTAAAAAACTTACTAAACAAGAATTTGGTATCTATTAAAACCAAGAAAATTCATAATTTTCAAAGATAAATTAAGTGGAACATTATATGATGTCAAAAGTTTAAAAAGAACCTATAAAATTAAAAAAAAATCCACCTTTTAATCCATATTTAAATATTAAATTTTACACTGTAAAGTTCACTCCGTCTCTATAAGGGTCGTTCCGCAGAAGCTATTTTTAAGTGTTTACCTTAGCTTTATATCTATATCTTGGATTATTTAAGATGATTGTAGCTTTGCGATTTTTTAATTACCAGAGAATAAATATTATCACTTTTATGAAAAGACTTGATCTTTTTCAAAGTTCCAACTTTTAATTGATATAACTCGTATGTATTAATACTGTTCAAAATATTATAGGGCATCTGGTAAATAATTTAATAATGAATATTTCTGAAACTATTAGAACACCGTTTGACTCAGAATCATATCTCAGACGATTTAACCTCGTTCATCTATTTGACTGGTCCCAGTTTAAAATACATCTTGATCAAATTTGCCAGATGCATTATTTTGCCTTAGAGACCAATGACCAAAGAAAAGTTTTAGTTTAGTAGAAAAAAGTGAAAAAAATGTTTCCGGTAAGAAACACGGTTTTTCAATTTTTAAATTAAATAAATTATATTTTTGGACTTTGTAGAAATTCTGGCCTCAGCTCTTTTTGATTTTATAAATATTTTTTGCTTTTTAATAAATTAAAAAAATTAAGATCCGGGCAATACTTTCGAAGACCCAAGATCTTGCAAAATTTTTAAGGTTTAAAATTTAAATACAAATTACTCGAAAAATATAATATTAAGGCATAAATGTGAGCAGGTTTTTTAAAAGTCTCTTCAAGGATTTTAAGATTGTTTATCCCTCATTGGATCCCTATAACTCCGCCATTAAGATTATGGTTCCAAACTTGTTTGCTATAATTGTGTTAAATTTCATATAAACTTAATTCCTACGATGTTTGGTTCTGTGTAAAAACTACAATGTAGTGTTGCAACATATTTTATTTATTTATTTTTTTTTTTTGGAAGCCAGCCATATACTTTAATAGCCGGCTATGCCGAATTTCCAATATCCTTCACCACAAATGCATGTGAAGTAAATACGTATCGTATATACACACTCACGCATACACTCACAAATACTTATATATTGTAAGTTTTCCTTAAACTTGATGAGACAAAAGATTAGCTTCATTTTTGCATATAAAATTTGTTTACTGAACCGATTTTCATATTTTTTGGAAGGGTAATGAAGTATATATGTCTTAATTTTAGAGAAAATTCTCACTGTTATTTGTCAATTAATTATTGAATTTTTACAAAAGTTCTTTCGTTACTTAATATATCGGTCTATATCTTTAAATATACTGAACAAATTTTTCTGGTTTTTAACAACAATTTTTTTCAGGACTATGGCAAATACTCACGAAAAATTCCATTGAGCACTGTCAATAATTGTGGATGTGAGCGTACCAACAACAGACAAGACGGACATAGTTTAAATGACTCAAATTTTTATTGGCTGCAAGAATATATACTCATGATTGGGTATGATATGATTCCTTCTTAGCGTTACACACGGAATGACAAAGTTAATTTACCATCTTTACCTCCTGTTGTGGTGGAGGGTATTAAATAATTGTAGAAAATTTTAATAAAATTTTTCTGGAATGTTTTTGTAAGTTCAAATCTGTAACCGAGGAGGTGCCTTATATGGTAGCTATACCAAATTTGAATCAAGGTTGGGAAGTTTAGATTTTTATTATATTTAACTAAATATTAGTGGTGAATTCTAGAAAATTATCTTCAACATTAATATTGGGTTATAAAAAATTTTGAATATGTTTGCTTTTAACTTTTTTTCAATTGACCCGATAATAACGAGTTTTTGTGCGATACTGAATGTAATAGATAAATTCTGTTCAGACAGACGGATTGATTTGATGCAAGAATATGGGGTTTTGATGATTCTTTCTTAGAGTTATACAAATAATGACAAATTTAATATTTAATCATCACCATTGTGGTGTGGTGGTGCAGGATATAAATATTATTTTGGATCCAAAAACTAGGCATTTCCACGCTGTAATGTCAATGTCAGCATGTTAGATACTAATGTATTGTTCCATAAGACCCTCTTTCAAAATAAAGTTTTAAGCTTATAGAACCTTTACATATGTACATTATTTCAATGGAATTCGGCATAAAATCAATTGATGCATGTAATGAATTCGAAGAATATCTATTTGTATTTATATATAATTCCCATATAAAGCTCTCATGTTTGAATCTTTTGTTTTTCATTTTACAAAATTGCTACATAATTAATTTTAATAAATATTTAACAACAAACGACCAACTCAGTAAATTTCGTATAACAAAAAAATAATAAATATCTTCAAAAGCTTTTAAAAGTTCTATGGCTTTTGTTTAGAAATCTGCATGAAAAATTAAAGCTTTTTACTTGACCCCATTCATAAATACAATATATATACAACCAGCTGATTTTTAAAGCTTTTTTCTAAGAAATTTGTTTCTATAATATTTTATTTTGTACGCTTTGTTATCTCATTCGTAAACGAAACCGAATGATAAGAACAAAACAAATGTAGAAAAATAGGTTAACAGTATGTGTGGCACGTTTATAATTAAATTGTTGATATTTAAATTACACCTGTATTACAAGTTGATATGTGTATGACATACATATGTGTGTAGAAGTATGTTTAAATGAAAATATGTTTGTTGGTCTGATAAATCAAAAACATTTAATCTCACGCGTCTAAGTAAGGGCACCAGTAGCTATTAAAATATATTTTATGCTCGTGTTTGGCCTAAAAAATTAGTTTAATGTTTGTAGCACTCTATAGTCTATACCTTATGGTAAATATATAGAAATTCTGTAACACTTTTACCAAAACAGACATATTAAAATATAGATTACTTTTCATTGCTGTATTCACATGATAAATAAATCTTAAAATATGTGCAGCAAATCGATAATCTATATCCCTACTAAATCCAAATTCCCTTGAAATCCATTGTAGTGTAAAAATAATTCTCTTAAGCAGCTGTTGCTATTTTTCATTTTATGTATTTAAATATTTTTCGAGTTATTGTGTGGGCAGATGGTTTACACACACCTAAAATACTATTAATGTCGTAAATGAGTTCATAGTGCTTGTCGTATTTTCAGTTGTATTTCAATATATAATCACACCTAATGAATAATAACTGATGTCGTGTGAACAAAATATTAACAAAAAAAATTGTACAAATTACTTCTTTACATTCGGTCTAGACTATCGGTTTAAGGCAGCGTTATTCTTTTATAAATTAAGAATGAGAAATAAGTCAGTTATAAATCGCACAAAATGAGTCATGAAGTAAAATATAAGGAAGTAGTGCTTTTGCAGATTTGAAAAGAAATTTGGAAGTGGAAATTTATTTAATCGAATTGGTGTTTTTGCTTCTATGTCGAGCTTACTAATATTATAGTTGTTCTTATTTTTTATTAACTGTTTTAATGGGAGTCTATATTACCATAAAGGATTTGGATATTACAGGTTCTTCTGGTATTTGTAAAAGTCAGCTAAAATTTATGCTCCCACAGCTGGCTCATTGCATGTCGATATACTGGAAATCTTTCTGAATTGATTAAAAAATATTGCATAAAATATCCATCTATTTTAATCACGAATTAAGGTGGTCTTGTTATTTGAGCAAAAGAACGAAGACTGTGAAGACTGATTCATTATTTTACCTATACAAACTGTGTCAAACATCTTTGGAAGTAAATTTAAAATTTTACATAAACAGCAGAAGAGCAGTGGAGAGCTATAAGTGATCTGTAGTCGGCTTTATGGGAGGCAATAAATTTCAGGTTTTTCTTTAAATTTAATTTTTCAAAACCTTGTGATGTTAGAAAAGTGTTTAGGTACTTTTCTGAAAGATTTCTTCCCTAAACAGGCAATGAAATCTTAAAAGTCTACCTGCGCCATTTGGATTTACATAGTAATCTGCACTAGATAACCAAATTTCAATAAGCTGGGACCGTTTGTTTGTGTACCCTAAGCAGGCACACATTACACACACTTCTTTTGTTGCATTTAAGCTAAACTTTTATCTACTGTAAGCGTTTATGAGTGTGTATGCAAACGTGTAGGTACGAAATTTATTTGTATAAATGGTAGAGAGTATTGAAGATTCGGCATAGTCAAATATGGCTTTCTTACTTGTTTGTTATTATATTTATAAGACCAATTTCTGGTATTTTAATTCACAAAATGGAAAAATATTTGTTCAATTTTTCCGTTTTTCATTCACCACTACTATCAAAGCTTATAAAACCGTAGAAGCTGATGAAAATATTACTATAATAATTAACTAATTTATTAACAAAACGATTTTGACCAACCATGTTATCATAATTTTTTTCTTCTCAGAGTTCATGGACCAGGATTTTCAGTTTTTTTTATAATGACCAAAATGACTCTATAGTTTTTAAAATATTCCAAGTATGCCATTATTTATATGTATATATTATCTTTAGCTTCTTATGACTAAAGAAAACTTCCTCCTTCATCATTATTGTCACAAAAAGAATCGAAATGTACGTTTTCTTTGTTAACCACTTTAATTCAATTACTTAAAGTATATTGACCTCTTTTACGATTATTTTTTAGTAGTCGCTGCACGTGAGAATTAATTCATATATAATTTAACATATTTTAACAAAAACACACAATAAATTCAATATGACATGATGGACTGTCACTTCACATATATATGATGCACACGAGACTCATTAAACTAAATGGAATTAGATAATACCAAAGTAAATACATGTTTAACATTGTTGTAATTCTTTTAAGCGTTATTAATTTTATGTTACTTAAGAAATTTGGAGGGGGGGGTGTTAAGAAAGAAGTTTGTTTTCGAAAATTTGTTAATTTTATTTAATTTGTTAATATACTGACAATATTTGTTGTGTTTTAAAAAATTTGAAAGTTTGATTTCAAAACTAAATTTTCTTAAAATCTAATCAGTTCCAAATTTGTTTTTAATTCAAGGCCACACAGTAAGAATATAATAAAAGAATAAATACCCTAATCATCCACTAAACCAGTTTAATATTTCAGCCGGTATGATCCCAGAAAAAACCGCAATTTATCACTTTACATCTACAAAAGAGTCATGACGAAAAATCCGCTTACCTCATACTTTTTGATAAAATATAATACAAATAGTATAATAATGTATAATAAATCGGCATAAAAATAATTCTATTTTATATTCCAAGAAATTTCAAAGTAAACAAATCCAAACACACTTCAACGAAAAACTCATACAAAATCAAAATCAAAACCAAACAAAAACACTAATCCACACATATCGATATCTGTATCTAAACAAAAGTATAAAAAAATATTAAAAGTAACAAACTTGACTTTGAAACTGAACGGCAAACATAGAAAAATTAGTTTGTGTTTCACAAAAAAAATATATGTTATTTTAATACTGAAAAAAGCTTTATAGTTCTGCAAAAGTATGATAGTGTTGTCAACTATTACTAAACCAATGAATTTCCTTTCAAATATATTTGAAAGCGTTAAACTCCCCAAAGAAAGAATTTTTATTAAAAATTATCTTCATTTGAAGATTTTTTGAAAAAAAATTCTTCTTTAAATTGATATTTATAAGAAAATTCTTAGTAGAATATTTAATACAACAAGTATTTGTATTTCAAAAAGACCTAAAAGTTGGCCAAACACTCAAAGGGAGACGGGGAAATCTTGCAAGTTGATAGGAAACCTTGTTCAGGCAAAAGGAATTCATCACGTATCTAAAGCCAAAAGAATGGAAAGGATTTTAAAAAGATCTCCCAGCACATCCAGTAGAAAACAGTCCAGATAGCTCAACGAGCTACGAAAAGTTCAAGCTAATGCAGGTTTGAAAAATACAAGATTCAAAAAATTCCTGAGTGGAACGCTGGTAAAAATTAAGAAATTAAAAACAGAACTGCAAAATGAATGATGAATTTTGTGATAGATTTCTCTAACTTCTTGGTTAAAAATTGTATGTTGCTGACGCTTGAGCAAATAATGAAGAAAACTTTCTCCAAATAGTTCTTGGTACATCAAACAATAGGAAGTTGCGATAAAAGAAGTCAATCGTATGTTGCAACGTGCTATAAAAATAGCGGATTTTCAAGGATCAAGGAACTCTTATGACTTCATAATAAATCCACTTATCTTTGAGTGGCACAAGAGCAATAATGAGGCATTTCTATCTAGAGAATCTTGTCCTCCAAACTTCCCAGAGCTAAGGCCAGTGGAGAGATCTTCGACTCTTTTTAAGTTTTTAAATCTCATCAATTTTGAAAATTTAATGAACAACAAAAATTTGGCATGCACTTTAATGTTCAATGTATTTGAATCTCTATAACTCCGCTTATGGATCTGCCTTGGGATCCAAACTCACAAAGATATAATACTACACAATTCTGTTATTATTATATTAAATCTTATTAAAATCAATTCCACCGGCTAAAAGTTACAGGTTTGTTTCTAAAAACCTCAATTATGCTCTATTTTACTTTGAACGGAAACGAGTTTTAAGATTTTTTGTCTACGTGTGATATCGCGTGCCGAGTTTTATAGTGAACTCGGAGAAAGTGTTTAAATAAATATCAAGGAGATCGTACATAAGGTATGTAAGAGGCCATTCCGGCGGTATAAAACAAATGAATTGATTCAAATTCATTGATTTATTTGCTATACGGATGAATCACATAGATACCACCCAGAGTCTTGATATATTCTTGATATACCCTTTTTAAAACTTTTCAAAACTATTAATAAATCCAATTAAGATTTCAATGTTCCAATTAAATCGCTAAATGGTCATCACTTAAATATTTCAACATCTGCAGAACATTTTTATTTGTGGTTTGTTAAAGTGTTTTCACACGAACAGAAAAATACACAGAACAGAACAGAAATGCAAAAAATAAACGAACAGAATTTTGCAGACACATGTAAAAAAAAAACACACACACACAGATACACACAAATACATTCACCTTAAGAAATGTATACAGAAAGCGAAAACATAAAGTAAATCATTCAATGAGCATTAGTTTAATGATAGCAAGACCAGACACACAGTTGACGAGTTGCCTTCGCTAAAGGCACACACAGAGAGAAAAGAACTTTAATTTATAAACATTTTTGGCCGAAAATAATAAAACACAAATAAAAATAAATAAATTTAACTAAAAACAAATTGAAAATAAATTCTAAAGAAAATAAAAGTGATTCATGTAAAATAAGTGAAAATAGAAATAAATAAAATTAAATCTGATATTTTATAACTAAAATAGAATTATTTTAATTAAGTGTATAAAATAAAAGAAAGATATATAAAAGCTTTTATGTGATAAGTGCTTTTACCCAGATTATTTGTTTTTATTTATTTTTCCTTCTGCCACTAACGGTGTATGTTTTTTTCCTAATTTCTTTGTGTGAAAGGATATTGAAAAGCTTTCAAGAAGGATTTATATGCTATAGAACTAAAAAAGAGCTTTTATAAATGATACAAGTGATAAGAAATAATAACTGTGTGTGTATATAAAAGGAAAATAAAATTATATAAAATAATTATAATAAAATTTTGAATAAAAAACATCGTTAAAATATAATAAAACAGAATCTGAAAAAATATTTTATAAAAAGAATAAAATTGAAAAAATTTAAATATAAAAATTTAACAAAAAATTTCTTTTCTAAAATAAAATTACTACAATATGGGTACTATGCCTACACTGGAACAAATTAAATTGGGCTTAAAGTAAGTAATTTTTCAATTAATTTCATAAATAAATTTAAAATCTGTGATTTTAATTCAAAAACCAAGTAAAAATATTACTTGGTATTACATAGTCAAGTCCGACTATGTAATAACCTACATCACATTGTTGGTTTTAAATGACCCTCGTATAATTTGCATTCCTTATTTATGCTTATGTGCAATATGTTCTTACGATACTAGTTTGTAAATTTATGTGTTCTAGGACAATTTTTGGAGGGTTTAATGGTTTATAGCAATAATAATGGACCGACCTTCGTTTAATTTCGCACAGCGGTTCCGCCTTATATTTACCTTAATTTGACTAAATATTTTTACAATACCTACGTATATTTGCGATTCATGGAATGGAGAGTGATATTTGGAAGGTTGGTCGTATAATTAGGTACATCGTTTTGGGCCAAGAGAACGTGCAAATTTCATAAAGATATCTTCAAAACTGCGACCTATATTTTGTGAACAAGCCTTATATGGTCAGCTAGTAGACGGACGGATATGCTTTAATCGATTCAAGAAGTGATTCTGCATCAAACAGTATACTTAAATATGGTGGTAGAACTATTTTTTCTACCCACTACAAACATCTCAACAAATGCAAAAACCCACACCTATCGTGGTGTAGGGTATAATTAGAAAATTGTTTAAATTGCTAAATTTTGTCTTATTAGATTAAAATTTTATTAATTAATATTTAAGAACATTTCCGTTGCATTTTTGTTGATTTTTTTTAATTTTTAATATCATTCAAAAAAAAATTTTATATAAACATGGTCATATATGAAACATTTCTTTTATAAATAATATATCTTTTTTATTTTTAAAATATTATTTGTGGTTTTTGTTTTGCACAAAAATATTGTCATAAAGTCTATATTTATCTGAAATACTACGTATTGTCATTCAAGAAAATATAAGAAGATTTGGTAAAATAAATCTTGTCATATTTTTACCATTTGTGAGAACAGTAATGAGCAAAACTTTAGAATTCACTAAAGGAAATTTTTTTATTTTTGAAAATTCGTGGTAACAATTAAGTCATATGTTTAGTAAAAATATATGAATTCGTAAGAGGGTTTCATCTTTTAATTCAGGCCAGATGTTTTTAATATATAAACAAGTTAGAATGCTGTATTAGTGTATGCCAAATCTTCAATACCCTTCAGCACAAATACGTGTGAAGTAACTACGTTTTGTGTCGTATATACACACTCACACATACACTCACAAATGTATACAATATACTTAAGTTTTTCTTAAATATAACGCAGGTATACTTATTGAGTCATTAAATTAGTTATATTTTGTATTAAAAATATTTTTCTTCTAACTAAATTTTGATAATTTGTGAAATGGTAATGAAGTGTATATAACTTTATTTATTTTTTAAATTTTAAAATATGATATTTATGACAAAACACACGGTATACATAAAAAGATACTTTTATATCAAATAATATAATACAAGTCAGGATCGTTTTAAAATTATTTAATCATCTCCGTGTTGTATTAAAAATCAAAGCTTAAAACTTCAATTTGACTATATCTCTTCTTTCATCTTGCAGAATTTAACTGAAATCAAACAAATTATTTTTGTATCTCTAGTTATTCGTTTATTTCTATGGCATTTTTTATGACTCCACAGCTGATTTAAATGTAAAAGATATTTAAACACATTTTTTTCATTGTCGACTTTCAAGGATAAAATTGTAATCAAATAAATATCTTGCTTCAAACAGGTAGTCAAGACCTGTAGTACCACAACAATCTCTCTTATCAAATTTTATGATAAAGTCGGAATAAAATAATAAATTTTATGATTTTTTACAGATTAATATTTGAATTGATATATTCAATTGGTGAAAATTAGACAATATTTTTAATAATTAAATTTTTATTAGAATATTAATCACACTTTACAAAAACAATATAGTAAGTATATATATTTCCGTAGGTCTTATTGTTCAGCGGGCTGTTCATGTTGTGAACAAATCGAAGAGATATCTTGATGAAATTTCGTACATATTATTATTGGACGATGACTATTGAAAATAAAGAAAAATTTTAACAAAATTTGAAAAAAAAAGTATTATAATATTCTGTAACGATATGTCAAATTATGCGAGGGTCGGTCCATTGAATCTCATAGGTCATATAACATTTAAGGATGTAAATCTCACACACTGTAATTACAATTGATGAAATTGAGATATATATAAGCTTAAATCGATATGCGAAATTCTACGAGGGTCGTTCCATAATTTCTTCCAGGACCCTTGTAACTGGTAAAATTCATTTTAAAATGCATACATTTCACGTAAATGTTATTGTCATAAAAATAAATCTGAAAATCAAATTATATGAGGGTCGTAAATAAATTTTTCGTAACTACCAATTACACCACATTGTGGTGTTGAGTATTACAACGTCAGGTTTGACTAACTATAACATTTATACTTGTTACACGTGTATGCAAACGATTAAAATTCATCTCCAGCTTCAAGTGGATCTCTTGCAGGGTAGTGACGACAATGAGATAGATTAGGACATAAAGTCATAATGACTTAAAAATTTTAAAAATTTTTTAACCAAAAGAAAAGTTCCACTTAAAATGAAGAAATTTTTATTTGAAATAAAATATTTCGCAACTTTAAGGGTAAAGTTTTGAGAACAAACAACAATACAACCCAATACTCGGAATTAGTTTTATGTATAATGGAACCGATTTTATAGAAATTTAAAAGAAATTATATTAATTCTTCCCGAAACGATATTGGTTAGACCAAAGGTGAAATACTCACAGTTCACTATTGCATTTTCTTTTTAAACCGATTTAATTGCAAAAAAGTAATTCAGATACTTCCATGAAGGAGAGTTTTGGTTTATCCACCATAATTAATATAAATTGTCTATAACCAATAGAACTTTTATCGCGACATTTACTTTTACTTAATTGAAAGAAATGTTCGCATGATAGGGACAGGGGAAGGTTAACTTCTTACAATATAAACATGAATTGGACAGTGAAGGCAACTGCTTTGATTTATTAAACTGCAAAAAATTATCAGACATTGGTCTATAATTTTTTTCTGGCGAATTGGTGTTTCCGATTTTAAATGGAAAGTAGTTAAAATTGAAGTATTTATGGACGCTATATGAATTTTTATTATTCCATTAAAAATGAATTTAGTAAATTAAAAATAAGTGAACAATGTAATAAAATAGTTTTTCATACTAAACCCAATAAACCTATTAAAGTTCAAGTTTCTTCTTACATTTCTCACATACCGATATTTATGGACAAATCTAGAAATTTTCAAGATAGTGATATCTTAAATTTTCCCAACCAACGATTCTCGTCCAATTCAGTTAAGTAAAATTAATTTTGGTATTTTTCTCATCGCTTCCACTTATAGAACACACGAAAGAATGAAAAATCTTATTTTATTATTTTTTTTTTAATTTATAAAAAAAACTGATCATTAATTTTTTAAAAGTTTTGTAAAAATTTCTTTTTATAAAAATTTTTGGTAAAAAAAATATTATGTGACAATACATATGACATATTTTTCATCTAATATTTTTCTATCCAATCCAATAGATACATAGATATTTTTACAACTCAAACACCGAACAATTTTCATGACAATTTTTTAGCAGCTGTTTTTCTCTATTGTTTAGCATTTTTTGTTTTGTTTATAAACATTTTTTCTTGAACATTTGCATGTATTTGTGTACATGAATATTATATACACATATAAATATTATATACACCTGCTCAAAAACAAAAACATGGACTCAAACAAATATTTTCATTTTTTACTAATATTGTTTATATACGTTTAGTAAGTATATTAAAATAAATAAAAGAGGAATGCTTAGACTAAGCAATTTTCCAATTAGTAAATAAAATTTAGGTTAATTAAAAAATATATAAAATAAATTTTTTTATTCAACACATAAAAAAAACTGCACGCTATTAGTCCATAAAAATTTATATTATTTGAAGAAAAAATGTCCAATAAATCCATTAAGTTGATTTCATTTCTCTGCAGTTCAATAATTAAAAATAAATTTCATTTAAGTTTTAGTGATAATTATTGATAGAGAGCGAAGATAGCTAGAAAGCAGGAATATAATAATAAAACAAGTGGTAATGCCGAATCTTCAATACCCTCCATAACAATGCGTGCGAAAAAATACGTTATTTTTCGTACATACACACTAACACATACACTCACAAAGGTATACAATATACATAAGTTTTTCTTAAATATAACACAAGAACGCTTAATATGTCATGAAATTAGTTATATATTTGGCTATAACTTTTTTTCTTTTCATAATTTTTGGAATGGTAATGAAGTACATATAACTATTTTAATAACATTTTATTTTAATTTGTCGATTTATAATTGAAACCTTTTTTAAAGGTATTCACGTAAATTTAGAGGTTGCCGCATAATCAGTCTATATCTTTTAATATACTGAACCGATTTAGCTGGTTTCAAATCTTCTCTGAACTAAAAGAAATACTCACGCAAAATTTCATTTAGCTCACTCAATTGTTATAGTTGTGAACGTGCCATAAAAACAGAGAGACTGATAACCCTAAATCGATTCACATTATTATGCTAGAATATATACACAAAGTCTGATATGATTCCTTCTTAGCATAACACACGGAATGACAAAGTTTATATATCCTCTTCAACACTTGTGGTGGTGGGGGTATAAAAACTGTCAACAAACCATCTAGCCTGCTCACATTTAGCGATGATAAGCATTTTTTTGTAATGTGCTCCATACAAAAGTTTATTAAACACGTCATACTGTTATAATTAAAGTAGTCACAGTCTGTTGTGATAAAAACAGGTAACTACTTGTTAGTAATCAATTTAAATTTGATTTTGCTTAAATGCTTAGTAGGGGGTTTTATCAATTATCTTTAGAATTAAATTAAATTAAAAAATCCTTATGGTGCCTGATTAATTAGATTGAAATTTTAATTTAAATTTGAGATTTTTGAAAAAAAATTTAAAATTACATTTCTAAAAATATCTATACCCTGCATCACAAAAAAATAATCGGAGTAGTACGTGTGATTTTTAAACAATCTAAAAATCACAACAAATCAGAATGCTATATTCGGCTATACGAAATCTTTAACACTCCCCACCACATATGCATGTGAAGAAAATACTTACAAACGCAATCTCATATACACTTACAAAACACACACAATATATACAAGAATTTTAAAGAACACTTAATTAGTCATAAAATTAGTTTATTTAATTGTCGTAATTGTCATATAAGTAACTAAATTTACATACTTGGTTATAGATTCAATATAAGGTCCCAATCCCAGAATAGAGTTAAGCTATATGAAAAAAATCTATTCAAATCCGTTAAATATTTTTCGATTGGTCCTAAAAATATATAATTTTTCTTACTAATAAACTATTTGCTTAACACTACTAATTTTATGGGAATATGACTAATTTTAGACTCACTATATTTATATTTATGGTAGAGGTATTGAAGATTTGACGCAGCCGAATAAAGCATTCTTAGTTGTTGAGATTTCAAAATGGGACCCAGACATCTTATAAATTTAATATATGTTTAAAATGTAACTTTCTTGTGGGTATAAATCATATTAATTTTTTTATTTAATACTAAATAGACAACAATTTAGACCCGAGTAATATATAGTACTAAGCCATATAAAAATCTGACTATGTTTATCTATTTCCATCTGTCTATCTGTTCTTATTCTCACGATCACCATCACTCTCTAAAAACAGCATTCAATACTTCCTTTCCCAAGATCCGGATATTACTCACTTTTTAAAGGTTCAAGCAATAAAATTATCGGTGCGAAGACATAGTTTCTAAATTCAACTAAAACTTTTTAAATAGTTTTATAGGTTAAGAAAACGGAACTAGTTCAAGAATAAGCATAAATTATGACTTTAACTTTTAATTACCGCAAAACTATTATACACGCTATAAATGTGTATTAGGTCAGCTTTTATTAACCATCATCCATTACGTAAAAATGCAATTACTAAGTAGTCTATAGTCAGTTTTATGATTAAAATATTTTATATATATAAGTGTTATTATATCATTTGCAAAATAATTCCTATAGATTAGCAGAACTAAATCTTAATTCTATGACACTTAAAAAAATATACAAAACATGTGAGTGAATATTTATACCCTACACCACCAAAGCTGTTTGGGGTATTATGCTTTTGTGCTGATGTTTGTAACATACAGAAAAAATGGTGTTACACCCACCATCACTTTCTGAGTCGATTTTACGATATCCGTACGTCCGTCTGTCCACGTCAATATTTTGAACAGTCTACAGGTCGCAATTTTATTATTAATTTGGTCCAAGTACAAAACTTATTGAAATTGGCCATGCTCGGTCTTAAATTTCAGGTAACTTGCATACAAATATTCCTTCCGTAATGGGGTTTTAAGTTCATAAAAGTCCTAAATACGAAGCGATTTAAGTGAAATTTAGTACAAGTAACTCTTATAATAATCTGTCCATATCTGTCTCAAAGGTCCCATACAAACTGCTTTCCTTTTGAGGGGATAAATCTCACATATAAACATAAAAACATAAGCAAAAATCGATGTGCAAAATTATACGAGGATCGGTTTATAATTTCCTGTGTCCCCAAAATAAGCCCCCCAGAAAAATTCATTTAAAAAAGCATAAATTTAACATAAATCTTGGTGTCACAATTATGTTCTACACATTTAAAAATAAATCAGAAATTCAAATTATACGAGTGTTGTCCATTTATTTTAACCAATGATATGGTGTAGGGTGTTAGATAGTCGGCCTTGACCGACTATACATTTTTACTTGTTTTATTTTCCAAAAAAATAAATACAACAATACAAAAATGTGCAAGATAATCAAAAGTTGCGATGAATTCTATTGTTTTTATTAGAACCATATACGAGTCATATTACTTGGAATTTTATGTTGATGTGTATGTATGGATGTATGTATGTATGTATGTATGTATGTATGTATGTATGTATGTATGTATGTATGTATGTATGTACACAAAATATCGCGTGAATGTGCTTGCATATATTTTTTCAATTTAAGTAGTTTTTGCAATAATCACAATAATAAAATTTTTATAAACAATTTCAAATTTGATTACATTGCATATATCGCTCATTTGCTGCAAGGTAGTCGTAACTGAAATAATGAAAATGAAAAAATATTTTTTTATTAGACATATTTTTATTTGTTTTGACAGAAACATATTTCTTGGAACTCATGGGTGATAACTTTATATTTGGTTAATTTTTCAAACTCTCACAAAATAATATGCAATGTAAACTAAACAACTATCGATGACCCATCGGAATAACGCTTTTTTTGACAATAATCAATAAATTATATACTTGGCATACTACATACTTGTTTAAATCTTATCGGATATAAGAATGATTCATTCACAAAAATTTGCCAGATAATAAAATGCATCACTTGTTGTGCATTTGCGATGTTAAGTTTAAACTAAACTTAATTTTGAGTTATGGTGGTCTTGCAGCAAATGAGCGATATAAATAATAAATACACTTATGTATTTATTTATTCGTACAGAATTTTATGGTCTTCACATTTCAATAATGCAAACACACTTAGTGTGGGTTGTAGTTGCACATACCATATCAGACAGGTCAAACTAACAGAAAATCAGACAAACGTTTTTACTTTTGTACTGACAGTATATAAACAGAAATGTGACATCAATTTATTTTATTATAGTTTTTTCTTGAAGTGTTTTTCTCGCTAAACTAATACATTATTAATTGATTGACTAACAAAATATTTTAGTTAGCAGATATAAAATCTTCTAAAAAAATCGAATCAACAATATCGAATCTGAATCGTTTTCAGTACTTCTATGACCCGAAACTATCTATCTTTCGAACCCTGCGGATCGATTGGAGAAGTCTAAATTTAAAATTTTCTGAACTTTTTCTTTTTCTACAGATTGAATTCCATTTTATATATACATATAACATCGTTAGATCAACACAGATACTGCTTCGAAGACATTCGGTTTGTTGAAATTATGTAATGTTTAAAATGTAAACAGAATAAATTTAATATTTTCCGAAAAAATTAAACTTCTGGCAAATATTTAATTAAAGTTGTTTGCATACAAACATATTGTGATATATTTTATCAGTTCATAATTGCCGGTAGCTTCCCTATAATTTATTTTTTTTCCAAAATCTTTTTATTTCTTTTTAAAATTGATTTCACATCTTTAATTTAAATAAAAAGTATGTATATTTTATAAATACTCTTCTAAGTATTATTAAAAAATAATCCTCCAGTTTAAAATTTAATTTAAATAAATTTTATCATTTAATTCACATAAAACTCATTAAAATTATACCAAAAAATTATATAATTTTTTATATCATTTGTTTTTGTTTTTTGTAATGATAAAAACTAAAGAATCTTTATAATTTATATTATTCTACTTGAGAGATACACACGATTTATCTTTTTAGTTTTCAAGGTTTTTTCATAACAATAACAAATTGCACACAAAACAGAAAAAGCTTTTTTCATTCATAAAATTTTATTTCACTGTGACAACAGAAGTTATGGTGGAAGGTAAAGGATGTGAAAAGCTTTTTGTTATTATTCTGCAAAGGACAATTTTGTGCAGGAAGTTTTGAAAGTAATAAAAGTAATAAATAGCAAACTTTATGGACTCGTTTCTAAAAAATTGCCAGACAGTATGGGGTCTACATTACTAAGTTTTTTCCTTTCGAGATTTTAATTTATTTACTATTTTGTAATGTTGGTCTTTTTCAAATAATAAGATAATTTGGAATGAGTTTTTTAAGTGTCAATTGCAGATAAATATTTTTTCTAAAGCAGATTTTTTATACCCTCCACCATCAGAAGTGGTATATTGACTTTGTCATTCAGTATGTAACGCTGAATGTAAATATATTCCCAATATCTGAGTCGACTTAGCTATATCCGTCTTTTTGTCTGTTGTTAGCATGCCCACATCCACAATATTTGATAGAGCTCAATGACATTTGGCCTTAGTATTTCTAATAGTCCTAAGAAGTTTCCTATTTAAAACTGGCAAAGTCGGTTCCAATATTCCACAATATTTGATAGAGCTCAATGACATTTGGCCTTAGTATTTCTAATAGTCCTAAGAAGTTTCCTATTTAAAACTGGCAAAGTCGGTTCATACAACTTTGGAGATCCACTTTCTGATGTCAGAACTCACTTTAAACATGTTCTTCCCCAAGACAATTGGAAAACTTCCCAAAAAATGTCGGTGTGAAATTTCGTTAAAAAATATGCAATCGTTCCAAAGTTACAGAATTATTTCCAAAAAAGAAACATTTTGGGTTCCTTATGTGTTGAAATTTAAGATATAATGCGTTTGTGTGTATGTTTTTAATATAAAGATAAAATAGTGTTGCATCCAACTTAAAGTATACATCCAAGCCTCAGATTCATATTCTAAATCGATTTTATAATATTAATCCATTTATTTACTTATTGAACGTTATGAATATTTCATAAGTACCAATTTTTAAGTTATTTCCAAGGAAATTGTTTCAAGACTGAAACCTATTAGCAGGTAATCATAATCAATAACTATACCTGCTATAAAACTTCCATAGAACAACCTCCTCCTAATAATAGGTTTAAACTTCAATCTAATAAATATCACTCAAAGATATGTCTTCTTTTAATTTATTTTAATTGTTATATCACATTCACTCCCGAAAATTCAGAAGTCTTGATGTCTTATAAAAATCAGTCTTGACCAAATATAACGTTACATTATTCGAAAATTGATGTTTTTATAACATAGTTTTGAACGAAATTGTTTATTTTGTGAGTCAAAATATATGTCATATATAACTCCTTTTCTATAGATTTTTTATAATTTTTGTTGATTTTTGATGATGTCTTTATTATTGGTTTTTAACCTACACTAAAATAGTTCTACCTTCTATTAAGTATGCTGCTCAATTCAGAGTCATTTTCTAAGTCAATTTAACAATATCCTCCTGGCCTCTATTGGTTCTAATAGATTGATTTTCACTTATCCCCCAAAATCGATTTAAAAGAAACAAAGAAAGGTTATAGTCGGTCAAGCGCAAATTTTTAATACTTAACAGTACATTGTAGGTTATTAATTGTAACTATCAGAAATTAATGAGTAACCATCGTATAAATATATTTTATAATTTTAATAGGCCTCGTCAAGGTTTACATGGACAGCCAGCCAGCCACTCAGAGAGTGATTCTGATTCGACCAGTATACTTATAAGTGTTGATATGGTGTAGGTTGTAATAAATCCAACATAACTTTTAGTATCATAATAACATATTTCAATGTCTATTTTTTAAGGTGATAAATCTGCAACTTTCTATCAGCTGGGTAGATTTAATTCAAATTGTATGACTTTTTTATTTATGACTGCATTTGAAACAGAAATATTTAAAATTATTTCCAGTGTTTAGAAATAAATAAAATGTTGGTCACTTTATATGAATTTTGAAGAAAATAAATATTTTTACCAGACGTGGATTTTGCAAATCTAAACTGAAAAGAATTATTGATTTGATAAAGAAAAATTCATTGTATTCTCAAAAATGTGGGGAAAAAAATGAAGATTTATTGGTTTTTAATTTTAGAGTCAATAATTATTGTTGGCCTTTACCAAATGATTAGGTCTGCACTTAGCCTCTTTTGTAAAATTTCAACATTAACGAAAATGTTAGCGTGTCAAAAACAGAGAGATAGACAGACGGACATAAAAAAATCGACTCTGATTTTAATGTAATGCAATAATATATACTTTATTGGTTCATAGATAACTTCTTCTTGGTGTTTTACACATAATGACAAATTTAATATACTTCCTTCACCACTTGGAAAAATTGGTGCTTTTAAATGACGAACTGTTCCGAATAACTGTTTTCATTTATGTAAATATCATTGACCTTAGACCATTGTTTCAGATGTGAGCTTGAGCAATTATATGGACTTAGATATTGATGAAAACCATTTAAACTTTAGATATTTATATTTTTTGATGTTACATGCAGAATAATAATGACAATATATCCTTAATGAGCATTGATGTCGGTGTAGGGTATAGAAAAATAAATAATTATTAGGATGTTATCAATGCATTGCTCAGAAGCTTGATAAATTGATAATCACCATATAAAAAATTCAGATTCTTATACATACATAAGTGCCAGAGATTAAATTTAAAGAATTTTTGCAAAAATGGATGAGCAATCTTTATCGCTAAAAAAATTCCATGTACTTATTTAAAAAAAAAATAAAGTCTATTAAATAAAATTTTAAAGGTAATTTCAACATAAACATTATCACAAATATCTGTTTAGTTATCACCCACAATTCACATGTACAATTTTCAAACAAATATTTCTTAAGAATTTTGAATCTTCCACTTATTGATTACAATCGACATCAAAAATAACTACAGTAATTTGTGATGGAATAGACATATGTTTTATATCACTATAAATATAAATGCAAATGACTAATAATACGAAATAAATAAACTAAATTGTAATTATTTTCCATTTAATTGTTTATCTATAAAAATTGATTGTTTTACCCTACACCACCGGAGGTGGTTGAGGTATTATACACTTGTGCTGATGTTTGTAACATACAGACAAAGAGGTGTAACTTCCATCTTTATGTACACTGTTCTACTCAGAGTCAACTTCTGAGTCGATTCTGAGAACGATGTCCATCTGTCTGTTTGCCCGGATTGTTGTTCATGTAAATGTGGTTTTAAGGTCATAAAAATCCTTATAATAAAGCAATTTCAATAAAATTCAACATTAATATTTATTATGTCTAATGATATTCTAAGCTCATGTGCAAAATTTTGCATGGGTCTATCTATAACTTCTCACAGGTCCTAAACAAGCCCCCTTTTTAATATCATCCTGAAGGGCATAAATCTCACATTGGTATTATAATAACAACTGGTGAAATTAACATAAATACAATCTTAAATTTATGTTAGAGATTATACGAGGGCCGGTCTATCATTTCTTCTAGCTCCGATATGACCCCCCCCCAAAAAAAAAAAACTTTTCAAACGCATAAATTTTACATAAATCTTCATATTCATGTACTTCATTAATCGTTCATACATTCTTCGTAGCTGTCATTTAGAACCAAGAATGTGTTGTAGGGTATTACATGGTTTGGCTTGACTAACTAAAACATTTTTAGTCGTTTTTATTTAGATGTTTTTGTTAGGAAAAAGTGTACTTTTTTCTCAGATTTTCCTATAAAAGATGTAATTTGAAATGTAGTAAAAAAAGAGAGGGGAGAGAAGATAAAACATCTAAATGAAAAAAAATATATATATTCATTTCAATTTAAGTTTTATACGTATGTATGGGTGTATTTATATGTATTATACATGTCTGCCTTAGCATTCACATGTATTTTATTTATTTACTCACGTGTTAAAATTAATTTAAATGGATTTTATTTATTTGTTCGTCCGATATATTTTGTATAGAATTGAAAATAGAAAAAAAATTTGCAAAATAAAAAAAAAATTTGTTACCAAAAAAAAAAGAAACGAAGGGAAATTGTTTAATTTTATTTATAGACATTTTATTTTTATATATTTGTATTTAGTGTTCATTATTCTTTATATCATTTTGTACTAGTTTGCAAACTTATCATTGGTTTTTGTTTTTGTTGGAACAAAGTAAGGAGTGAGATCGAAAAATTTGTAACATACATATGATGTATGTTCCTTAGCTCCGGGTTGGTTGGAGGATTAGCCTCTATTGGTAGAAATGACATATTATTGTTCTTATTCCACTCAAGGACTTGTTTACCATAGTGACAGGATGCCAAGTCAAGCCAGGTCCGAGCACTGAGCTAACCGGTCTGTTTTCTTTTCGGCTTTACATGAACTAGTTTTTCTATCAACGGACAAGTTTTCCCGGTAGTATTTAATAACATTGGAAGATTATGACTACAGATCTTTAAATTCTTACACAGCTTCATGTAGAACCAAATTGGGTTTTGTTGAAAATATTTCTGGTCACTAATTTTACATTAACAGACCATACATACAACATAATTCCTTTCACAAAAGTCCTTCAACAAAAGTAACTTGGTTGAAAAAATTAAATAACATTTGGATTCAAAGTTTTAAACGTGTGTTCAGAATTTTTCGATCTCATTCCTTATTTGTATCTATTTTTTCATTGTTATCTTTTTGCTACTGCTAATAATGTTTATATCGTTGATGATGCTGAGAATTTGATTTTATTTATAGACTTTATACTATTTTATCCATTTAAGAAATTAGTATATTCATCTACGTGTATAGAACATAATGCTCATCCATCGTATAGTTTGTTTATTTATGTTGTCGTCACAAATTTTGGCTTTTATTCAAATATTTGTTATTTATTTGTTTTTTTAATTTTCATTATTATTTCAATAGATTATCGAATGAGTAATAAACAATTTTTGGTCACAATCATTATAATTATAAAATAGATATGAAATGAATTTTTAATACTATAAATAATTATAATCTGTTTATTTGAAAAAGGGTCACTCATTTTTCGTTATAAAACCCTTATTAGAAATGTGTTTTATTATGTTTTCGTAATTTTCTAATTATGAATTATATAGTTAACTTTTTTCAAATTTGCTTCCTCTATATATAAATATTATGATCAGATAATCCATACATAAATTTTTAAGTCATAATCTCACGATCGTCTACCTGATATGCTAACTAAAGCACTGAATACGTACTTAAGTGTTCAAGTATTTTGATAAGCAGAAGAGATAATTTTACACCTGATAAAAGAAATAAAAATGTATACAAAAGTTCTTACCATTTAAACTTAACGCCAACCGTCATATATTACGTGTTTATACCTCATATCTCTGAAACTGTTACAGGAAATTCAATGAAATTTGGTTTTTGAACGAAGCGATAATGGCAAAACATTAAAAAACCGTAATTTTGGGACAGGGCACAGTGATATTCCAAAATGGTGGGGGCATGGGATAAACGGAAAATGCAATTATCTTTTTGTGGTGCCTCTTATTTTTTTGTTTTTTTAGTTTCAACAGTCTTCTCATATACGCTGAGAAAATTTATTTTCCCTTTATGTTCACCGTAACAATAATCTATTCGCTGCAAAAATGTTAATTGTTGTATTAATATTATTTTGACAACAATTTTGTTGCTGTAATAATACACTTTTTATTATAAAAACCATATTGTGATTACACTATGTATTATTAAAAAGTCCCTTAGAAGAAATGATTGTTATTAGGACAAAATATTATTCTTAATTTACTGACAACTGAATATGAACTAATATTTTTTTTAATTGACATCAATTAATTAGAATAAAATTTTACTGGCAATTATATATTAAAATTGTCATTAATTATAATAAAAAATAAAAAATCACTAATAATAAGAAGTATATTAAAATGATTCATACGTGTATATTTTTATTCAATATTAAAATAATGCGAATAATTTAATTAGAATAACAATATTTTTATTAGACTAAAAATAATTTTAGTGGCGATGTCAATACTATTTTATAATATGATATGGTCATAACTATTGTTATTATAAATTTAATAAATAAACATTATAATATAATAACATTATTTTTAGTGCCGATAGCAATAACTATTGTTATTGTTGCAAATATTATAAAGCGAATAAATAAACATTTTATTGTGGTGACAATATTTTAGTGGCGATAATAACAACTATTGTTATTGGTACAAAAATACAATGTGAATAAACAAGTATTTCAGTTGCAATAACACTATCTACTAACAAATGTTGCTTCTCGTTTATGATTGCAGCAAACATACTTTTTTCTCTATGTGTTGTTGTCATTAACTAAACAATAGCGCAATTTTGATCTTTAATGATTCGTGGAGTTAAAGATCAAACAGTTTCTTACTCTTTTGTGATCCATAAAAAATATATTTTTTATATACAGATCATTACATCCGCTTTCCAAAAAAAGTATTTTTCCTCACGATTTAACAATAGTTTTTCCCACGATTCAATAAATTGTAACTTATTTAAGAACTGTCGTAAATGCTCATATGGGCATAGTTCTATATACATCGATTTATCGGAAATATCTTTCATAAATAATGCATGTATTATTAAACCTTTTTTTAATGATTAATTAAAAAAGTTTATTATACAAACTTTTATTCTATTTAAATTAAATCTCCTTCTTTATTAAAATCACAAATTATTTGTTATATTTTTATTTCAAAACTGACCTGTCAATTATATAAAATTAACGTTTCATCAAGATACTGAAAACTAAAATATTTATTTAATTAAAAACTCCATAAAAATAAAAACAATTTTTTATTGATTTGACACACACTAATGGTAATTAATGACAGAATTATAATAAAATCACGTAAATTTGATAATATAAATATTTATTTCTCTGTTATGAAATGTATATTAAATAAATAATAAGTAGCAAATACATAATGTATATAATATATATGTATAGAAGCTTGATGATCATTATTATTGACAATATTTCATTAAAACATAAAATGATATTATTTAAATAATTATATAATTTAAAAAAATGGAATAATTTAAAAAAGTGCTAAATAAACAAAATTTGTATTTTTAATTTAATTTCATTTCATTTATTATTAAATATATTTTTTATACC
Organism: Cochliomyia hominivorax; assembly: GCA_004302925.2. Taxonomy (NCBI): domain Eukaryota; kingdom Metazoa; phylum Arthropoda; class Insecta; order Diptera; family Calliphoridae; genus Cochliomyia; species Cochliomyia hominivorax. Next base: position 31,608,482 of record PYHX02000467.1, on the reverse strand, counting down.
CTCCACCACATGTGGCGAAAGATGGTACATCAACTTTGTCATTCTGTGCTAAGAAGCAATCACCTTAGACCCCATAAGATATATTTATTCCTTCATCAAATCTAAATATGAGTCGATTTAACTATGTCTATCTTTCTGTTAGTTATGTCTGTCCACTCAGTACATTAAATGATATAGACCGATAGCTGAGGCAACCTTTAAGTTCAAGCAAAAACCTTTCATAAAATTGTCAGCTATAAGTCTACAAATTAAAATAAAATTTTGTCATATCAAGTTAAATGTACCGTCATTAATAATCCAAAAATTATCAAACTCGGTTCAGTAGAAAAAAAGTTATAGCTAAAAATAAAATTAATTTTATGACTTCTGTCCGCCTTTCTGTCTGTCTGATGTTGTATGCTCATATTCACAATAATTAAGAGAGAGAAAAGAGAGCCAATAAAATTTGGCCTGACTATTTGCTATAGTCCAGAAAAGTTTCCTTTTTAAATCCAGTGAAATTGGTTCAGTATATTCAAAGGTATACAACGATATCTGAGGAGTCCAATAGGAGAACTTTTATAAAATTGTGAACTAAAAATCTACAAATTAAAAATAAAATTTTGCTACATTATCAAGTTATATATACCGTTATTATCATTTAAAAAACTATCAAAATCGGTTCAGTTAAAGTTATACCCAAAAATATAAGTAATTTTATGACTCCTTAAGTGCTCCTATATATGTGTGAGTGCATATGTATGAAACATAACGTATTTACTTAACACCCATTTGTGGTGGAAGGTACTGAAGATTCGGCATAACCGAATATAAGATTCTTACTTGTTTTTGTTTTAAAAACTTATTAAATTATATAAAAATTATAAACACGCCTTCTTTTAATTAAAAATTAATATTGTATTTAATTATCTCACGTTTTAATTCGTTTTGAAATAATAATTTTCCTAAAATGACCTGATGTTTAGCTTTTGAAGATTATTTTATTCATATAATTTATTTACTTTATTTTGCTCATTTAAAAAAATAAAAATCCGTTCAAGGTCATGAGTCTATGGTGAGAGTACAAATGTGTATAATAATTTAATAATATGATCATTTATATTTTCTTATCGCTTGAAAATGAAATTTAAAGCAGATTTTATTTTTTTCTATGAAAGAAAGAACCTCTATAACAAAAATAATAGATTAATGCCGTCTGGCAGAATGTGGAGTAAGTCAGATCGTCTGGGTTTTTAACCATAAATATTTACTAGTTTTTTTAAGTTGTTATCACCACGGGAATTCGGTCATTCCCTGTGTAACATTTAACAAGTGAGAATGTTATATTTGGAATTACCGAATCGTTGCAGTTTTTGGTGGAACTCCCGATCTAGTTACTTCTATTCTCTTTATTAAACCCAAAAGTCATTTTAGCATGGGGTTTTCTTAGAGGGTAACTAAGTGTCCTTTTTTATAGACTCTTCGCAACATACGATAAACACACTGTCTCTTTATCGCACATATTATATTTGCATTAATAACATTCCCTCCTGCTATATTGGAGACAATTGGGTCGAAAACGATAACAAAAATTCCTTTTGGGAAATGTCAGATGTAACAACCTATTGAGTCCAACCATTTCATTACCAAACGATGTATGGTAGAGAGATACTAAAGAACTGATGCCATCATGCGTATCGATAAAGGGTAGGGAAGACGTATCACGATTTCTTAAGTGATAATATGTAAAGCCTTCAACAGCTAGGTGTTTGTCACAACTGTCCCCATTGTTTACCATGAAGAGACTAAAAAGGGAAAATAACCCCAAGAACAAGCACATATTAAAACAGTAAGAATGTTATAATTATCTACACCAACTATGTAATACCCTACACCAAAATGTTGATTTTAAGTTGTAGTTAAGAAAATAATGAGCAATCCTCGTATATTCGTACACTAACATTTATGTGAAATATACGCGTTTTAAAAATATCTTTTTGTGGCACCTAAAAGAAATAAGGGATCAACCATCCTAAAATTGTGTACATTGATTTTTGCATTTATTTATTTTAATTTGAACAAATATTTTTACAATGCCAACGCATATGTTGGATTTTAATTCTGGACAGTAATAATTGGAAGGGGTTGTGTGGGTCCTATAAGAAATAATGGACCGATTTATATTAGAAACTTTTATGTACCTAAAGCTCCTTTATGGGAGGAATATTTGTAAAGGGCTACGTGAAAAAATTGGTCTATAATCATTACTTTCCTTCAAGTAATTTGCATCATCATTTAGGACAAATTATCAAATTCCAACCATAACTGCATCAGAATTTTGTTCACAAGGTTTACACGGACAGTTCGCCAAGCGGACGGACGGAGGGACTGACATTGTTAAATCGACTCATTAAGTTTTATTTTTTCCCTTAAAACGTTAAACGCATAATTACCTAACCTATGGTGGTATGGTGGAATAATTAATAGTCGGGAGCTTCGTAAAGTGAATTATGGTTGAATGACTATTCCGGCACTGTCAAAGATATATTTTTATTATCCTAAAATTTGTCACAAGTTTGGTTTTTACTGAACCGGTTTTTATGATTTTTTGTAGTGATAATATTTAAGTGTATTCACTTTTAATAGAAAAATTTCTTCGGGCCTTAAGATTGAATCAGATATTAGTCAATAATGATTTTTTTGCAAAAATTCAGTCTTAATTCATTGAACTCAAGCAAATTCTAATTTTTAGTGAAAAATGAACTAAACATTATAACTTTTGAGTAAAAATTAAAATTTTTAGTGAAAATTTAAATATTTTGTGAAAAACAAATGAAAATTCTGTGAACATTTAAAAAACCCACTAACATTTTAGCTTTTGGCGAAAATTTCAAGATTTTTGTTTAGTAAAAATTTCAGAATTTTGAAACTATTCGAAAATTTTCAGCGTTATTTTGAATTATGAGTAAAATATTATTATATTCCGTAAAAAGATTTTGCGCCTTAAAAGTGAATTGATTTTTTTGTTTTCTCGTTACTTCAATTTAATATATTTTAGTTAATTCACTAAAATGTTATCTAAATACTAACAACTATAAAACTGTGTACTTTTCCTCTTTCAGAATGGTGGATTTTCAAGTCCAACAACGTCGTTATCGCAGCAAAGAGAAAACTATTGTATCGACAATTTACGGACCTGTGAAGGGTGTAAAACGTAAATCCATATATGGAGAAGTTTTCTTCTCTTTTGAGAAAATACCCTTTGCCAAGCCTCCCATTGGTGAGCTCAGATACAAAGCGCCACAACCACCAGAGCCGTGGACAGAAGTAAGAAGTTGTACTTCGGCTGGACCGAAGCCTTTACAGAAACATTTTGTTTTCCAAATGACAGATGGTTCGGAAGATTGTTTATATCTCAATGTATACACCAAACATGTAAGTTTCACTCTTAACAATTACTCTCTTCCTCTATTTGTTATTTAATAAAACTTAAAATCTTATTTTAATTAGCTTGATCCCATTAAACCTCTACCAGTAATGGTTTGGATTTATGGTGGTGGTTTTCAATTTGGCGAAGCTTCACGAGATCTCTATAGTCCAGATTATTTGCTAAGAGAAGATGTAGTTGTAATTTCTATAACCTATAGAGTAGGACCTTTCGGATTTTTATGTTTACAAGATCCCAATTTTGATGTACCCGGTAATGCTGGTCTTAAAGACCAAGTAATGGCTTTGCGTTGGGTTAAAGCAAATTGCGCTAATTTTGGTGGTGATCCCAATAATATTACTTTATTTGGTGATAGTGCGGGTGGTGCTTCAGTACATTATATGATGCTTACCGAACAATGTAGAGATCTCTTCCATAAGGCTATTTGTATGTCGGGTTGTGTTCTTTCACCCTGGGCGGTAACACCACAACGTAATTGGCCATATCGTTTGGCTGTAGCGGCCGGTTATACCGGAGACAATAATGAAAAGGAAATTTTTGAATTCTTAAAAAATGCCAAAGGTGCTGATATCGTAAAGGCAAATGAAGATTTATGCACAGATGAGGAGAAAAGAGAACGTATTGGTTTCTCTTTTGGTCCCGTTGTAGAACCATATGTAACCGAACATTGTGTGGTACCCAAAAATCCTATTGAAATGATGAGAACAGCTTGGAGTAATAAAATACCCATGATTTTGGGTGGCGTTTCTAATGAAGGATTGTTGCTTTATACGGGTATGTTATTGAGTAACCTTTAGGCTTTGTTTGTTGTGGACTAATTTTGAAATATTTTCCTTGCAGAAACCAAAAATAATCCAAAATTATTAAACGAATTGGGTGATTGCCGTTATGTGGTACCTTTGGAATTGAAAATGGATCGTGATAGTGAATTGTGCAAGGAATATGGCAACCAATTGAAGACTACTTATTATGGCGATAAAGAGCCAAACTTAGAAACCCTACATGAATATTTACTGGTAAGTGAATTTGGTTTGTCCCCTGATAAAATATAAAAACTATAAAAGCTTTTATAACTTGTTAATCTTATTTCAAAAAATCTTGAGCTTTGAAAAGCTTTTTTAATTACCACATCCTTATATTAATCCCAAACCAATTTTAATTCATTTATCATTTCAGATGGTCTCACATGAATATTTCTGGTTTCCCCTTTATCGTACAGTGTTGTCACGCATGGAATATGCCACCACCGCTCCCACCTATCTTTATCGTTTCGATTTCGATTCAAAGCATTTTAATCATTTGCGCATTTTAAGTTGTGGCAAAAAAATTCGTGGTACGTGTCACGGAGATGATCTTTCCTATTTATTCTACAATTCAGTAGCACGCAAACTAAAAAAACACACCAAGGAATACAAATGTATTGAACGTTTGGTGGGTATGTGGACACATTTTGCTACCTGCGGACATCCTAATTATGATCCCGAACATAGTGATTTGTGGCAACCAATATCGGCTGCTGCTTTGGAGAAAAGACAATTAAAGTGCCTTAATATAACAGATGAATTGAAAGTTATAGATGTGCCGGATTTAAAGAAATTAATGGTATGGGAAAGCTTTTTCACGCGCAATGAATTGCTATGATCGAATTAAATTAAAAAAGGGATTGTTGGGGAGAAATAATGAAAATTATATATTTTTATACTTTCTTTTTGAAGGAGAAATTAAAAAGAGAAAGACTATTTTTGGTATACCTAAGCTTTTGTTAGAAAATAATAAAAGCTTTTAATTTTTTTAACTAAATAAGTAATATTTAAGTGAAATAATATCTTGCCATATATAATTTTTGATTTGTTAGGTTACATATTTTCTAAAGTTCAAAACAGGGCGGCTTTATGTTTAAGTTTATTACAGATTTAATTCTAAAAGCTTAGTGACAGCTTTAAAGCTTTTTAGGAAAGCAATATAGAGTTTTGTTTGCATAAAGTGCACACTAAGTTTTTTTAGATTAAGGACATTTTTTAATCTTGATAAAAAATAAAAAGGTTTTAGTTTAAACATTAACTAACTACATATATTAAAGAATTGTAAAGCTTTATAAGCTGAGACAAAAATTTTAAGTGATTTAGAGCCTTAAAATTTTATTATTTGTATTATTTCTAATAAAGAACAATTATGAAAAAAGCTAATATTAAAAGACTTAATTTATTGGAAATAAGCTTTTGAATAAAAAACCTTTCACTGCTTTAAAGCAGATACTTAAAGTTTAATTATTAAAAATGAAATTAATTTTCATCTACGAGCTACTGGAAGAATCTTTTAAAAAGTTGATAGAACTATAAGCTTAACAACTTGACTTTTAAGGCTTTCTAGCGATTGTATAAAGGTTTTATTTTATTTTTAGTTGTCTTGAAAACATAAAGCTTATAAAAATTATAGTTATAGTTATTTAAAATTTTGTTTCCAATCTCATATAATTAGTTTTCGAATAAAGTTTTTTAAAAGTTTCATTATTTATTTCCAAACAAAGTTTAAAAGCTTTTTAATTTTTTATCTACAATAATTAATTTTCAAATAAATTTGGTAAAAATTGTTTCTTTATTTACTTCAAAAGCGTTTTTGCTTAAAATTTAATTTATTTTAAATTTCTATTTACAAACTAAATTAAAAGCTTTTCGTATACTTTCTATACAAACACAAAAGCTTTTAAAATAAAGTTTAGTTATTTAAAGTGTATTCTTTAATATTATCTTTTTCAAATTATGTATAAAATTTTTATTGAAAGCTTATTCAAAGCTTCAAAGTTTTTTTTAATGGCTTATTTTTTGTTAAAGCCGTTATAAATTAAATTACAGGTAATTGCTTTAAAGATTCTGATTCTTGTCTTTAAAGAAGAGCTTTTTATATCCTGCAACAACGTAGGTAGATATTATGAGTTTGTGCCGATGTTTCTTATATACAGAATAAATGGTGTTATATTCACCTTTAAGTATATCGTTCTACTCAGAATCACTTTTTGAGTTGATTTAACGATGTTCTCCCGTCTGGCTGTCCATGTTAACGTTGTGAACACTCCACAGGTCGCAATTTTTGAGATATCTTAATGATTTTTTGCGTATTATTATTTTGGCCCTGTTAAAATTAGGTCTCATATAACCTCCTTCTTGATACTAAGGTTGGTACTGAATTATGATAAGAATTAATGCACACTTATGATTAAATCAAAAAATCAAGTTATATGAGGGTCGATCATTAATTTTCTTAACTACGTAATGGTAATAATGTTGTGTAGGGTATTTGATAGTTGGACATCACCAACTATAACTTTCTTTTTTTATTGTTTTACAAAGCTTTTTGAATGTAAATAATTTCATTTATAAAATTTGAAGTTAATACAAAAGTTTCTTTTGCTGCGCCCTGATATTTAACGGAATTTAAATATAGAAAATTAACTATTTGAAAAAAAAAACCTAAAAATTATCTCAAAACTACTGTTTAGGCACAATCTGATTTTGAAATGTGTTAAGACAAATTATTGTGATTTAAAGCTTTTTAGTTCTTGGTAAATTTAAGCTAAAACATTAAAAATTAAACTACTAAAGCTTAAGAAAAACTGTAGATTTATATTAATAAAGTAAATTTAAATTTAAACTTTGAAGACGCAACTTAAGTACCTTTTGAAAAAATATATGAGAAACAAAGAGAAAAAACTAGTTTTTTTAAATAATAAAAAAACTTAATAAAATGATTGACTAAAAATTAGTAACTCTAAGTTATAATATTTTGTTAAATAAATCTTCCTAATTAAAAACTATTACATCAGCTATTGAAACTCTTCAAAAACATATTCTAGATTTTAAGATCAAAAAAACAAATTTTCAGAATAACAACTAAACTTAGATTTAGGTGAAATGACCCAAGGCCATGTTGAATTATATTATGTTAAGCTTTAACATTAAAATATAATTTGTTAAACTATTTCCATTGTTAAATTATTTAATAATATTAAGGAGCCTTAAACCAAATGAAATGATTTAAACAATTAAAATTTTATAAAATTCAATAAAAAATTAAAAACCCTCCGTAATTTTAAAGTAGTTAATAAAATTTAAAGAAAACCATGAACTCCGTTTAAGTAAACTATTTTTTAAATTAATAAAGTTTTCTTGTCACAAATAAAAAATTTTAAAAATAATCAAATATCCAACTCACATTAGAAAAAAATACGATTTATTCTGCACAAATAAAAACAAAAATAAATTATAGGTGTATTTTTATAAAAAAAAATTAATAAATTATTTATATAAAATAAAATTTAAAAAAAAATCCTTAAAAATCTTATCAGGTACAAAAACAAAAGAAATTAAATGCAAATTTATTGTAAAACTTAGATTGCAAAAATTAAATAAAAATTAAATAAAATTAATAAAAATTGAAGACAAAATTCCATTTTGAAAATTAATTAGTTTTAAATAAAAATGTGTTTTATTTTGGGATTGAGAACTAATTGGATAATTTAAAAACTTGACATGAATGTGGACTTCATAAAGAGAATGAGATCGACATATTCCTAACAAACGCTTTTCATTAAACCTTTTAACCCAAGTATTATTACAACCTTCATCGCCACAATTTTATATTAACTTTGTCATTCCGTGTGTAATGCGAAGATGGAATCAACTAAGACCCCATATGTATATTTTACATCACATTAAAATCTGAGTCGATTCAACTATGTCCGTCTGACTCTCTGTCATCTTTCTGTCCGTCTGTTTATCCGTTTGTTTGTCTGTCTGTCCATCTATCCGATCATCTATCATACTGCGTCTGTCTGTTGTTTGCACGATAAGTTACGCAATAACCAAAAAAGGTAGTCAATATAACGAAAAAGGATGTAGAATTGAAGAAAAGTAGGTTAAATATCAGCCAGCGAAAACTTTATTCATCATAACGAAAATGTTCGTTAATTTTTCGTAAATTCTTCAAATTGACGATATATTTGAATTCTTAAATAAAAAAATAGTTGATTTAAATATTACTCAATTTGAATAATACGAAAGCGGGTAAAACTCAGTTTTAGATAATAATTAAATAGTGTAAAAAGAGTTAATTTTTGCCATTATATTAAGTTATATGTACTCCATTGCCATTCAAAAAATTTTTTAAATCGGCTCACTACAAGTAATAACCAAAAATATAACTAATTTTATGACTCTTAGTGTTCTTGCGTTATATTAAAAAAAACGTTTATATATTGTACACGTTTGTGTGTGCATGTAAGAGTATGTATATATGTTTTCGCTTCACACAAGTTTGTGCTGGAAGGTTTTGAAGATTCGGTACAGCTTAATAGAGGATTCTTACTTTTAGGGTATTTCCTTTGATCAAGACAAATAGATATGTTGTTAATCTGATTGATATCAATGACCAGAAAATTAAATATTTTCAACAAAACCCAAATTGAACCTACAAGCAATTGTCCAAGGTCTGCCATCAAACTGTTTCCAATATTTTCAAAAAATGCCGGGAGAATTTTCTGCTGATAAAAAAATTTGTTTCAGGCAGAAAGAATTTTATCCATGATGTTTGTAAAGCCAAAAAAGTAGAAAGTATGTTCTAAAGGTCAACGCATCCCGAAAAAAGTAGCTGATGATATAGACGTAAAAAAAATGAATTCAAGTTTTCTAAAAAAATATTTTTGCTCCATAATGGATGACGTAACAGATGGCAGATTTTTGGAAACTTCTTTGTTAAAAATTTTATGATGCTCAAGGGAATGTTGAAGAAAAGTTAAGGACTTAAAAGCTGTCAAAATGTTAGGTTTTCGTTTCCCTCTTTCTTTTTTTGTAAATTGTAAAAGTTGGAATTGTAGTCTTAGTGGACTAATTTTTTTAAACATCATATATATTTATATATTAAGAATATATGTTACGAAATTTTTGATCTGACTCCTGATTATACCCTACACCACTATAAAGTTGGGGGTATTATGTTTTGGTGTAGAGAATGTAACACATAGAAGAAATAGTCATACTGCTACTTTTAAGTATACCGTTTTGCTTAGAATCACTTTTGGAGTCGATTAAGGCATGTTCGTCCGGATGGCTGTCAATGTAATGCATGTCCGCAAAGAAGAGGTTTGAAAATACCTTACTGAAACTTGGCATGTACTAGCAATTTGGCCAAAGGACAATACCTATTGAAATTGTTATGATAGGTCCATTATTTTATATTGGCCCCATATAAATGTCCCCCTGAATGGGGTTTTTAGTCTATTAACATATGTCTTATTTCCGATATTGACGAGTTTAATGTAGAGGACTGTGATAAACTTCCAATTCAAATTTTTTTTAATAATCGGTTCATAATTGTTTTAAAAAGACCGACAGACATATTTCCAATTCTTTAAATGGGAAGACTTATTTTTGCTCAATTATTTTTATTAAACTCATTTCAAATATATATGACTACCATTAAAAAAATTAAAAGTGATACTTAAATAAATTGAAATATCTTGGAATATCTGTTAAGATATTTTAGTATAACTCGCAAGTGAAATAAAAATAATTTGTCGTTTAATTATTTTTAATTCCTTTCTGGACAATATTTAACTCCTTATCACAGATTTAGTACATCTCAACAACCTCTGTAAAAATGACCTTAATCTACGTTTTGTATGAACAATGATACTTATTAAAAGTAAACGGAAAAAAAAAACAAAATAACTCCAAAAGTTTCCAATTATAAAATTAATTAAAAATTATTAGATTTTTAATTATTTTCATTATTGTATTAATTAAGCGATTGATTATTATTTTCTAATATTTCCAAAAAAATATTTTTGATTAAAATTATAAAATTTTCATTATTGAATACATAAATATGGTGATAGGAGCAATTTCAGTAAAATAAATAAATATTTCCACATTTCATATAAAATTTTTAATTAGAGCATTTTTATTTATTTTTTTATTTAATTCTAAAAAGCTAAATATTATGTATATATTTATTTCAGTTTATTATTACCTTTTCTGCGGTGTCTAATTATCTATTAAATTAAATACGTCAAAATTCCTGGTATATTAGCACATCAATCATTCAAATTTCTAAATAATCATAAAAATGAAATAAAATTATCGATAAGAAAAGGGAAAACGTACACTAAACGATATCAAATAGATTTAATTAATGAAAGGAAATAAACATAAAAAGGTAAATAATTAGGTGTCACATTTTTTAAGATTTTTTTTTAATAAACAAACAACAGTGGGTGTAGTTCCATCATACCATTGGAATGAAATAATTTTTTTATAATTTAGATAGAAAATTATTATCAAAATTTACCAAATTTTGGTCCATGGTATCCAAGGTAAATCTCAAGAGGAATTAGTAGTAGTTTTTTATTCACATCTTTTGCAACTGAATTAAAATGTATTGCATTCCTTATTACATTTAAAAAGCTTAACATGCATTGTACAACTGGCATTAAATGTTAAAATAACATAAGCGCTAAAATTAAGTATCTGTAAAAAGCTTTTTTAAAACATGATAATATATAAAAGATCATTTTATATTAACAGCTGTTTCTTTGATCAACAAAGTGTTGCCACATTACTTTACTATCTAACCTAAGATCAGGTAAAGATATACCTAAAAGATTAAGTAGAAACCTTAAGAAAAAACCATTGTGGCAGATGGTGAAACATTTTAGACTTATTTGAATGGAAGCGGAATTTACAATAAAATTGCTAAATTTAAGTTTTTTTTATAATTTTTAAAACGCTCATTAAAAATAAAGAAATCACTAGAAAGTTTGAATTTTACAGCTTGTAAAAATATTCAGAAAGCAAAAAACTTTTCAAGGTCTGGAATTTTTTCCAGCATCTTAAACAATTTTAATTTTTGGGCAAAAATAAAATGATATAAAATCAAAAACTGATTTAGCTATGTCCGACTATCTGTCCATTTGTTTGAATGTTTGCAATAGTTCTTTTCAGTGAAAAGAGTTATAGACAAATATATGAGATAAACTTAAAATTTAAATTATATTTATTAAAATCTAAGTCCATTTAACAGTTTTTTCAAAACAGAATTTTATAAAATTTATACATTTTTAGACTCTCCGCCACTACAAGTGGTGAGGAGGGTATATTAATTTTGTCATTCCGTGTCAAATGCTTGAAGCATTAAAATCTGAGGTGATTTTGCTATGCTCGTCTGTCTCTTGTTGTCACTCTCATACTCACTCTCATGTTCAATGAAATATTTTTAGTATCCTGAAAAGCAACATCTAGGTTCATGAGAAGATCTTTTGCAGAATTTTTAATTAAAAAACGACAGATTAGATTTTTTATAATATTAAAACATACATACCTCATTATTAGTCCAAAAATGATCAAAATTGGCCTGATAGGAAAAAAAGTTATTGCCAAAAACTTCAAATTCAATGACTCATGGGTGCGTGTGTGTGTGAGAAACCTAACGTATTAACTTCCTTCGCTTTTGTGAAGAAGGGTACTAAAGATTCGCTATAGCTGAATATAGCATTTTTACATGATTTGTTTCTATTGATTTTTCGATTTTGGTACGATATTGAAATAAGTACATTCATATTTTAAAGAAATTTTTTAACAAATACACTTAATTTCATTTTTAAAAAATTGTGTTTGTCTCCAAAATTCAGTTGAATTCTAATATACTAATAATTCGTCGTGAAAATACACAAAATATCACAATGCATACTCTATGGGGTTAATGATTGTTAGAAAATGTCACTAAAAGATATACAATTATGTCAATATTCCAATCTGGCAACCATGGTTTTGTATATAATTAATTCAAAGAGACCATTTTAAAATTAAAACTAAACATTGCTCAACTCTCTCTTTAAAAAAATCTGATCTCTTATTTAGTGTCTCTTAACATGAACAGCTGTTTGATATACTGTTAACCGGAAATGTTAAACTAAATAATGTAAACATTAAAAAACCGGCTCACCCAATTTTAGTGCCACACAAAACAGCAGACTGGTAGATACTTTATGCTCTTTAAAAAACAAACTTTCTCTTTGATCAAACAGTTATCATCAGACATTCAAAACGCTTGGAAGTAGCAACGGATAGTGATCGTTTATTAAATGATCGATAGTTTTGCACTAAGTAATTTTAATTAATATAAAATAATTATACAAATTTAGATATCTATCGAAAAAGATTGTTAAAAATATTTTTGATTAGTTAAGATTAGACAGTGATTACTGATGTGAAAATAACGTGAAAGTTAATATTATTAATAAATATTGAATTTTTTGTAAAACAGTGATCGTTTTACTGTTTGTGTAAAAAAGAAATGACAACTAACAGAAATTGAAATTATATAGTTGGATGTAATAACAAAAATATATATAGTTAATTTTTACAAAAATATTTTTGTTTTCATAATGTAAACTTAAATTGTTTTTTATTTTCTTTCTTCTTTTTTTCGATTGAAACGTCTTTGTTTCAAGTGAGTGTGTTTGTGTGTATACATTTAGTGAGTGTAACCTACCTGTTGTAATCATTTGGTGAATCGTTCGTTGTATCTATAAGTGTTGTTGTTTTGTTATTACTTTTTATATAATTTTTGTTGGAGGGAGTGAATGAGCACTCACTATAAAAATTTTAAGTGATCGTTTTATTTGTATTCTTCCAAAGAGTATTTGTATCTATTATCCATTCATTTAAAAACTTATATACATTTGTATCTACGTTTATAACTTTATAGTTATTCAAGTGTTGCAATCTCTTACAATTTTGTTTTATTTATTTTTTAATGAATTTTAAAAGTTTTGTAAATTTTTATAAAATTTTATTTTTGTTTAATGCAGATTTTGTGTTTTAATGAATATTTGTGAGAGTTAAAGAAATTAAAATAAAAAGGTTCAAAAGAATTTATAACGTGTTTTGTAAAATTAAGAAAAAAAATACAGAAACATAATTAATAATAACAACAAAGTATCTGAGAAAAGTTAAGAGCATCTACAAGTCAATAAACTTTCAACATGAGTAATATACGTCTTTGGGATATGTTAAAATTTAGCGTCAAGTGAGTATCTATATACGTTCATATCAGTTTTTTTTTTTTGTAATTTACATTATTGTGGTTAGTTTTTCAAACATTTTTTAGCAATTATTTTTTCAATTTTTATTCAAGAATAATTATTAAATTAGCTACAATCAGGTTTTATTGTGACCCAGTTTTGAAATTTTTTAAAACATTAAGTTTTCTTTAAAAATCGTTTGTTTAAATAACGTTATTAGGTCAAAATAATATAAAATGTTTAAATTTAATAACCTGCACTAGATCCATCACACTAAAATAAGTAAGAAAGATATGTTTTCTTACTCCGAATCTTTGGCACACTTCACCATATATCTTCACCTTTATCACATGTATAGCAACAACATTTTTACACACCAAAACACAACAAATTCGAATTGTTTTTAACACCCTACACCACCATAGGTGGTGGGGCTATTTTGCGTTTGTGCTGATGTTTGTTTAAGATATAGATCGATGTCTTAAGCAACCTTTACGTTCATAAAAAGATTTTTCGTAGAATTTTTAATTAAAAATCGACAGATTAGAATAATTTTTTTCATAATATTAAAACTGTTTGTAGCATACATTAAAATAGTTTTACACGTAACTTCAAGTACACTAAGAGTCATTTTACCAGCATTAGGAATGATTTCGTCGTCCGTCCGTCTGTCTGACTGTCCGGCTGTCAATGCAACCGTTGTGAACACTCAACAGGTCGCAATTTTGAAGATATTTTGATAAAATTTGTTATTAAATATTATTACTTTTGTTTGAGGTTTAAGCTTGTTGAAATGGATCATATTCGGTTCAATATTTCAGGTAGCTCCTATACGAATGTCCACCCGAAAAAGGATTTTAAGCTCATATGAATATATTTTAATTACATTCGGGTCCATATGCTTAAAAAATTGGCCAACAAATGACCGTAGCTCCCAAAAACCCACTTTCTAAATCTAATTAAAGTCTCAAAAAAATTTTTTGGTATTGCAGTGATATGTTTAAGATTTTCTGGGGATCAAATATGTTTTTAGAGTAGTTCTCATATAACCCTCACATCCGAAAATCTTTTTCAATTTTATAATTCTCCGAATAGGGTATTTTATGTAAAATAATTATACATAATTTTTCATGCTTGAATCATGGTATTAAATAACCAGGCTTGAGATATAGATTTAACCGATTTCCGTCGGTCTGTTGAAAACATTCTCACGGTCACAATAATAATTCGAATTCATTCATTTTTTGTTATTGTCCTAAGAAATTTGTTTTTTAAAACTATCAAAATCGGTTCAGGTAATATGCAGATATCTCAGACCACCTTGACATTGAAACAAAAATGCAAACGTTTTTGTTACCTGTAACGATTTATTTAAATAGAAGAAAAATCGGTAAAATAAGTTCACATTATACTAAATATTTTACTGAGATTTGTGCTTAAATTCATTTAAGTTTAACTCCAAAATACTCGATGTAGATCAATAACTTAATTATTTATTCGCCTGATTTAATTTTTGTTTTAAAAAGGAAAGTTCTCAGGATAATAAAAAATAATTATTAAAATTTCATTTAATTCTAAAAAATAGTTTAGATGGAAGTGTGACAACAGCAGAATCGAATATCGACTCAGATATAGATTTGATGTTCCACTTCTTTCTGATCCGACTTGGATATTATTACAGTTTTGGTTTTATCTGTTTGTTCTTTCTTAGAGAAACAACTTTTGATTGATACAGTTGTCGCTGGGTTGACAATTTTTCGATTAGTGTGACGCGTGTCATTCCAGAACGGGGATCCAATTGTCGTGGCATTCAAAACAACAAGATTTGATTTGCTTTCTTTGTTTTTCTCTAAATATTTTTTCATTGTATCAGCCCCTAAGAACACATCCAATTGATCGAGATATATTTTAAATAGTGGACAGTAGGGTGTTTAAAACAGCAAGCTAGATGGATTAAGAATGTTATATTAACTCGAATTTAAGAGGAACTGAATATTTAAAGTGGTGGTTTCACCACAATATTATCGAATATTTAAAGAACTACTACAACAAGAATTTTCAAATTTGGTTCCAATTATTTCCTTAAGAAAATTTTTTAGAGGAAAAAATGTAGGACTAATAGGACCAAGATGAGAAGCAATCCCAATAATAATCAAATATTGATAATCGAATTTGATACCAATCACTTTCTGAAGAAATTATTTAAGTGGACAAAATATAGGACCGATAGGATCAGAGAAAGAGGTGGAAAATATTGATCGGATATCCAAAGAACTATTGAAGTATTAAGTTTTCATCCAAAATACTTTCCCAGGGAATAATTTTACTGGATAAAATATGGAGCCAAATGGGACAAAACATAGAACGAAATACAGCTAAATCTCATAAATTTAAACTTGTAAAACAGAATTATTTGAAAAAATGAATGGTTCATGTGGTCAAACAAAGAAAGCCTAACCTGTATTTCTCAATTATTAATTATAGTTTATCTATAGAACTATTTCACCTAATCACAACTGTTTTATTGAAGAATTTAAGAACTAATAGGGTATTCGGCAAAATCTCCGTTACATGAACATTTTTTCAATACACAACGTGATTCGTGAAATTTCTTTAGAGATCTACAACTAAACGAAATTTTTCTGTAGTAAAGCGCGCTTGGTAAAATCTGGTTTAAAATGAAATATTCAAATATTTTTAAAACAAACATTTTTAAAGCATTTTTTCATTAATGTGATTTGTATTTTTGATCCAAAAAAGTATTCAATTATTTGTAGAAGTAGAAAAATATTCATATTACGTTATCTAAAAGTGCGAGTATTAAACTCTTTAAGTTGTCTTGCCGGCAAAAACAACATTAAATGCTTGTTTGTGTGGTATAATTCCACTCTTTTTGATTTTAGCCAAACAACGTTAAAAAGCGTAGTTTTGTAACCAAACTAAAACAACATACTAGAGTTTTGGCTAAATAGGGATTTAAAAAGTGTGATGTTGCAAAAAGTTGTGACTAGATTTTGAGACATATTTTGTGCTTTTTTGTGTTTTAACCGATAAAAAGTCATAAAACTTGTTATTAACCCCTTAGGGGGCACCAATGCGTGACTCGGTTTCTTTTATTACGATATCTTATTGAAACTTAATGAATTCCTTAACTGTCATCTTTCTTCTCTCTGTTGAAAAGAGATAAAATAATAACATCTATAGCTGTGGTCGTTCTTATCGCTTTCAACAAATGTTGTGTTTATATACGGCCTGGCCAATAACAGCAACGTTGAATACAACTTAATGATTGTAATTATATTACATCCTTGATCTTAAGAGAATCGAACTATGAGATTAAAAAAAAATAATATGAAACATTTTTGTAATAAAAGTATTCTTAGGAATGTTCCATCTAGTTTGTAAAAGATGGAACATGCCTTCGGTTTACATTTTATGAAGGATGCTATGTATAGGATGTATAATCAAAATTTAATCCAAATAACATAATAATATCAAGAACAGGAGATTTTTCTGAAAAAAGTTTAATAATTAGAACAATAAGATTTTGAGCAAAATTTTAGACTGAATAAATTTTTGCAAAAACATATTAAATCTTAACTTTGTGCGTTTGGAGCTATTAAACCTAATTCTATCTGATAATATCAAAAATGAATATCAAATTCTTACAAATATATACCAAAAAGGTATTTCAGAAAAAAAAAGCAGAAAGTTTATAAATTTTTATAACCAGACCATAAAATATTTAAAAGACAAAAGAGGTCCCAGCCAGGCCTTGGGGTTCGATTAAATAAAATCACTGAAGGGTTAATATCGAAAGTATCCTAAATATAACTTTCGTTATTACAACATGAATGAAGCTGGTTTTTTCTGACCCATATCATACTGGTATTAGCCAACAAATAAAAGTAGAAAAACCACAAGAGAAAAAATGTAAACAATAAGTGGAAAAAAATTTTAATTGATTCAATTACAAAAATATTATTTATTTCATAGAGTTTTTTTTCCAATATGTATAAAGAATAATTGTTTGTTTGAATTACTTAAACTTGGTGAAATGTCTGACATTCTTTTAATAAAGTTTAATTATATACACAACTATATCACTTTAAAGTTATAGTTTTTTTATAAAAAATATTATTTATAACTTGAATTAATTGTTTAATTAATTAACTTTTATAGTTATTTTGTCAGCTTTGATTTTATTTAGCTTTTATAAACATAATTTGTTGTTATACATTTTCTTTTACACGGTTAATGATTTTAAAAGGTATTTAGTTGCAATATAAAAACAGCTGCAATATTTAAACATGTAACAAATTCCAATTACGTCTTGAAAAAACGCTTGAAAAATTAGCACTGTGCTAAACAGCAACAAGATAATCCATACGTAGCAATTTACAGGTTATTTGATGAATCCATATGGTGTCTAAGAAAGCTTAAAATATAAAAATTATTATGTGTAAACAAATAAATTCGCCGGCTAATCACTTTAAGTTTTGGAAATATCTCTTTAAGTAATTCATATCTTTACATAATTCACGGAAAATTATTTTCCATGATTTGTAGGGTTTGTCTTTTCCCGAGTCTTAAAAAAAAATATTTTCAAATTAAGACAATTCGGTTAGGCCGTATCTTAAATACCCTCCAGTCAAATACGATTCGATATTTTTGAAGTTCCGAGTAGACAATTATTCGTTAAAAAATTATTAACATTAATCCTTTTTTTGAAAAGAATTTTATACAGTTATATTCCTATAATAACTGATATTTATGAAAAGAAAATTATGCTGTATTTCGGACTTAATTATTCCACATTGATTTTTAGGCGACGTGTAATCAAATATGTACCGATATTTGCTTAATTAATAATAAATATTAAAGACAGTAATAAATAAAGTTATGCCGAATTTAAATAAAACTCTTCTATATTTTTTATACTTAAAAGCTTATTCCAAATAAGGTCCTAGTATTGTAACTAAGTTAAACAACTACATATTTTTACATTACTTTTTTTAATAAGCACCCATATTATACACTGATGTAATATTAACCCGATTTGGCTAAGTTTTTCCATGATGATGTAGTATGGTTTTCGATAGATATCAGACAGTATGCAGAGTTTAAAAGAAACTAAAAATATCATATGAATTACCTAAGTTCCGAACAGCATCCTAAAGTTCGCATTATTTTTATACTCTTCCATATAACTCTATGAACAAAATGCAGGCCGCAGTTTTAAAGATATCTTAATGAAATTTGGCATGTGCCATTATTTTGTCCCAAGGACAATGCTTATTGTAATCGGTGTTGATGGGTCTGTTATTTCACCTTGCCCCCTAAAAATATTCATCCCGAAATGGGTACTTGAGATCACTTAAGTCCTAAATATAAACAAATTTTAATTTAATAATATTTTGAAATGATGTGCCAAATTATATAAGGATCGGTCCATAATTTCTCATACGTCTCATACAACCCCCTTCAAATATCACTTTGAGATCTCACAAATACGTTGGAATTGTAGTATGAATAAGTCAAATCAAGACAAATATAAGCAAAATCAATGTTCGAAATATTACGAGGGTCGGTCCATAATTTCATCTAGCTCCCATATAACGCCCACAGAAAATTGGTACCAGTAAAGTACACTTAAGCATAATTGGTTCATTAATTTTTGGTACCTACCACATATAACCAACAATAGGTGTAGGGTATTAAATAGTCGGTCTTGACCGAGTATAACTTCTTACTTGTTTTTAAGCTCGTTTTGTTTTTGTTGTAATTTTAATTTCGTATAAAGGAAACACTTTTCATTAATTTTTTAAGAACAATGTATAAAACAGTGAGGACTTACTGAAAACTTGCTTAGATTTCGAACAATACTGTATAATTTATATTAATTTAATCAAATATTTTAATTAAGTTCCCTTTTATGAAGTCATCACTAATTGAATTTATGTTAAGAATTATTCTTCTTCCAATTTGTGTGTCATATAATTTTAAGATTTATTAATGAAATGGAATTTAAAGTTCAATTATGTGAAAGTATAATTTTAGCTTTATATCAACCATCAATAATCTACCGCTTAATTAGGTTTTAATAAAAATTATTGTACACAACAATTATATTAATGTAAATGTGAAAATTATATTTAGTAAACAAATTACATCAGATTACAAGGGTCAAGTAAATAGATTTTCCAAGTATAAATCGATGTGGCATGAACACAATAGGGGTTATCAATAACTGTTTGTCATAATAAATCGATTAATTTCACTTTATAGGGAATTTATATATTCCCCTTTCCTACACATACATTATGATAAGTGCAACAGTTAATATTTTAAAATCATTTGTGTTAGTTTACCATAATTTGAGATGCTTTATTGTGGTAAAGTTTTCGGAAGCTAACAATTAAGGGTTTCTCTTTTGCCGTTTTTTATTTCCGGAAATTAAGAAAACATAACTTAGAATATCATATATTCTATTACTGTTTTAATATTTTTCTAATAATTCTAGTAGGAGTCCTATATTCGGCTTTGACGAATCTTATATATACTACATATACTATATAAATAAATATAAGCAATTTTGTGAACATATAACTAAATGAAATGTGAACTGATGTTCTTAAAGGTATTTTAGTCGAATTCAATTGAATTTTGAATTACAATATATGAGCTATTCAGAACAGATATTCAAAAGATTATATTTCGGAAAATTAAAAAAAGTTGTACTGAAATTTAGATAAAATTATTACACACTAAGAAGTTTTTTAAATCTCAAATGTAACCAAATGTGGAACAAATAATGTTAATTTAATTACATATTATTAAAGACAGTAAATATTAGAATCTTTTGATATTAATGTATTAGATTATACAACGATAAGTTTTTAAAGTTACTGTTAAGAAGTTATTTTCAAGTCAATTTTCTGTAAAACAATGTTAAATTAACATTTTTTATTTATGAAGCAAAATCATAACTAAGAACAAGTAAGAATGTTGTAGTCAGTGAAGCCCGACTGTGTAATACCCTACAACACAATGTTGGTGTATTACGAAAAATAAATGAACAACACTCATATAATTTAATTTTCTAATTAATTCTTAACTGTTCGGTACATAATTGTGACACTAACATTTATATGAAATCTTTGCGTTTCAAAATTAATTTTGCTGGATGGTTATATGAGAGCTAAAGGAAATTATGGACCGACCTACAGATAGATTTTTGCTTATATTTGTTTTGATTTTACCTGTTATTATTACAATACCAAAATATAAGTGCTCTTAAAAGTGATATTTGGAAGGAGTTTGTATAGGATTTGTGAGAAATAATCGACCGACCATTGCATATTTTGGCACATCGTTTTAGAACATTATAAGGCTTACTTGTGTCAAATTTCGTTTACATCACTTTATAGTTATGATATAAAACCCCAATTCCGGGACGAACATTTGTATGGAAAGTAACTGAAATATTAGACCGAATATATTCAATTCCAATAGGCTTCGTCCTTAGGACAAAACAATTCACAACGTTTATATGGACACCCAGCCGAACAGACAGACGGACGGATTTACAAACGGGAGTCGGGAGTTGCAAACGGAGGCAATATCGTTTTTCTTAAATAACTTTCCGAAAAATCCCTATAGAAATTTTCTCGGGATTAACAAAAATTAAATTCCCGGGAAAATTCCGAGAACATTTTGCCATAGAGAAACCCTATGAAACCTCTTTTGCAATACATAAGAAGCCTTTCGGCAACTTCTACTATATTCCGTAGCTTTCATTGATGACTTGACTGTTTCCTATGTGATAAGAAATGTCCAAAGTTCAACAAGTAGTAATACGCACTTTTATAATGAAATTCCAAAGAAATCAGATAAGCTTTTCTATAATTTTTCCTATAATTTTGCATGCAATACATTACAACAAAGATTTTTATTCAAATTGAAATTTGAACTTAAATTAACAAAGGCATTTTATATATATCTAATCATATAAAGTTTTTTTATAAACTGAAAAAAATCTGTTGTTGATTCTCATTATTTTTAACCACATTTTAATTAATTCCGTATTATTTTAAATTTCAGCTTAAAATTTATATATTTAGACTTTTTCTAGGAAAATTACTTTTGAACAAAATATTAAAATATAATAATATTACAACTTTTAACATTACAATTAATAATTGTTTTATATAAATTATTAGAGTTGCTTGCAGTAACAAAGCGGTTTAATTTGATTAATATTATGTTAATACCTATTATCTATATACTATATACAAATAAATCTGTGTTTATTTAGAATAGATATAGAGTGATTTTTATGAAATTATCACAGAATGATCAAAGCTAAATAATTCAATTGGACCAGGGGGAGGGGTACTCTCATAAAAAGCAAATATGAGATAATCAAGAATATCTTAAGTACTATAACCGCGAGGGTATTTAAATTTGCACCCAATCATTTCATCCAGAAACTCTTGCTACAAAAATGAAGGAAGGATAAGGTCAGCCCGCATAATAAGCAAATATTGTTTATCGAATATCTATCTCAAGAAACTGTTTTAGTAACAAAATATAGGACTGCATCAGATGAAAAGGTACCCCTATACAAGCAAATATTGGTTATGAAATATCTAAAGAACTGCTATAGCTAGAATATTCAAATTTGGTCCCAAATACCTCCTTAAGGATCTGTTTTACTGGACAAATGTAGTACGGATAG
The DNA here is from genome assembly GCA_004302925.2 of Cochliomyia hominivorax. Taxonomy (NCBI): domain Eukaryota; kingdom Metazoa; phylum Arthropoda; class Insecta; order Diptera; family Calliphoridae; genus Cochliomyia; species Cochliomyia hominivorax. The sequence goes on along the minus strand of PYHX02000467.1, from coordinate 31,586,240 downwards.
GATCAGGGGAAAGGTAACGCAATACAAAGTATATAATGAACTGTGACACCGAGAGTTTTTAAATTTTGATCCCAATAACTTCCTCAAGGAATGGTTTAGTGGACAAAATATAGGACGGAAGAGGAAGTAACCATAAAAAGCAAATGTAGATTATCGAATATTTGAAGAACTACTGAAGTGAGACAAATTACTATCCTAGAGAATTGCTGTGTTGGAAAAAATATAGGACAGATTGAACTGTGAATTGATAAATTCATAAATTTCTCTGTAAAAAGTATAACGTGAGAATATGAATGAGAGATATGGTTATACAAATAAAAAAGGGGAGCCGCTTCCTTATAATTTGATTTTATACAAGAATATATACTTTACGAGGTCTTTGATAATTTCTTCTTGGCGTTAAAAATGGAATTACAAAGTTAAAAATGGAATTAAAAAGTTAAATTGCTATTAAAAAGTTATCAATCTGTATATTAGAACATTTTAAAAATGAATAAAATCATTATGAAACTATGTGGCAGAATCTAACACTCGGGTGTTTACCTTACATATATATCTTTATATGTTATGTACAATTAAGAGAAAATTCTGAACTTAAAAAAACTGTACAATATCAATTTCGAAATACTTATGTAAATCTATAATAAATTCCTCTCGTAAGGGGTTACCACTTCCCCGTGCCCCAATCAAAAATTATATTCTCTATAATATTTAACTATTACTGTTTCATCAATTTAACTAAATTTCCTGTACCAATTTTATAAATACGCCATATTAAAAAATTGTTTATAAGGGGGATAACATTTCCAAATGCCCTACCCACAATTTTTTAGTCTTTAGTATTTTGTTATTAAAGTACGTGGATAAACCGCGTACAAAATTTAAAAAAATTGGCTTTCGGAGATATGCTAGATTAAGAGTTTCGTTTGTTATGGCGATACCACTCCTCCGTGACGTATCTTTAAATTTTTGTCTTAAATAATTTGTTGTCAAGTAACTATATCCTGAGGTTTCCTGCATAATTTGTCAATGTCCTATCTAAAAATATTATAAAGTGTGTTTCGTTAAAAGAAGGGTAAGCCTGCCGCAACAGTAGTAATGATGAAAATTATATACCGAATTTTATGAAGATCCGTTCTAAACTTTGAACTGTACTTTGATCAAAAGCCAGCTATACGGACATAGTTTTTTTGACCCGAATCAAACGGTATACGTAAGAACACCAATTAAAAAAATTGTTTAAGATATCGGTATCATGGCAACAACATACATTATCACTAAGTCCAAAGAGTTTGTTTTAATATTAGCGTGGCAGACGTTCCAATGTAAGAATGGGTCATCGATCCAGATATTTCTTCGGTTTACGACTAATAACTAATTTTAATAATTCCCAAATTACAATAAATTCTCTTTATTTACATCAATATTTGGAAATACCTTATTAGTAAAAATGATTTGTATAATTTAATTTTAATTTGTATTACTTTAAGGACCGGTTTATTAAACCCTGTTCTTTGTAACTGTACTTTGTAAGCTTGTTTTATTTTGCTTGTAGGAAATTACAAATTTTTCAAAATATTAAAAAAGTAAATGTAATTAAACGTTTTTAATTAATAATCTTTTTTAATTGATATTCAATTTTGTTGACTGAATGAGTTATTATTTAGTCACAATGACTAGTGTTTTTTTAATTAATTTATAGCTAAAGAAAATGAATTAATTGATAAAAATTATTTAAGAATTTAATATATCGATTTTAATTTTAAATTATGTTTTACGTAAATTTTATACTTCTATGCTAATTATTAGTGGGGTTCAGCAAGCTTTGAACATTAATTGTTCAATTGATAATCATGTTACTAAACTTGTTGCAGTTTCCGATTTTAAAAGTTTAATATTCTAATTTGATATTTATTTCGAAATTTGTTTTTT